>JAGPOW010002897.1:85150-107676 GCA_030014935.1 Caiman crocodilus
CCCGGTCCCCCCTCAGGAAGACCGAGGCAAAGAACCCATTGAAGATCTCCGCCTTCCCATCGGCTGCGAGCACCAGGTTGCCTGACGAGTCCCTCAGGGGCCCGACGTTGCCCGGGGCTCTCTTTTTGCTCCCCACATACTTGAAAAAGGACTTCCTGTTGTCCTACAAAACCAGGCTAAGGAAGTGTTCCTGTAAAGTGTTCTCAATTACAGCGGGGAGCTGCACTTCTATCTTCACACTATATGGATAAAGACAGGGTCTAAGAATGGGGGATATATCCAAGCCACAGAAGCATCTCAAAGGCAGTTGCTTGATAATGTTTAAAGAGAGATTCCAGTTTGTTGTTGTTTCTAGCATCCCATCAGTTTCCAAATTACAATGACTGTGTCACTGGAGCTAAAAACTTTCCATGAATCAGCCTCTAAAAACAATACAGGCCAGAGAGCTGCATAAAAATTACTAGCGTCTGACATTAATTTTCCACCAAATGGCATCATGTTGCTGTGACCATGAGGGACTATGGTCCTAATACCTATTCTAAGAGTGTAGACAGTCAATCACATTGTTAACAGGGGGCAGGGACTTAATGTGGGTCAGCTGATGCATTGTAACCGTCCACATGCCTGCATTTACTCCATGATAAGTGAAACCATGGGGCAATTTAGCCTTATTTCTTTCATTCCTTTTGGTTGTAGCCAACTCCCAACCTTGAATTAACATCCTACTCTGCTTCTAACCTCAATTGTTTTTTGATAGTTTAATATTTTAAAGACAAATTAAGACTTTTGCCTAAACAACTTCAAATTAAGCAAAATCCAGTGACTCCCTTTCGGAGTCTTACTCTGTTTATTGTTCTGCTCATCACTTCAGAGACGGAACTATTTGTTTGTACTCAACTTCACCAGTATGTTTCGTCTAGCACATAAAGCTATGTGATGGGTGAGTTACAAAGTTCTCTGTCCCAAAGAGCATGTAGGCTTTATATAAATAGTAAGCTAGATTTTTCCTGTGCCAGTGCTCAGTATCCACAGTTGGTGCCAGATCTGATGACAGCTCAGCATCTAATGTGCTTGCAACATACTGAGTTATTCTGAAGCTCTGGACACTTTACTTGGGTGCTTCAGTGACCTTTGAGGCTTGGGTCTCTAACATCTAAGTGAAATCCTAGAAGATGTGGGTACATATTCAGACCTAGTATGGGCAAGCTCTTGTACTGTGTTCTTTCCACAACCTGTCAATGTTGGAAGTAAAAGGAACCTCTTAGGTCCCTGTGATTTACCTTGCCCAGCCTCCATCTGCCTTTTCTCTCTTGGAGAATACTGGTAAGACTGCATGAATCCTAGACTGACTTAAGATAATTTTATTCACACTTTCAACACAAGCTTTCTTTGGACCCTGTAACAATGTTCCCCAGGTATTGAATACTGTTGTACACCTTGAGCAAACGTCCCTTCTGCGGCTATGGAGTGATAAATCAAGTTCATGCTGGGCAGAACTTCAAGGAGTCTTCCCCTTTTGTATTTCAGGGTTTGCCCTTTTGCCAATACAGAAATCTTTTGTCTCAATTTCTTTTTGGGGCCAGATGGAAAATCTCTTCAGCCTCCACTTTTAAATCTGAATGACTCTTTTGGTAGGTTTCACTACTTTGGAGTAAATAAACACCAATTTTTAAGGACAAAAGCAAAAAAAACAGCTTCTTTTTATGCTGGATGTGCTATGAAAAAGGTTTTGTGTTGGGTAGTCCGTTGCTGACAGAGGTGAAGATTGAGAACCCTAGCTGTCTGATCCCAACAATCAAGATGTGTGACAAACAACCTAAATGTGGAACATCTAAACTTTGCCCCATCACTGGTGGATTGTATTTTTAACTGTCAAATCTGTTTGAAAGGAAGCTTTCCCAGAGTGAGTTCAATAAACATGCAGTGTTTTTCCACCCCCATCTTCCGAAGACAGAGACATATGGCAGAGCAGTCAGCTCTGTTTTCCAACCTCAAGACTTGAGGGAGAGTCTGTTTTGTACGTCTGTGGACCACTACCTGCCTGTACAGTGCAGCAGTGTGGGGGGACTCAAATGTGGAATGTCCCATGGAAACTGGCATATGCCAGTAATGTGGTCGTAGGCACTGGAACTAAAGCTGGCCTTTCTAAATCGAGGGCTGAGTCACCCTGTACAACAGTTACTCCCCAAAAGCAAAACTGCTTAAGACCCTGCCCTGCTGAAATCTTAGAACCAAATACCTGGAATTTTGAGATCAATCCAGCCTAAAAGCTGATGATGGTTCCACTTGAGCTATTGGGCTTTCCCTCTTAGCTATGCTACTCATTATAAAGACAACAGCATGGCATGATCTTCCAGTACCATATCCTTTATCCAGAACCAAGGAGGTGAATCTATCACTCAGATTTTTCTTTAGCAAGGTGCCCCTCTTCCCCTCCCCCCTGGAATGCCTTCAGAGGTACATTTGCCAGGGGGCTCAAACCCTGCTCTCTTGATGTCTTTCTGGAGGGGCTGTAGCATAGTGTTTAAATAGCAGTACTTAGAAGGTAGTAATTTCAAGGCCTCCTAAATTGAAGGGCTAATAAGTGTCTTCAGCATCCTAATTAAGGCATGCTTGTAAGAGTGGTTTGTTGTTTAGCGAGATTTTTGCAAGTCAGTAGAATGAGATGGGGGCGTCCTGGTCTCTTCCAGCTGCTTTCAAATCATGCATAGGACATTTTTTGCTGCATCTAGGGTTACTGAGCTCTGAAGCTTCAGCCCTACTGCAGGCAATGAGGCAAATTGAATTCTGTGAGGGCCCCCTCACAGCACTCAGTCTAATCATGTTACCAAGCTGTCTGTGAAGATATTATTTGATGCTAACAGAAGCAGGCCCCTCTTCAAGTCTGGTTTCATGGTCTCTTTTCATCACTAGATCAGCCTGCAGGAAGCCATAGAGAAACATGAGTGCCCTGGTCAGGACAAAGCTTTTGGAATGCCTTTTTGCAGGCCCAGCTCTAGGTGGAAGAGGCATTTGGGATTGTGTGTGGTGAGACGAGGGGTGGGGCCTATCTGCCACATTCTGCCTAGTCTGAAGTAGTTGATGGTCCTGTGGGAGTGACTAGTTGCACTGTCAGAACTATTCTGATTTATGCCAGAGGCCATCCTGGCCCTCACTGCTTCAGTAATACAGTGTGTGTGAGAAGGTGATTTAGGTCAGGGGTGGACAAAATGTCAGATCTGGCCAGCAGCCAGACTCCATTTCCAAGCAGCCCCTGCCCATGTTGCTGTGGCTGGTTTCCATGGAGACCCCAGCAGCAGTGGTACTGTGACAGTGTGGGACCACGGTTTCCATGGAGACTGGTCCCAGCAGTGCTGGCAGGGCACACAGCTGGGTGTGGAGCTGCTCCAGGGCTGGGATCTTGCGGCAGTGACAGCGTGGTCCAGAGCTACATGCCCTGCACAGGGCGTTTGGGCATCAGGTTGTGGCTCTGCCCCAGAGCTCCATACTGTCACCACTATAAGATCTCAGCCCCAGAGCAGCTCCCCACCTAACTGCATGCCCTGCCAGTGCTGATGGGGCCAGTCTCCATGGAAACCCTGGCCCCATACTGTTGCCATTGCTGCTGTTGGGGTCCTCATGGAAACCAGCTGCAGCAATGTGGTAGGGGCTGCTGGGAAATGAAGTCCATTGTGGGCCCAATCTGGCCCTCAGGCTGGACTCTGCCCACCCATGACTTAGATCCACCTTTGCAGCACTTGCTGCCATGTTCTTGTATCCAGTATAAGGTCAATGAAACAGGTAGTGAGGGATTAGCAAACTTGGATGCAAGAGAAAACTAAGACATGGTTGGTTGGTTGTTAAAAAACAAACAAACAAACAAAAACCCAACCCCAAACCACTAAGTGATTTTTCTTGAGCAATGGTGATGGCATGTCTCAACCCAATTCTAGATTGGATACTTTTTTCTGTATCCAGCAGAGCTCAGATTCTGTTGTGAATTTTGAGATTGGGTTCTCTTTTCTCTGCTTTTAAGACATATTTTCTAGGCCTGTGCAAACAGGAAAGTATTCGATTCAGATTTGGATACAGCCAGTTTGGCGGACAGTGACTTGATTCAGATCACTGCCCTGAATCAATTCAGCCAAATCAGCTTTGGAAGATTCAGCGCTGATTCAGAGAGATGCAGCGATTCAACCAGAGACTATAATGGGGAATTGCTGAAATACCTATAACATTGTCATTTTTTGGCTGATTTGGATAAAAATTGCAGGGATGGTAGCCCCTTCTGAGGGCATTAGGCCTGCAAAGATTCAAGGAGATAGGTGCAGGGGTTTCAGGGAAACTAAACCTCAGGCTGCTGACAAGCACCATTCATGACAGGTGACACTGTGTGTGTTAAGGCACAGTGGGGTGAAAACTGCAGGCATGCTAGGCCCTGCTGAGGCCATGGGGACAGGTGCTAGAGGTGTTGATCTAAGCACTTGTCACGGGCAGACAAAGTCCCTTGGGTCAGTCTGGTATCTTTTAGTAGACCAACTGAATAGTTAGAGAAATATATCTTAGCAAGCTTTCAGGTTAAAAACCCTTTGTCAGGCTGAGGAGGCACTTGCATTTGGTGTGTGTGCTTTTCCTGGATGGAAGGAATAGTACAGAAGCCAGAGACTAGCATGTAATGCAGGCAAGAAAACCACTCGGTTAAAATGGAGGCATCAGGGGGTGAGGGACAGGCTGGGGTTGGGGGTAAGGGGTATGTAGCAGCACAGGTAAAAGTGCAGAGGTATCTGGGGAGTCAGATGTCCAGAAGTTTGTAGTGTCAGAATTCCATTGTCTATCTTGAGTCCATGAGTTTCTGTACCTAGGAGGTTCATGAAGTGAAGTTCGTGGGTCCGGCTCTGAAAAGTGGGTTGTAAATTCAAACAAGCACCGAACCTTGCTAACCTAACCTCATCACTAGAAGCCAACTTCCTACAGCTCAAGACACAAAACCTGCCAACAATCTCCAGTACCCTCACAAACTGCACTCCAGAATCTATCAAAGACAAGAAAATCCAACTACCTGTCGGGGCACATTGCTCAGAAAAAACATTCTGTCTGCAGTCTCTCAGGCCTGATCCTGAAAGGGAATTTATAAACTACTTTTCACAGGTAGGTCTATGAACTTCACTTCACTTCACTTCATCAGACTCCTACATACAGAAACTCATGGACTCAATATAGACATTGGATTTATGACACACTACAACCTTCTGGCCATCTAGCTCCCCAGGTACCTCTGCACTTTTACCTGTGCCCCTTCCCTCCCACCCCAGCCTGTCCCTCACCCCCTAATGCCCACATTTCTGTTTTCACTCGCTGGTTTTCTTGCCTGCACTGCACACCAGTCTCTGGCTTCTTTACTATACCTTCCATCCAGGAACAGCATGCACGCACGCACACACCAACTGCAGGTGTTTTCACAGCCTGACAAAGGGTTTTTCAACCCAAAAGCTGGCATCTCAGGCAGCTAAGCTGACCTTACCTGGAGCCTCACAATGCCACTGCAACCAGCAAGCTTCAGGCCTGTCAAAGACGTGATGGGTCTGGACTTTCCCTAGCCAAGACTGTGTGAGTGTGTGTGGTAGCTGGAGGTTATGGTGCCTCCTACCTGCCTTTCACCAAGGGGATCCTCTGTCCTGGCATTTCCTGGAGCTGCTGGACTGCCAGCAGTCCCACCAGGCCTCCCCGACCCTGACAGAGTGCAGTTTTAATGGTCATGCCCAGGGCCTGGGGCCGCCTCCTTCCCCAAAGCTGGATCTTTGCTTTGTGCAGCTTGTAAAGTGAGCGTGGCTGAAAGGAGAAACAAAGAGCAGAAAGGCTCAGGCAGTTAATAAGTTCTTGCAAGCTGGTAGTTTTATGCCTTGATAGTCTAGGTCCTGAGTACTAGCTTCAGCTGTGCATACTTAACAGTGATGCCTTTCAGACGCTGCAGCTGTTGCTGTATAGTGTACAGTTCCAACTAGGGCATGTCGAGCAGGGCTCGGAACATCACCATTTTCCAGCACCTGCCGCCAAGAAAAACATGTCAGGACTGGATCCCCTGTGAATCGGGAAGCTTTTGGCACAAGCTAGGGTGGTATTAATTAGTCAGAGACATGGTACTCACTGTCTCGTAAGACACTGTGTCTCTAGTCACTTAAAAGTAGCACATTCAGATAAAAGTGTGTGTGTGTGTGTGTATGTGCGTGTGTGTGTAATAGCCCAGCAAACTTTTACTGGAAAAATACAAGTGAACTGGAAAAAAAAAAGACTTGTTATACTGCCTCATCCACTGTACTTTGTCAGAGCAGGATTGTTCCTTGCATGTTCATTCTGTAGCACATTGTCCTGTTCCATCTTAAATTCTCTTGGTGGTGGGGCTTCTACAGCTTCCCTTAGGATTGCATCCCAAAGCCTGCTAAATTTGGTGAGCATATCTAAAGTTAGCCTAGATTTCCTTCTCAAATAGATTTCTTTATTGCTGACTGTACTTTCTTACACCAGGTTCATTCCTCTGCTTCCAGCGCATCTGAATCCTTCAAACTTTTCACGATGTTTCTTGTATCATAGCCATCACTTCCTAATTTGTAATTCTGTATAGACAAGCCATGCTTTAAATTATCCCTCATTAATATGTGTCTCTAGGTCTGTGAAAACCTTTTGCAACCTCTTCTCTGAATTTCATCTTAGTTGTCCACACCTGTGGGGTGGGGGCTGAAGTGGAATTGAAGCCTCTGGTCCAGGTCTGTCCCTTTGCCACAAACTTCCTGGGTAACCTTGAGCCAGTCACCTTGGTCCATCTGTACTTCAGCATCCAAACTGTAAATGTGTGTTTCTCCCTGTCCTCATCTGTCCTGGTGATTCATATTTGAAGCTCATGAAGGAAGGGATTCTCTCACCATGTGTTTACACAGTGCTTAAGCATTAGAGCCACAATATTTAGGACCTGTAGGTCTGGCTACAAGACAGACGCTGTTCTTGTTGATAAAGCTCTGAGAACGGCGTGTTGTATCTTGCTCACTGCAGCTGTGTTTTGTGCTGAACAGAGACAGGCTGTCACCTTCCTCATCTATGATTTGATATTGCTGCATATAGTACCCACAATTGCACTGGCCTCTTTCTGCCATACTGCAGTGGAAGCTCATGTCTTTCTTTCTGGCTGCCAGGTCTCTGATGCTCTGGAGAGCCACCATCACTGGCTCCTATTTCTCCCTCCTATTGTTAGTGTTCCATTTATTTTCCCTTGGGTGTATTTTCAAGTCAACTCTCATTTGACTTGCTGCACAACCTGTGGGTTCCTCAATGTGATTTATCTGCTTTTGTTGGGGTTTGCAGGTCCTCCCAGTTTCATAACTGCTGCTGACTGCGTATTTCCTCTTCCAGATCAGTAGAGGTCTTAGAAGAGCAAACATGGCACAAACCCATGAACTGCTTGCCATTCATCTGTTTATGACCCTTCCCTCAGCTTTCAGTTCTTGGGACATTGCTTGTTTTTTTCTTGTAAGGTAGGTTCTATTACAGCTAAGTTAGTTAGCACAAACAAACTTTATAGTAGCACTTTCAGCAGCTAGTAGGCCTGTGAGAGTCATCAGCGATCCAATTTGGGTTCGGATCCAGCCGCTTCGGATGGCCACGATCTGATCCAGAGCTCTGGACCAAGTTTCCACCTTGATCCAGCCGAAGAACCTCAGAAGCTTTGGAGCCGCCTCAGAGATCCGGCCATAGGGTAGAATGGGGAATCAATGAAATATCTGTAACTTTGTTGTTTTTTGTTCAATGTGGATGAAACTTGCAGGGATGGTAGTCTCTGTTGAGAGTATGAAACCTGCCAAGTTTCAAGAAGATCAGTTTAGGGGTTTGGGAGGAACTGTACACCAAATTCTTGAAAGCCAAACTCATGTCACAGCTGTGTGTTACAACATAGCAGAGTGAAAACTGCAGGGGTGGTAGCGCTTACTGAGGCCACAAAGCCTGCCAAGTTTCAAGAAGATCAGTGTAGGGGGTGGGGGGAACTGTGCCTCAAGCTGTGGATAAGTAAAACTGGAGCTATGGGTGACACTGTGTATGTTAAGGTGACAGCTGCAGGGATGGTGGCCCCTGCTGTGGCGCCTGCCAGCTGTGGAGATTAGTGCAAGGGGAGTCCGGGGCCCTGCATCCCTAGCTGCTGACAGACAAAACTCCTGCCAAGACTATGTCCATCTTGGGGCAGTTGATTGTCTGTATTGATTCTTTCCTCTCCTTAGCCTGGTTTTGTAGGTGCTCATTGATGCTCGTTAAATCGTTATGTATTAGCTAGGTCCTGTGCATTGAGCTGGTCCCTGAGTGAATCATGATTGATCTGGTAGCTGGGAACACAGTAGCTTAGCAGCCAGGCCTGCAGTAGTCTCCCCTCCCTGCCCCAAGACAGACAGTCAGTCCCACAAGCACCCATGGCACCAGTTTTGCATGTCCACAGCTTGAGAGGCAGTTCCTCCCCAGATCCCTGCACCGATCTTGAAACTTAGCAGGCTTTGTGGCTTCAGGAAGAGCTTCCACTCCGGCAGTTATGACCCCTTGTGTTGTAACACATAGACGTGACAGGAGTTCTGTTTTCAATAATTTGGTCTACAGTTGCCCCCAAACCCCTACACTGATCTTCTTCAAGCTTGGCAGATTTTGTGGCCTTGATAAGAGCTACCAGTGAGCTTGCAGTGTTTGTGCCACTATGTTGTAATGCCTAGACATGACATGAGTTTTGCTTTCAAGAATTTAAGGTGCTGTTCCCTCCAAAGCCCTGCACCAATCTTCTAGAAACTTGGCAGGCTTCATACTCTCTGCAGTCTACCACCCCTGAAAATTTCATCCAAATCAGATAAAAAAAACAATAAAATTATAGATATTTTATTGTTTCCCCATTACACCCTATGGCCGGTAGCTCCAAAGCTCTTCAAAAGCTCTGAACTGCTTCAGGAAGCCTAATAAAGCCAGCACTTTGACCTGGATGTGCTGCTTTGGACCCTGAAGTGTCCGAAGCTTCTCCAGATCTGAAGCTGTGTCCGAAGCCTCGCACAGCCCTAGCAGCTAGCTGAGTGGATGCCAGTGTTAGTCACAACTTCCACACAGAACAGGAGTGGGGAGCAGTTGTGACTCTTGCCAGCCAGGGGAAAGCTTTTCCATGGACATTGGGTGAACATTTTTGCATTTTGTGTCCATTCTCTTTTTCGTACTCAATCAAGCCCCTTTGAGCTATTTGGAAGGCTCACCAGGGGCTTCATATATGGGGTTTGTTCATTCCCTCTTATGCCTTGAGGTGTGAATGTGTTCTGCTGCTAAAGAAAATGTGTGAGAGGAAGGAAATGCAGCTTCCTGACCATAGAAAACTTTTCATAAGGGTGACCCAGAAAGGACTCAAGTGGCCAAGCAGTGCTAAAACTGCTCTCCAGCTATCCTGTTAACCAGTGGGGTCTTGCAAAGGAAGAACAACTAGTCTGTCCCAAAATGTAAAACCCAACATGCATCAGCCCTATAGTCAGTGAAATGAGGTCAAAAGAGAACGAAAAGGCCCTGTCACGTTCATTAAGCCCCTCTTCAATTAAGACAACTGAGTGTTTCAGAAACTACAAATATGTTGTGCTGTCCAAAAGGGGACTGAAGCCAAGCATTAGTGGTTGGGTTCATTGCAAGAGGAAAAGTTTTTTTTATGTTGTTTTATTGGCAAATTTTCAACAACAGAAAGGCTTTGTCTAGACCATCTCCCTGTCTCGGTCCCTAATTCTCCATATTTCAAGTACTGTAACTCCTTTTATATCCTGTCTAGAGCAAACAGAATTATCTTGCTGGTGTGAGTCAGCACTAGGGAGACTTAAAAAGAATCTCCTTGAAGCTGCCTCCTCAGTCAAGAATGGTCTTCCAGAATTAGTTCCTTGGTTATTCCATTGCTTAATGCCCTCACTTCTGTTATCCCTTCTGGCCACAGCTCTACGCAGAGATCCCTGGAGCAGGTTGGTTGAGAACAGAGTAAGGTTGTGCAGCTCCTGCCTGCCTCCATGGTATACTTGGCTCAGGATGTTCAGGCCATGGCTTGTGATCAGCTCAGGTGGTACCTTTGGACTGCAAACCAGCTTCTTACTGAGTCTTTGTGCTGAGGTTTTAAATGGTTTCCTAGTAACAAGAAGATGCAAAGCCTCTGATGGGAGGGAAGTTCTGACTTTCTGGTGTGTGTTACCCAGAACTGAATGCTGAGATGACAGTAATTCTAGTGCACCGTAATTGCACTGATCAGGCACAAATAAATTCAGCCTTCTTTTGTTTTAAAGAGATGCCTTTCCCCTTCTGCCTACTGAAGGAACAATTGGCACAGCATTAGCAACCTTTTGGCCCTGTGTCTAGCTGTAAGTGTTTCTAAGGCTCATGTCTCCCTAGTAGCCAGGTGTAGAGAATTAAGGTTGATGCTTTTGAACAAGTTTGTACCTGAATTAGACATCTACAATAAGTCGCAGGTTCTCAGCACCTATGAAAATCAGGCCATTTGTTTGAAAAGCCTAATTATGGGATTAGACTGTTTTTCAGTAATGGGAATATTGCATCTCTTGGCCATGCAGGTGGCCCTGGAGCCTCCTCCTTTCTACAATCTGATAAATGCTTACAAAGACTTTGGAAGCGGTGGGGGCTAGGAACCTTCCGAGTGTACTGTTGAATCTGTGTGTAATGTGGACACTGGTGGCAGGGAGGGGGCATTTCTAGAGAGATTTCAAGAAAAAAAGAATCTGGAGCTTGAAAAGTGCTGGACAGCCCTTTCATATTCCTTCCAGGTGCAGCATTGTCCTGGGCGACCTCACTCTTAAAAAATGCTTTAAGAACAATGGTATTAAGTGATGGATAGGACAGGATGATGTCAGCTTACTGCCATAGGATGCAGCAGAAGGGGAGTTACCCTGGTGAAGGGGGCATGTCCTTTGAGCAACAGGAGGGTATTGGCACTACCTGTGTGTCCTGCAGATGATTTGCAGGCAGCTGCCCTACTTGCTTAGCCTCTCAGGAAGAAGCCAGGGGTCTGTTTAGTATTGAATCATGTCTGTTGTTGGGAACATGTGTCACTGATTGAACATGGAAGAGTCACCAGTTGATGAAATTGACTGAGTCTGGATCATTAAACACATCATTTGCACTAAATTATCTGGAGATTATTTTCTCTGAACTCAGGAGCACAGTAAATCAGGAAGGACTGCTCTGCAATATTATCTGGGGTTCTGTTAGTAAACAGTAAACTGCATTTAGTTGAACCTATGTGGCTCACTTGACTTCAGGGAGAAGGCTACATGGATGAAAGTGAAGGCCATGTTTGGCTCATAGCCATAGTCACTAATCAGAAATTAGATGCGACTTGTCCATAAATCAGGCAAGATCTGCACTGTTGGTGTAGACATTTCTAGGACCCTGAAGTTACAAGCTCTGCTCTCTCAGGTTTCCCTTGGTTGAAGGTCATTTTAATGTGATCCTTTTGTTTGGGGGTGAGAGAGAACACCCACCTTTTGGTGTTTTGATGAGTTGGTAGCAACTGCAAAACACAGGACTGTTGTAAAGTGGCATTTAGACACCTAGATTCCCACTGATTTCAAGACTTGGGTCCCTTAATTCCATTGTGCATCTGGCTTTTGCTGTCTTCTTGTAGCACAGTGCATTTCTAGGAGCTGAAAACACAAGGGACTGTTCTTAGCTGTTTCTCTGCTGTCCAGTGCACTGGATGTGTTGGGTAAAACACATTCTCTTGCATTGCCTCACCCACCAAGTACATCATAACTCCCCTCTTGGCTTTCAGTGCCATTTGGCAATATAAAAAGCTGCCTCAATATGACTGCTGTGGTCAAGAGTCAGCAGCAGGGAGGGGATGGGGAACCTGTGTGTGTAGGTAGCAGGACAGATTAACACTTATTTTCCTTTCCAGGACTGTCAGTTTAAAATTCATTGAGGCATGTACACACAATCCAGACATTGCGGCACAATGCAGAAGGATAAAAGCCACAAAATGACACATGTTGCTTTAATATGTAGTTACAGCATGTATCAAACCCACCCACGCCACGTTCCAAATGCTCTCTCTCACCCTATCCCCAGTCTCATTGGTCTGAGAGCTATTTCAGACAGCAAACCTTATTGATGGTTCTTGAATATTAGCATTGCTAGCCTTGTCCTTTCTAGCACAGTGTCCTTCATAACAGTGCTGAAGCCATGGAAATGGCATCTAATGTGTGTATTGTGTAGTAACCCTGGGAAGTGAAAGCCACACAGGTCTTCTCTTCATTTTGAGTCAGAGCATTTGAGGGGAGTAACACTTCTGCCTCTGATAAGTTTTGAGGCAAGTTGTGCTTGTTTCTGCCGTGGCACCTTGGCCTGACTTTGAAGCCACGTGGATGCAGATTCTCCTTCATGGCAACAGAGGAGCATTAGTCACTGACATGTACAGAGGTACTGTTTATGGCAGGGGTGGGCAATTATTTGGGCTGAAGGGCTACTTAAGGAGTTTTGGTGAGTTCTTGAGGTTGGGAGTGGGGTGCAACTGATTTTATCTGGCCCACCAGGAGCCTGAGGAGGGTGCTAAGACTGCATGGCTTCAGCACCAATAGGAAGCTGGGTGGCAGGGGGGAAGGGAGTGTGCAGATGAGTCTGTGCTGTGCAGCCTAGCCTTGGCTGTGGCAGAGTGAAATGGTGTGGGGTGCAGGCTTCCCTCCTCAGGCTCCTAGAAGTGGCTGGTGGGTCAAATAGGATCAATTGGCAGGCCCAATATGGCATGAGGGCTGCATTTTGCCCACCCCTAGTTTATGGGCTCAGGCGTATCTGAGTGAAATGCTCCCTTGTGCGCACTTTTGTTGGAGATTTGTTTAGCTGATGTACTGTGGAGGCCTCTGCAAACTACCAGGGTTGTGGAAGGGGTTGCAGTGCTAATACCTCATGGAATGGTATCCAGATGGGGAGGGGCATGCTTGATGGATTGATTTATATCTTTATACAGATCCTAGATCTAGGCATGATGCACATACAGGGCCTAATGTACAGACATTCAGAATTCATGCCAAGGCTCTTTGGGCTTCAATAAGATTTGGATCAAGCCCATAGCATGGAGGGATTGGTGTGGTTAGTCTAGTCCTGCAGAACTGTGTTCTGGCTTTGCATAGGAGTTGCCACCCTTGTAAAGCTTAGTGGTTCACTTTCACAGGATCCGCTTATGGGCTGAATATTTAGGTCAGGCACAGTAGGCACAGGTATGCAAGCATCCTAAATACTACATGCTTATTTTGGACCTTAATTCTGTAGCCAATTAATAGTTGCTATATGGAAGAAGTACAGAGGTAAGCCAGTGACAGAGTGAGGAAAACGGTATATGTACCTGATTGGCCTGAATGCTCTAATACCTCCTCTCCTCACAGATTGACAGAACAGAGACAGCTGTGAATAACCTCAACCCTGCCTTCTCCAAGAAGTTTGTCGTTGACTATCACTTTGAAGAAGTCCAGAAGCTAAAGTTTGCCCTGTTTGACCAGGACAAGTCCAGCATGCAGCTGTATGAACATGACTTCCTGGGGGAATTCTCTTGCACCTTGGGCACGGTGAGTCTCTAGGGAGCTGGGTTCCGGCAGCTAATGGGGATTCATGGGTCTTTGTCCAGTGGGACTCCAGAGGCATACCAGACACATGAGGAACTGGTAAGGCTGACTTTAGTTAAGCTTATCTGGCACAGAACTTTCCATTAGAAGATTGAATTTTAGTAACAGGCTGAAATGGTCCACATGTGGTATCTGCCTCAGTCTGAATTCTTCAGGAAAATTTCAAGAAAAATGCTTCTGCTGTTTCTGAGACTAGGGGGAGAAGCCTTGTTCTGTCCATATGAACAAAAAAATCATGCAGTGGTTCAGATGCCCATTGACTGTAGAAAGGGCTCAAAATTTGGCAGGTGGAGATGCCCGTCTCATATCTTTGTTCTGTATCTGAGGAATAAAAATGGCTAAACCTGGCCAAGTTTGATAAGCTTTGGAAAAATCTCCATTTACACAAGCTCAGACTTATTAGAATTTGGCAGCTAAATTTTCCTGAGATTTTTGTCTACAGTAACTGCTTCAGCTTCTAGATGCAAAGGCTCAGCAGGACATTCCTTTTGGTTGTAGCACCCATCTGTTCTGGTGTGTTGTGGCACCAGAACAGAGGGCAGAGAGGCTTTCCCTCTCCTTTTTTTTTTTCAGGGCTATTATTTTTGTCAACCCAGAGGAAGCCATTAGATTGAAATGCAGAAGAGACAGAAGCATGGTGAGGGATCTGGGGAGGGAGTAGACTAACACAGTGAGGTTTTTTTTTTGTTTTTTTTTTAAGAAACATCACATATTTCATCATGTGATTATCAATACCCTTGCATAAAGAATACATACAAGAGGTCTGACCTTGGGTTGCCTGTGCCACTATAGTTCTGACCTTTCTTAACTCCTGAGTTTGACTTTGCAACTGCCAACATTTTCCTTGCACAGATTTTCAGGGTACTTTATACCCAAGGTGTGGTTCCCTCCCCCTGCCTAAAAAAGGTTCAGCCTTGGCCTAGTTTTGTTTTGTTGAATTCACTTGACACTAGTGGAACAGAGTTGGGTCAGTGTGTAGAGCTTCTGAAAATCCTACTCTTAGAATCAATTCAGGTACCACTGCAATGCACCTGCCTTTGGTGTGGAACAGGGCAGCAGTTCAGTAGCACTTGGGACAACATGTGAAGATGACTTTATCCATTGCAAGTGGAGAGATTAATTTTATAGGCCAGGGATTGGCTATCGACAGCCCTCGGGCTAGGTTCAGCCTACTAAGAGCTTGGATTTGGTCTGCAAAGGTCTGATTCTGGGGCACAGGGAGGGCTCAGATTTAAAGGGGCCATGTTAAGGCAGACACTTGCAGCCTCCTGCTCTTTACCCTCACTACTGAATTTACCATTTGATGTTGGCATTCACCATAGCTTTCAGTGGCATCTAGTAAGCGGGGAGGTGGGGGGAGCACAGGGAAGGAAGTAGATTGGAACAGCAGGGGATCAGAGGTGTGGGATGGGGAGCCCTTTTCTGCAGCCAGGTCACAAGCACCCAGCCCATCACTATATGGGTTGCTAACCCCTGTTATAGATGGATTGGAATTGAGCTGAATCCTGACTAGGACACTTTGGCTATGGTTCCTGGTAGGGTGGGGAGGGGTTTGGTTCTAGGAGACCATTTGACAAGCAGGCCCTGTCTTTAAGCTTCATCAAAGAAGTGGCCCTTCCAGCAGCAGCAATGCCGCATAACATGCTGGGAGTAGGTTCCCTTATCGATCGAGTGGGAGCAGGGGCTCCCTTTTGAATAGCTAGCACACACCCCAATGAATGCAGGTTTGTGCTGAAATTCACCCAACCAAACCTGACACCCTGCTGAGGCTGTGAAATATAGTGAAGTCAAAGCATGAGACTGGAATGGCTGCAGCCTGGTGCTGGACTGGTGGCATGAATTGGAGAGAACCCAAATTCAAGTGACCTACTTGTTAAATGAGATCCTGGCTTTGACAATGGTTCACTTGCACCTGGGCTGAAAACTCCTCTGCTGCTTGGTGGCTGATATCCCAAATTCTCATCCATGAATCATGCACAGCCTAAAGGAGGGTGCTATGTGTGTGACTGCAGGTGGATCAGCCCATTCTTCTGATCACGCCTGCAGTGTCACTCCTTGGAAAAGGACCGGGGCTCATGAGAAGGCTGGGGAGCCCGACTCTGGTAGGGTATCGTACCCCTGACTGTAGCAAAGCCTGCCTGGTCTTTGGCCGCTCAGTCTTTCCAAGTGTCTCCTCTGCTCAGCCCACTGCATATAAAGTTGAACTCCTCTGAGAACAAATGTCTGTTAACTGACACATTATTGCTACAGTATTTCTGCACATAGTTTCATAGTAGTTTGGGGTCAGAAGGGACCTAAATAGATCATCCAGTCTAACCCCCCCCCCCACTGGCTGGAGCACATGCTAGGATCACATGACCCCAGACAGGTATTCGTCCAACCTGTTTTTGAATTTACCCAGGGTAGGAGTGAGGACCACTTCTCTAGGAAGTTGGTTCCAGATCCTAGCCACCCTAACAGTGAAATAGTGCTTCTAATCTCTAACCTGAACCTGTTCTCCAGCAGTTCTGGCCATTGTTCCTCATCACCCCAGGTGCTGCTGGGGGGAATAGTGATACAGTTTATCTCCCTGGTCTGTTAGGGGAGGGGCTCTTAATAGTCTGTTCCATAGTAATTTAAAGGGATGGTATGAGTAGAAATCTTGGGTCTGTACAAACCTTCCCTGTCTGGAAGCATCCTCATCTGGTGCTGCCCTTGGGCTTGTTGGAAGGGGAGTGCTGATGGTTTTCCAGAAGGCAGCAGATCAGTGGAGCTGTGGCCCCACCAACTCTTCCTCCCAGGTCAGCACCAGTTAGTGCTTCCACTGGTTACATGGCCATGTGTTTCAGGCCTCTGCATGTTGTTTGTATCGCTGACAAGGAGGAGGGGGACCTTTGCCCTGCTCTTGGGGCTGTTTTACAGGATAAGCCTGACCCCTGGCATCCTGGGGACTCAGGTAGAAACTTTAAGTGGTGCAAGCTGGATTGAGCACCCAGCTGCTCAACTTCTGTAAGCTTGTGGGAACTTTGGAGATTCTGCAAAAGCTTCTTCAAAAGAAGAATTCCTGTAGATAAGGCAACACAAACTACTTAGCGCTAATGGTCTGATTAATTTGTGGCAGTGGTGCTCAAGCTTTCCCTTTAATGGATCCCCTCTCATCTAATCCAAAAGAAAGAGCTGCACCCAACAAGCTGGGAACTCATGCCTGATGTCAACCTACATCTCCCTTGGCCCTGTGCATTCTGCTCTTGGTAGGTGAACACGGAATCAAGCTGCTTCCCAGGATCCCTTGCACAAGAGTAATTGATCTTCTGTGAATTTCACTGTGGACAATGTGGTGTTTAGCAGAAGCACAAAAACACAGTCTTGCAACACAGCGTAATCATAGAGCCAAATTGGAAAAGTAGCATTTTCTTTGGTATGATTAACTGAAGTAGGTGCTGAGAAGATGAGTTAGCATAAGGTTCAGGCAAGCAGTGGGGTTTTAGCTTGGTTTTGATCGCTGCTTTTGTCTCTGTATGATTTTATTAAATCTGCCCAGTTTTTGAGGCTTGGACAATTGTAACAAGGGAAAGGAAGTCACCGCAAGTACAAATAATTTTGCTCTGAAGAACCACTGGAAAATGGCAGACTTCTCCCCCTTGTGTGTGTGCGTGTGTGTGTGTGTGTGTGTGTGTGTGTGTGTGTACATACCTGTGTGAATGTCAACTCCATTAGATTAGTTGGAGTATTTTTATTGTTCCTTGTTAATTCTCGGCCTGGGTTTAAAAGGAAGGCTGGATTACTCTATGATCCCTAACAACTTTTGTAGTTGTTTGAACTACAGTGATTAGGAGTGATCCAAACTTATGCCTCAGGGCAGAGGCAAAGAGCCTGACACAGTCAGAAAGCAATAACTGCTTTCTTGGGCAGCATTGAACAAATATCTAATTCCCTGAGTTGTGGTCTTCTCAGTCTGATGTGATAGTTACTGGCTGTTTCTGGAATACAGGCTGCAAGCCTTCTGCTCTTGTCCTGGATGCACAATCCTGTATACCTTTGCTATGAAGGGAACTAGCTGTTGGCTTGAAGAGGTATCTGTTTAAGAAAGAGGGAAGGAAAAAAACATTTTCTCATGAGATCAGATTGGGGAGTGCAATGGGGAGTATCCAGATGGATCTGTACCACCACCTCTCTAATACATCTGTAAAAAATACTTTAGCTTCCCTCCTTTCCAAGGATAGGAACTGGAAGCTTCAAAAAGCACTATAATTAAATGAATCATTGGCAACTTTCTTGTCAGTGGTGCTGGTGTTTGTGTTTATACTGCATTGGATGGTGGTGATTTTTGCCTCAGTGGCAGCTAGGAAAATTGCATTTTGCATAATTGGACCCCAAGCAAGGTGCAGAAGGTGATGCATTGTTTACTCTTAATTTCTCTTCTTTAAAAGCCTAGAAGGAGCCATTTGGAAATTGTAATAAACTTTTAAAAAATGGCCCTGAATATTGTGGGAATTGAGTGTGCTCAGTACTTAACAGGATTTGGCATTAGGAAATTAAGGAAATTAATTACTGGTTGACAAGCAAATTGATAGATAAAGAATAGTGTTGTGCTCTAGGAAGGTGTTTAAAAAGGGGGATCAGTTTTAAAAAATCTGGCTCTATCCTCAGCTGTTATAAGTCACCGTTGGTCCACTGGCCTCAGTCAGTCACAACCATTCTGTCCACTGAGGATCTGGTCCGTAGTTCAGTCTTGAATACAGTGTGTTTCTCTTGTTCCCAAACTGTTGGGTGGTATCACTGTTTCTTGTGTACCAGCTGCAGCGTTCTGATAGACAGTTGCATTTTGAGGGTGGCAGTACTTCTTTCCTGTATGTATAGTTTAGGACCTGATCCTATGAAATGCTGAACCCCCTTGATTTATGTTCCCGCTAATGCTTTGCAGTAAATAAAAGAAAAGCCTGTGCTCCAAACAGTTTTAGTGACTGAGGGTTTACTGTAACTGTATACTGGTGATGACAGTGGCAATAACAAAATTCTTGATCTTGGTGTTTTTGAAAGACACAATTATTGCGAATATTTAGCCTGGATTTGCTGACTTAGGCAGCTATCAATTTCTCACAGCCTTGCTTTTGATCATTTACATTTCTTTGTTTTCTGGCTTCCTTAGATTGTCTCCAGCAAGAAGATAACAAGAACTCTGCTTCTGGGAAATGGGAAGCCAGCTGGAAAAGGCATAATAATGGTATGGATACTGACTTACTATATTTATTGGGTGTGTGAAGATAGATAATAGACTCAGTGTGGCTGACTTGATATGGTACTGGACTAGGACCCAGGGGAAATGGGTTCTGCTTTTCAGTAACTAATTTTATTTCTCTGTATCCCCATTTTTCCCATACTATCTTTTGTCTGTTCAGATTGTAGGCTCTTTTATGGCAGGGACTGCCACTCATTGTTTGTTTAGCATCTGATGCAGCGGAGCACCAATGTCTGCTCAGCACTAAAATAACAAAATCTAAATCTGTGTCAGTAAACACTAATATATCAGGTTTTTTTTCTAATTACATAAAACCTCTCTCTCCAAATCACTCTGAAACAGACTGAGGTAAAAGGGCTGATTACTGTGTTGATAATCAGCCTTTCTGTTTGTAGTAATAGGAGAAGACTTACAACTTAGCAACAGGTCTCTTAGCAACAGCTTCTTACTCCTCATGCATAAACCCCTAGGTGGTGGCGTTTCCATTATTGGGTAGATGTGTGTGTGTGTATATATATATATATATTTTTTTTTTTTTCTTTTAATGAAAAGAATGGATTTAGGTCTGGTGTTCTTATGTTGAATCTTCTAAATATTTGTTTCAGGTTAGTTGTTGGAATTTCAGCTGAGTGACAGCAATGTAACTGAAGAACTTTCCCTTCTTCCGTGTTGCTTAAGAAGGTTAAAAGGAGTACGAGTTAAGAATGGGTTCAAAAGATGTTAGAGTAGGAGTCAGCAGCTTATGGCCCACAGAGCCATTGGATCTGGCCCACAGATGTGGGGGTTTGGTGGTAGAGACATCTCCTGTGCTTTTCCCATGCTGTGGCAAGGAGAAAGGGTAACAGCTGAATCCTAGCACTTGCCTCTTCTGACCTGAGCTGGGTCATTCCAGGCTGCAGCTAGGAAGGATTGCTGACTGCCATGTTTGAAGTCACCAAGATTAGCCATTCTCTATGATCTTTACATTGCTGGGGGTCATTGTAAACACTGGTAAAATAATAATGGTGTTTGTCTTTTAATCACTATTGTTAATCTTCTACCTGCCAAAGCTAGGGAAATGGCAAAATTCAGAAGCAGTACCTGATCTTGCGCATCTTCTCAAGCTAAGTGTCTTTTTGCACTTTGTTTGTTACTTCCATGGGAAGAATTAGACTGAATGAAAGAGTTGTTTGTCAAACTAAAAAAAAAAATCATACATTTAAAGAAAAATCCTTACCTGTTGCTATTCCCTTGGATCATTAACACTGAAAGGATCTGACGTGTAAGATTCCCTTTGTGCTATTTAGGTCATCGGACTTCTTTGCATTTAACTTGGGATGGGAATAGATTGCCAAAATTTAACTTTTGCTTATAGTCTGGTTGCCCTTTTGGGTCTTCTGAAGCATGCTGTGATGTTTAAATACATGCTGTTGCAATGTTGGAGTTGTAAATTCAGCATTGGAAACATTTTTTCATTGTAAACAAGGAAATACCAATGTTCTCCTGTTCTTGGCTCTAGTAAACATTAGACTTGTACCAAATATCCTTTCAAGATCCAAAATTCCACCCCGCAAGAGCAGCTCTTCCCAAGCAATCGCATGCAAGTGTATTGTAAGGAGTGCAATAAAATGCTTGAGGGAGACTTGATTATGTCAAATGCTTGTCCTGTGGGTTTGGATTTTCCCCACTGTTACTTAAAAATATCCTTGTTGTATTGGCAGGGATTGCACAAGAGTCCTTCCAGCACGATGAAAAGCACAAGCTTCTGCTGCTTTAATTCTGTTAGTAGCCAGAAGAGTATCAGGCTCCTCTTTGCTGGGCCAGGCATAATAGGAAAGCAGTACCGTGTACCAACATGTGAGCAGTAGGGCAGTTGTTTGGTGATGAGGTGTGCTCTTTACCCTAGCAGAAAATGTGTCCGGGCATCTCTGAATAGGATTTTTTTCGTGCATTAGATTCTTTTCAGTGTCTCATGCTTCTGGCTGCTAAAAGGAGTGGGGTGGGTGAGCAGTTGTTGAGAGCAGAGATGTATACATGTACAGCCAGCTGGCTGCTCCCTTTTCTTTAGTTTGTGGAACATTCGGTGTTGTCCCGAGAGCTCTTTAAGCATTGGTCCTGCCAGCCCTCCCATCCTCTGTGCCAAGCCTTTGGAGGCAGAATCCTCATGTTCCTTTCTGCCTGACTAGAGAATCGTGAACTCTCCTTCATTATGAAAATGGGACCCATTTTAATTCACTGTGCCATGGAGGCCTTTCATCTCCCTCCCCAGTCAGCAGCTGGAAAGGAATTATCAGCTCTGGTGGAAGAAATCCTCATCTCAGCCCAGACTCCCTCCTGTGCACAGCTAGTTGCCAATCTAGCAAGCATCTGAAATCGGGATGATTTGGGGATATGGAGTGGGAGGTTGGTGAGGGGCATGCATGTAGAGTGATTATAAAATCTGAAAAGATGATCCATAGACAGATGGCATCACTCCTAATTCTCTTTGGTACCTAAAATGTTTGAACAGAATATTTTGAAATGAGCCAGTCCTCACACAACACACTGTATCCCTATTTTACAGATGGGGGGCACTGAGGAACACCAAGGTTGAGCCTGTGGTCGATAAAAGGGTCTAAGTGACTCAGGAACACAAATCCCGTTCACTCACATCCCGCCTGAACCATTCTGTCCTCTTAGGAACACATCAGCATCTTTTACATACCTGTGCTGTTCTAAGAATTCTTAACTCTGGTACTGAGAGGCAGGTGTTCATTCCTAAAACATCCCAGATACCCAAATGATTTAGGAATATTGTATTGTGCATTTATGTAAGGGAGTTGGTGAACAGGAGTTCTGGGTGACCAGACATGATATCACGTAACCTGCTAATGCCGAAGTTGGGCACTTGGGAAGAGGGGGGGCAGGGAGTGAAATTTGCATGTGGTTGTGCACTGGAGCTTAAATGCTTTTGCAATGCAGCCTTGGTGCCAGTAAAACCAGTTGAGTCAATGTGCAGGGCAAACGGAGCGTGAAGGAACATAAACACAAGGCTGAAGTAAGATTGGCTCCTACATTCTGTCAGATATTCCTGGGAAAATATTTGTCTCTATCCTGTCCTCACAGTCCCTGCCCTTACCACTAAGTCTGGAGCCTTGTAAATGGCTAGACAAAAAGGCTCATTGAAGCAGATCTGGCATGTGACTTGTTTCATAGTAGCTAGGGTCAGGAGGGACCTGGGAAGCTGGTTCCAGATTCTGGCCACCCTAACTAAAATATTGCCTTCTGATCTCTAACCTAAACCTATTCTCCATCAGCTTATGGATGATCATCCATTGTTCCTCATCATCCCAGGTGGTGCTGGAGAGAAAAGGGCTCTACCTATTTGCTGTTGATCTCCCCTGATGAGTTTGTAGGCAGCCACCAGGTCTCCCCTCAGCCTCCTCTTCCTAAGGCTGAACAGGTTCAGGTCCCTCAGTCTCTCCTCATAGGGCCTGTCCTGCTGCCGTCTCACCAAGTGGGTGGCCCTTCTCTAAACCCTCTCCAGACTGGCCACATCCCTTTTGAACTGTGGCACTCAGTACTGGATGCGGTACTCCAACTGTGGCTTGACGAAAGTCACATAGAGGGGGAGTATCACCTCTCTGGACCGGCTTGAGATGCACCTTTGGATGCATGACAAGGTATGGCTGGCCTTGCTGGCTGCGGTCTGG
>JAGPOW010002897.1:107776-124874 GCA_030014935.1 Caiman crocodilus
GCTTCTCATAGGGATTGTTATCCTTTGGGCCTGGAGAATCGCCCGCTTAAGGTACGATCATCCCTCATGGACTCCCATCTCCTCTACCTTCTGGGCCCTCAGTGCATCTCCCACTAGTCTCTTAAGCTCATTGAAGTTGGCTCTTCTGTTTTTAAGTGCTTTTGCCTTCTTGTGAGCCCTGCACACCCTGCGTTGTATAATGAAATCCAGCAGGTGATGACCACCTGGGCAATAGCGATCAAAGACCTGCAGTCCCTTCACCAGGCCATCCCCTGTGGCCAGGACCAGGTTCAGCAAGGCGTTAGCCCTAGTGGGTCTGTGCACTTTCTTGATAAGGTGAAGGTCCTGTAATACAGCCAGGAACCTATGCGAGTGTTCAGACCTGGCTGTTTGCTCCTCCCCCTAGCAAATGTCTGGGTAGTTTAAGTCACCCATGATAATAACATCCCTTGACCTAACTGCCTCCATAAGCTGACTGGAGAAGTCCTGGTCTCGCTCTTCCCCCTGGTTGGGTGGTCTGTAGTAGACTCCCACCATAAGGTCCCTTTTGTCATGCCCCCCTTGTAAGTTGTCCCATAGTGCCTCTGCTCGACCTTCTTCTATCCCAAAGCTAATCCTTGATGATGTGAGGTGCTCTTTGACATAGAGCGCAAGCCCCACCATGTTTCCTCACCTGTCCTGTCTATTCTGTATAAAGTGTATCCCGGAATGCCCATCACCCAGTTGTAGGTAGGGTCCCACAAGATTTCTGTGAGCCCTACAAGGTCTGGGTTTTTACTTGCAATCAGAAGGCACAGTTTCTCCTGCTTACACCCCGTACTACGAGCATTAGTATAGATGCACCTGAGGCCTCCTGAGGGTACACGTGCCTTCCTCCCATTCCCAGGACAGTTGTGGCCCCCTGCTCCCCAGATGTTGTTGCTTACCTGGGCTTCCCTTCCTTTTGTCACCCTGCGTGCTGGTGAAGCATCATCTCCACTCAAAGCGGCCCCTTCCCACGGCGAAGCTCATTTAAAGCCCACTGTATGAGATCAGCCAACCTAGAGGAAAAGATAGAGGAAAAGACCCTGCCCTTAGGGGAGAGGTGAAGCCCATCCCATCCCAGCATGCCCTCCTTACAAAAACATGGGTCATTATCAAAAACCCAGAGCCTGCCTCACGGCACCAGCTCCGATGGTGCCAGTTAACCATGTCAATGCAGGCCTCGTGATGCCTACCCTGTCCACTTTGTGAAGGGGAAGGGATTTAGTTCCAAACTCATAGTTAGAATAAACACTGGAGCAATTCACACTGTTAAAGAGAGAGTTTCTATTTCAGCCCCCCTCCTTGTGAAATGTGTCCCATCTGTGATAAGGCTGTCTGTGGGAAATCAAAGGTTTGGGTTTGTCACTGCAAATGTCTTCTTTGGGGTCAGGGTTTGAAAGAATGTCCACTGCTTGTGATTGAGGTTAGGAGTCTGGAGGTGGTACAATATGTGAATCTCACAGGGACCCTGCAGGCAGTGTGTGGTAGAATGAGGAGAGTGACTGCACAATATGCCTGTTGTTTTTTATTGTCTTGCATACTTGCAGTGGTAGAGCTGGCAGTAAATGACCACGGTCACAGTTCAGCTGAATCTCATGGGCTAGGGATGGAAGTTACACATAAACCGGTTTAAGTGATCAGAAACTGGCTTAAACCTGTAGCAGAACAGAAGTTCAATACACATAAACCAGTTTCGAAAGGGCTGGAACTGGTTTAAGATAAACCCAGTTCAATATCGTATCAGACTTAACTGATTTAGGTCAAACCAGTTTATGAAACTTATTTCCAGACCCCTTCCTAGTTTAAGTTAAATCTCAGTCCCCTAGCATGCTTTGCAGCCCTGGGTTGAGCTGTGTTGTCTGCTTCAGAGAGCAGGGCTGACCCCACCCCTCTGCTCCCTATCTGGGGCAGTAAGGGATGGCTCACTGGCCAGCTCACTGCTCTGCCTCTCCCCCAACCCAGGCAAACCCTGGCTGGGGCTTGGGAGGAGGGTTAAACTCACCTTCCCTTGAGTACAGAGATGCCCTGCCTAACCTGCTGGCTTACTTAATCCTGGCTGCAGCTGTAGACTACAAATCCCAGAGGCACATGGAAGCAGGAAGAGAAAATGATGGGTAACCCTACAGAGTCCTGTTGCTGAGACTGTGGACTGGAAATCCCAGAGACCTCAAGGGCAGTAGGAAGAGGAAGCAAACACACAGCCCATGCTGGCTACATGCAGAGAGCCATGCTCTAGCATCCCTGCTGTTCCCCCCTGCCCCAACTTCTGGCTTGAGGCATTGAAGGCATGTGACTGCATTTCCTAAATTGGTTCAATCTTTGCAGTATAGATTAACCTGCAAAGACTGAATCAGTTCAGCCTTGGGCTTTTTGACTGCCTGTACTTAGCCATTGTGAGGAACATTTTTAAGGATCTGAAGAAAGGCAAGAACAACTTGCACCAAGAGCAAGCTCCATATGTGGAGAAAGTGAAGACTGAGGTGGCCATAGACTCATCTTCCTTTTCACCTCTGGGGATTGTGGGTTCTTGTTGCCTGTTCTGGGTACCTCTTATGAATTGCCAGAGGATGCTTGCCTCTAGGAATAGCAACTAAGCACCTTCGCTGGCTTAGTCAGAGCTAAAGACTGGTTTGGCTTGTGACAAACAGAACCTCCAGCTGGGATGTTGGTACATCTGCTTGCAGCCACAGCCACTGCATTGCGTTGTACAGAAATGCTCTCATCTCAAATGACTGCAAGAAGATTGACCCATCAGGTTCAGGCTGGGTTTATTCACTTCTCATCTTACTGAATGAGATGCTGGCAATGTCTGTTCTTAATAAGTGTACAACTGAAATACATTCAGTCTGAAGTGCCTGCAGCTCAGATCAGAGAAGTGCAGAGTTTTTTGCAACTTGATTTGGCCTTTTCATTCACTCTGTTGCTTTGGGGGAAAGTGTCTTTGGGGTCCCTGAGCCTAGTCTGACATGTGTTGCATCTTAAGATGCATGGATTGTATCAAATTGAGCCTAATGCTCCAGGGCATGCTGCCAGATACAGACTGAAAACCCTCTGAATAGTGCCTCTGGATTGGCAAGAAGGAGGTATGCAGTGCTGTGTAGTGGTATGGACAGCAAGCTTCTCCCTTCCTACACTTGTCATTATTTAAATCAAATATATGAGGCTGCCATTTTCAATATAAGGGCTCTCTCTCCATTGCTGTGCTGTCAGCCCATTAACAGTCTGTTGAAAGCAGAGGAATCTTAGGAGGGGACCAGACAGGGTTGCTCACTTTCTGGAAGGCATTTTATGAGCTCTGTTGAACTGCAGAAGGATATGCATATGCTGTGATTTCTAAAGTAGGATAGTCCAGGAATCAACCACAGCTGGTTGTATCACTGTCTTTGCTCAGCAGGACTGGTGTGCAGTGTACAGGCTCCTATATCTGGGGGTGGTCATGAATCAAGATGGCCCCAAGTCCTGCAAAATGGGGACAGAGCCTGTCAGTACCACGCACCTCTGGGGCTTCTTTGCTTCCATTTGTAGGGCTATACTTGGCATATTCAGCAATAGAGCAGGTGATTCATCCTGAGATCTACTCTACCTAGTATTGGATAGTGCAGCTGGAGTACAAGCTGTACCCATTGCGTTTTGTTTCTAGCATGTCCATTCAGGTCATCTTGTCAGGCCTTACACAGTTCCTTTCACAGCAATCTCGCAACTTCCCACAACAGCATATTTCCACTCTGATTGGCTTCTGCAGGTATGTTTTTCCTAATGTCTAGCTGAATTTGTCCTGCTATGAACTAGGTGCTTCATCAAAATGAGACTGCTTAATTCTTCTCCTGAGAATCATAGAATTGGAAGAAACCTTGAGTCAACTAGGTGATGCCCCTGCTCAGATGCAGGTCAGGATCAGGTCTGCTTTCTGTGTCTTCACCTGGACAATGACCTTTTTTCCTAGCTTTGGCAATGGAAACCGTTTCTCCTATCCAGTTGCCTCATTTTGTGCCATTTTAAGGAAAAGACTGGCCTGACTCTGTGGATGAGCTGTAAGAGGTAAAAGGTAGAGCACTGGACAGGGACTTGGAGGATCAGGATTCAGTTCTCATCTCTGCCACTGGCCTGATGAGTAAGTTTGTGCAGATCTCCTCTCTTCCATATATATGCCTCACTTCCCTCCTCCTTCCAAATGCTTTGAGATTTACTCAAGAAAGACTCCAAATGACCTTTATCTTTGACTCAAGGGCTTGTTCTTTTAAGTTGTTTGGAAGAGCTTTGTGGTTTTAAAAAGCCATAGTGATAAAGGCTAATCTGTGCAAATCGGTTGGTTTTAAATTGTTTATCAATTCAGGCACCCCCTGGATGGTAGAAACTCTTACAGACCACCATACTTAAAATTAAGAAATTGACTGGAACAGGTAGCAGAGTTGCTTTTGTAGGAGTAGATGGTTTTCTTAGCTGCTTTGATCCTGACTCCTGTGAAGCAGTGCTGTTTGTAGTACTATTCATGGGCCTGCAACCCCTTTCACCCATTCCCTCTGTACCTCCTGCATTAACCTTTCTGTGGCACTGTCCCTAGAGAACACTATAGGCTTCCTGCACATTTGCCTCAGTTCACTTACTGTCCTATAGCCCTCCCCAATTATACATGGGTGCATGCTTAGCAAACTCTCCTTCAAGTCCTTTGCTTCAGTAGCTTATCCTAAAGTGCTACTGTGAAGCGCCTTAGTGAATGCTCAGTCTGCAGCTCAGGGTTACTGAGATCAGGAATCCTCCATTCTTGAGTGCTGTTGTTTTAAGCAGATCTAAAATAAAGCCATCATCTTATGTTCTCTCTCCAAGGAGACAGTTTACCAATGACAGAACCACATACAAGTGGGTTGTTTAGTTTCTCCTTCCATTATTGTTAATGTAACAGTACATGCCTCTTTCAGGTGCCAAAACCTCCTCTGTCTTTGGGCTAAGAGGTTTCTTATTGTAGCTGGGAACAGGATCATCTTTCCAGTGTGGAAACCACTTGAATGTGTGTATAGACAGAGTGGAAGAGGAAGTAATCATTATTTTCCAAAAAGGGGAGAGAAGGTGTTTGAAACTTCAGATTCACCAAAATCAACACCACAGATTAATTTAGCGATTCTTACCTAGGGTGCTGCAGCACACTGAGGTGCCGCCAGACCTTTTAAAGGATGCCAGGAGCTGTGAGGAGATTTAAGCAGATAAGTGCAGGCTCAGAGTTGTCCCTGGCTGGATGATTTCCCTCCCCCTCCCTCTGCCCAGCCCTTCTGCAAGGAGATAATCACTGTAATATATTAATTTAATTTTTTAAATTGAGTGCCATTCAATTAAGAAAAGTTATGGAGGGCTGTCTCAAGTCCAGTGAGGGGAGCCTTGAGTCCAAAAAGGTTGAGAACCACTGGATTAATTCATTACAAAAGGAAAGCAGACTGTATGCCCATCTCCTGTGGGCTCTGCTGTTGCCTCTTAAATATCTTCTCACTTTTCACCTGCCTTCCAAGCTACTTACTTACCATGGTCCTTGGAGGCTGCATGTATTTGGATAGTGATATACTTGGTCTTGAGTGACAGGGAGAGAATGTGTGAGTAGCTCTACTCTCAGGCTTTCTCCTGGGAGCTGTAGGAACTGTGTGGTAACCCACTAACTGATAATGTCTTTGTGTCCCTCTGGTGGTTAGCTCATATGTATCGGACTAATTTGTAATTTGGAACCAATAGGCCTGGTCTTTCAGCTGTGCAGGCAGTGGATTCAGTCCTTGTTGACCCAACTAGGGGTGCCATTATGCTATATTATGTTCTGGTACCAGGATCTCTCTTGATCTTTCTGAAGCATCTGAGGTCTTCTGCATTTTCCTCTGGGGCAATCTTGGGTCATTTTTTAGATCTTCAAGTGATGCAGAGCTTCCATCAGCAGCAGGTAGTTTAGCAAGTAGTGTTTTCCTAAATGTCACTCTCTTCTAGGCCATGGAAATCTAAGCTTTAAATTGGTCTGCACTCATAGTTATTTAGAGGCCATAAGTGCTTTTCCATCACAGCTGTCTGAACAAACTCAAAGGCTATAACTCCAGCTAATGTCTACACAGACCCCAGATTTCTCTTTACTAGTAATAATTGTCTGACTCCTTATTCTGAAGACGATTGTCCGTGATTTCCCAACTTTCATAAAACCTAGATATGATTACCTTTTTAATTCTTTTGCAGGGGTTTTACATATGGGAACACTTGCAAATATATTACACTAATAAAAAAACATTTCTAGCCTTGTGCGTTTTCCATGGGCATTGGTGCTGCTGCTGTTTCACTCCTCCTCTCTCAGCTGCTTACCCCAGAGTGGATTTGTCATGCATGATAATAGCCTGTGTTACACAAACTGTTGTAGATTATGATGCCTGATGCAGGCAGAGATGCAGGGATTTGGGAGGGGTGAAAGTTTTTATGGGGGATAAAGATTTACAATGATTCAGAAAATCACTGTCAACATAAACAATATTTATGATGAACATCCCCATTCTTAAAGTATTTAGAGACTCATTAGATTATATTCTAGACAGAGACGACCCACTGGGTTTTGTCAGCCAGAGGCATTCTGAAGTTATGAGGGGTTAGAAATGCCTCTTAAACTGAAATAGGTTAGGTTCCACTTGTGTAACTTCATTGGAAGTGGTGGATAATTTTGAACCTACGTGCAAGGTTCTTGGCTTGTAAAAATGGTACAACTCCATTGATGTCAGTGAAACTATGCTAATTTATACCAGCAGAAGGTCTGACCCATTGTTCAGGGTCTTGTTAATTGTAGCCAGCTTAGACAAGTTGGTGCTAACCCATGGTATTGGCTTCTACTTCTGGTTTGCTCCATCCGATGCATCAGTAATACATACTTCCTAGCTCCTGGGCTGATGAATGAAATGCAGATGCAACCTGAAGTTGAAGATACTGTCAGAAACAATTTGTCCTAGCAGAGAAAAGACTCCATGACCAAGCAGGATTTAACATTCTAGTGTCTATGACCCTTCTGTGTCACGCTAAGGAAGGTTGATAAACAGCTCCACTTTGTTGACATCTATAACCAGAAGCTCCATGACTCATTGCTTTTGGTCTACTCATTTTGGAAAGGAAATACTACTATCTTCATTTCTGGTCAGTTTAATTTTTCCAGCGCAAAGGGGACTGACAGAAGCATGCAAGACATAGTGCTAATGCCAGCCATATTTCCATGCTGTTCATGTTGGCGTTTGCCTTCCTATGGAACTTTTTCCCTTTTTGGATTCTCCCCTAAAAGCTTATGTGAAATCAGAATAATGGGGTCAAAAAGAGAAAATAGCCCAACCAGCACTTTCAACTGGTTATTAGGACTGTGCAAAACAGCACCATTTCGTTTTAACTTCCGTTTTGACAGGACAGTGTTTTCATTTCATTTTGTTGAAACTGTTTAGCTGTTTTGATACTGTTTTGATGTTCTGCCCCTAGGCTATAGTGGAAATAACACTTACAGGGATGGTACACCCTTCTCAGGCCATGAAGTCTCCCAGTTTTCAAGGAGATAGGTATAGGGATTTCTGGAAAACTGCACCTCAAATTCTTGAAAGCAAAACTTGTGTATGTGTTGAGGCACAGTGGGGTGAAAATTGCAGGCATGGTAGCCCCTACTGAGGCTATGAAGCCTGCCAGAGTTCAAGGAGATAGGTGCAGGGGTTTCTGGGAAACTGCACCTCAGGGCTGGGGTCTCTACATGATGCGGTAGCATGCCCCAATGAGGTCTCCTCCTCTACAACCTTGTCCAGTCCACCATTTTAAATAAGAAGAGGTAAAATACTAACTTATTGAGAGCAGCAACACCAGCAGTGTCTCAGGCAGACAAACTTTCTTTCCTTCCTGCAGAAGCTTCTTCTCCAGCAGCTGCCAGAGAATGCTCCCTGCCAGCCCCAGCTCTGGGGCTTACATGTGCCCAGGGCCCTGTGTCCTTTCGGTCAGGTGCTAGGTGTGTTTGTCTAAGGACCCGGCACTGGAAGACATGGTCCTTTCCTTTGAGTCAATCTAATCTGGTATATTTTAGCATACCAGCTGAATAGTTAGAGAAATATATCTTAGCAAGTTTTCAGTTGAACAACCCTTTGTCAGGCTAAGGAAGGACCTGCAGTTGGTGTGTGTGCTGTTCCTGAATGGAGTAAAGAAGTCAGAGGCTGGCATGCAATGCAGGCAGGAATGTCATTCAGTGAAAATGGAAATGGAGGTGTCAAGGGGTGAGGGTCAGGCTGGGGTTGTGAGGGGGGAGGGGGATGTAGCAGTGCAGGTAAAAGTGGAGAGGTACCTGGGGAGTAGGATGTTTGGCAGGTTTCTCACCCCCCCCCCCCAGCTTGTCCCTCACCCCTGATGCCTCCATTTCGATTTTCATTAACTGGCTTTCCTTCAAGTTTGTCTTGGCCTGGAAGTTTCAGGAGGGACATGTTCTTCCCCTGCTGGCTGGTGATGCAGTGAGTGCCCCCTCCAGCTCTAAGAGCGGGGTATTAAATATTTTTTAAAAAATGAAAAAAAGAAATAGGTGCAGATGGAGTGAGGAGGATGGCATTAACTCCATCTACACCTGAAGCATGGGGAGCCCCAGCAGTGGGGGGTTCACCTTGAGGAACACCAGCTGCTCCACCAACGTAGGATCCAAGTAGGTGTGGAGGGGTGTCACTACATCCCCAGCAATGCTGAACACTCTCATGCTCAGAACACTGGCCAGTGGACAGGACAGGTGTTCCCGGCAACCATGGGCAGATCTAGCCACATCTGGCTGCAGCTTTCCCAGTAGACCAAGGGGTCACCCAGCAGTGGCTCCATGTCTTCAACAAGATAGGCAGCCACCAAGGCCTGAATGCTACCTGCCTAATGGTGGGATCTGGGGCCTCTGGACCCCACCATGGAAGCCATACCATTGACCCACATTGGCAGCACCTGTGGTGGAGGAGGAGACTGTATGGTGGATGGGGTGCTGTATGGTGGATGGCATGGGAAGGATCCCACCCTTCCACATCCCCCTTCCTCCACTGTTCTGCCTCCCTGACTCTTTGCCAGCACCTCTGTCCACTGATCTAGGGTTTGGGTGCTATATACTGTGCCTTTCATTCTCGGGTCACACACAGCAGCCAGCATATGGACCATACTGGATCACAAGGAATCAAGCCATTTCCTGATGCCCTTCTTCAGCTGCTTCACCAGTGCCTGCATGTCTGGTGACAGCGGCTTTCCCCAGCCAGGAATATTGATCCCCTGGAATTTCAGAGCCAAATGGTTGCATCACTGCCCTGTGAGGGAGAGGAAGGCGTGATCTCCACCCTGGCTGCTTCAGATGTCCAAGGTGAAATGTCAGGCCTTCTGCAGATCTGCCTTATGCAGCTCCTCCCTCAAGTACTCCCTGCATGCCTCATACGAGGAGGGCAACACTGTCCTGCTGAAGGTGGTGCATGTGGGCACGTGGTATGATGGGGCTATGAGCAACCTGAACCCTGGCCACTCAACTAAGGAGAATGGCTGGCTATTGACTACAAGTATTTCCCCATGCTCTGGGTTATTTTGCTTGCCCTTGCAATGCGCCCCTCTTTCTGTCTGCCTTTCCCCTACTCTTTCAGGGTGGCCTGCCTCTGCTTTGAGAAGACAGAGGCTTTGGAGTGGGAGGAGGAATTCACTTTGTGCATGCTCCCGTTGGTACCAGGCTGAAGAGGAGCAAAGGCAAGGTGCTGGTGCCTGCAGAGATGCATCAGCATCTCTGTGGTGCTTGTGTTTTGTTCCTTTGCCTCACGCTATATGCTTGCACTGCCAAGCCAAAACCAGCTATGTGGGATCATCTGCCACCTCAAAATGATCCCAGACCACACTACCTGCTTGCTTCTGGGTTGTAGGTGCATGTGTGGATGCTGCATTTTATCCCTCTTCAGCAGCCAGAGGCACAGCAACAGGAGGAGCAGACTCAGTTCAGCTGCTTGCCTTCGCAACCTCTACCTCAGCCTCCTCTGAAGTGCTTTCTGGGGAAGGAGACTTGGCTTTAAGGGAAACTTGAGAGGTGTGGAGCACAAACTCAGCTAATTCCCTCTCCTTCCCCAGAATTTCCCTTGCTAGGGCACTCAGCTGCAGCTCATCCTGTGGCAATGGAAAGCTCAGTATGGGAAGTGAAATGGGAGTGACAGAAACTGAAATGCTGGTGCTGGTGCTGCTGTTTGTTGTCATGGTGGTGGTGGGGGGAGTTATGGCTGGTGCTCTTGGAGGAGATGCAGACTCAGGCACAGGCAGTGGCACTGCTCCCCTCTCTTTGTTGTTTGTGGAATCCTCATCCCTGTTAGCTGTAGCAAAGAGGCTGTGTCTCAGGTTGGTGCGGGGAGAACTTACATTTCTTCTTCTATCTCCTCTTCTGCCCTTCTCTGAAGGCTTGCCAGCTGCCTTTCCACCATGCTTCATGGTGTGTTTCATAGCGTCTTGTTTTTGTAAAAATTTGTAAATGTATCTCTCTTCCTATATAAATTTCAAAACATTCAAAATGTTTTGACTGTCTTCGTTTCATTTTGAGGCTGTTTCAAAGCCCTTAGTTTTGTTTCAATTTTGCTATTTTGAGCTTGAAACGAGTCAAACAGCGTTGAAACAAAACAGCTGGCAAAAATTCTCACAGCCCTACTGGCTATATTCATAAAATCACAGAGAAACTGGACTGGAAGGAACCTCCACTAGCCATCTAGTCCAACCACCCCCTTGCCTGAGGCAGTACCATCCCTATTCAAACCATCCCATAATGTTTGCATTATGGATGTTTCAGTGAAAAAGGCCACCGAGAAAGGTGAGAGAACAGAGAGAGGCAGTCCTCTGACTGTGGTTCTGTTGGCCGGGAAGTAGAAATCTTGGAAATTAGTGTTAGGCTGGTACAAAGTAGTATCTATGCAGCCTCTACAATAAAGAACCAATATACCTAAGACCATAGAGGTGAAAGGATGTAGATTTTCTTTACAGACCTTTGTGGGTTCAGTGAATCTGAATTACAACACTTACACCCAGTTTTTGTAGCTGGTTCTGATTTGGCTTCAGCAGGGCTCTGTGTAGGTGAATGCATCGACCTGCATAGATTCTGTTGCAGGTTTGGGACATTAAATGACTTAAATCTATGATAACATTGCAGATGTCTCTGAGATGTGAATGTTGTGCTTTTGGTGTTTTGGGCAAAGTAGTAGACTGTCTCCAGGCTGTTTTAAAATTTACTAGTTGCACCAGGATGGAATATAACTCTTAACCCCTTGTAATGAAGTGCTGAGACTAGGCTTTGTAAAATTTATAGAGAAACAACTTGCTAAACACTCCACATACTCTGTTCTGTATCTTTTAGTTTTGTGTTTACTGGAATGTAATTCCAGACATTAATAAAAATCTTTCTTGTCTTTCAGATAGCTGCCCAAGAGCTGTCTGATAACAGAGTGATTACCCTGAGCATGTCTGGTCGAAAACTGGATAAAAAGGTATGTGAGATTTTATTTAAAACATGCACAAGTTAAACATTTATAGGTAATATGTTCTCTGAAATTGTTCCTAGTAATTATTGTGGTGAATAGAAAAGGGGACTCAGATTGGGACTTGGAAAATGTGAGTTTGATTCCTGACTGAATGCTGGGTAACCTTGAGCAGTTACTTCCCCTTCCTGTACCTCAATGTCCTCATCTGCAAAATGGCGAGAATGATACTAGCTTCCTTTGTGAAGCACTTGGAGATCAAAAGATGGAGAATGTAACACTAGATCTAGGTATTGTTATGCCTTTTAAGAGCATGCGTCTTCTAAAATCATTGTCTTGTAAGAGACTAAAAAAGTCATCTAGTCTAGCTAACTGCACTCAGGCAAAATCTGCTATTCTTAAACCATTCCAAACATATTCCTACCCAACATCTTCTTGGGAACCTCCAGTGAAGGAGATTCTATAGCTCTTCTAAATAGCTGGTTCCAGTATCTTATTGCTCTAACTGGAAGTCTTTCCTGACATTAAATCTCCTTTGCTCTAGTTTTAAACCTACTGCCTTGTGCCCTGCCCTGTGTGACCAGGGAGAACAAATGTTTCTTCCTTTTCTCTATGGAAGCCTTTCAAGCAATTGAAAGCTACTATTGTGTTCTTCCTTAATTAACTTCTGTCCAAATTAAGTGTAACCAGTTTCTTTAGCTTTTCTTCATGATTTGCATTCCAGCCGCTTTTATCAGCTTCATCATTGGTCTCTGCAAGCTCTCCAGTTTCTGTAAATCTCATGATCTCGTCAGAACTTCCATTAATAACAGAATAAGCTTCAGTTTTCAAATGGTGTTTCAATATCAAGCTATTATCCAGGTGTATCCTTTATTACACCAATCTAATGATAGTAGATTTGAAGTGGGCAGGGTTGGGCTCTGCTTCTTGGTTTCTGTGGTCAGGTGTCATTCAGCCCAAATTGGCACAGCTCACGAATATTTTTTGGGGGGGGGGGGTCTGTGTACCATCCAACAATGAAGAAAAATGTTTTGTGATCTCTTCCACATCATCCATCCAGGCTCTGATACACTAATAAAAATGTGACACATGCCTAGCTTGAGAATTCCTTGACCAACCCCAAACTCTTCTAAATGGAGCTGGAAGATGGGCTCTGAGTCATCAGCATTTCTTGATGAGACCTGAATCAGTAAATGAGCCTCAGCTGCATTCATGAAGAAGTCTTAAATATCATTACATTCCTCCAGTGTCCAGAGGGACCTTTTCAGCATTTTTGTGTAACTCAGGAATATGTATTGTAGTATAGAAACTTTTTACCTCTTATCCCTCAGAGACTCCTTGTTGTCCATACAACCCAGGCCATTTATGAAGGGCAGAGATGGGCACTGAGTGTGACTAGCATCTTTCCCCAACATGCCCAGGAAATGCATCTTAAACCAATAAGGAAAGAATAAACAGAATTGTTAGGTGGAATGCAAAATTGTTCCATTTCCTTCTCCACTCTGTTCACTAAGCCATCTAGACACCCATTCTTAATCTGGCAAGTGCTTGAATTGTAATAGACTTGTCAGTTTCCATGCTGTGTCATTAAAATGCAAAGTCCTCATCCCAGTGGAAAATGCCTTTTTTTATTAGAATGTGTCTATGACACTATTGGCTTAGTTTAAGCTTTCCTGAAAGGGTAGATTTAGATTTGAGATATTATGAGTCTCTCTGTAAAGCTCCATAGAAAATGATGCCTCCTTTTTCCTGACTCATTAAAGATTTGGGAGCTTGATTTCATTAAAATGAGAAATAAAATTAAAATGCTTGCCTCCTCCTGAAAATGCCTGTGTGTCTGGGGGTGTTCATCATTTAAAGTTAGCAATTATTTACTTTTGGAGACCAGTGCAGGGCGAGTAACCCACAGCAATTTTGCTTCCACATTTGAAAACCAGGGATTGGCCTTGGAAGATGCTACTTTTTTTTCTTTACTCCCCTGCCATAGGTCATCTGATAGAATGCAGATGTTTGAGAATACTAGTAGAACGTGTGTGTTGTATCAGTGCATGTTGCATCACCTGGTAATCTCTAGTCTCTTAGGGTACTGGCACATGTTATGCTTAGTACGTTTATATTTAGATCATAGTAAGCATTAATACAACTTGACATTTGCTAAGAAGTTGCACAGTTATGGTTACTATGAACAAGTTCCTGTGTGGTGCAGGGGCTGGGACCAGTTCCTGTGAATTTCCAGGTTCCTTCCCACTCCTTGCACCACATGGGAGCTTTAAATTGTTGAGCCCCATTTCCTTTCAGACACACAGATAATAAATAATGGTTTCAGGTCTGTGGACTCGTGCTGTCTCCCATTCCATTGAGCCTCAGGCAGGCTGGCGTAATATGCAAACCGTGTGACCCCACCTTATTCCCCAGACTGATGTTAAAATATCCTTGAAAGCTTCTTTCTGTATTTGAAACCAGTGTCTTGAATTCATCTCACTACATTAGTTCTTTTGAACCCACTTTAGGTCATATACAAAGCCAATGTATACAAGATGGGGACTGTTGGTGCGGACCTGTTAGTTAGTAAATGACTATGTCTTTATCTTCACAGTGAGCCTTTATGAGTCTTTAATTTTAGACTCTTGGTGTGTCTTTAATTTTAGATTCTTGGTAAACTGAGATAGATACACACCTGGCCACAACCATTTTCCTTGGAGGAAGAAACTGGTTTTGTGTTTTAGTCTCTTCATTTTCAGCATATTTGTCAGATGGAATTTTCGCTCTATTTTTCAAAGATTGTTCCCTGTGTGGACTTGGAGTCTAGTTTTGCTCAATTCCTGGCCTGTAAACTGGTCTTATTCTTTATTTTCACTTCTGTTCACCCCTTGGAGTCAACATGGTAGTTAGGGAGAGAGTTTCATGCACCTCTATAAGATTCACTAGGTTCCACCTGTAGGGCCAAAAGTTCTTCTTGGGGTTTACCTCTTCTGCTTGATTGCATAGTGGGTTTATGCAGGTGACCCTTGGGATAGAATGGGTCCTACTGTAGAATTAGCATAATTTCTCAGCCAGAAAGAGGCCAATTCTGATTCTGGTTTGTATTTAATGCTCAGGATGAGTGGCAGCAGCACTAGGAAGGAGGATTGAGGTGGGGTATGGTGAATTTTGGGATGGCTTTAGTGTCGTCTCCCCCCCACCCCATAGCCCCACTCCCAGTGCCTCTGCTACCCACCCTGAGCTCAGCCTGACCCAGCCCCTGCCAGGAAAAGCCTGGTGCAGCCCCAGCCTGCAGTGGCAGCTGTGATGTCCTGCGCAGATCTGGGGGACTCATGCCTCCCCTCATGCCCTCTCATGATGCATGCAGCAGCGGGAGCCACATTCCCTCCCTGAACCCCAGGCATCTGGATGATCTGTGGCTCCATCCTGTGCCCACCCCATCCTGCCCTGGCTGGGCAACTCCTGCCCCAGTCCCATGATCCGGCCCCTGCCCCAGCCCCACTGACCCTCCCTTACCATGGGACCCTTGAGCTGTCCCCCCCACACCTCTTCCACCACAGCAGCTGTCCATGTACTGGAAATTGGATTGGTATTGGCCAATACGCCTCCTGAAAAATTGGCTTTTGGTATTGGCCCTTAAAATCTCTATCGGTGCACCCCGGGTTCCAGATTCTGGTGACCCTTTTAGAGAAGTTTTTTCTTATGCCCAGCCTAAATTTACCTTCTATTAGCTTATGCCCATTTGTTCTTGTCCTCCCCTGAGGTACCTTCCTGAAGAGCCACTCCCCCAGTTCCTGATGCTTACCCCGACATACTTTTAGGCGGCTATCAAGTCACCTCTCAGCCTTCTCTTACTCAGACTGAACTGGCCCAGTTCCCGGAGTATCTCCTCATAGGACCTATTTTCCGTGCCTCTAATCATATGGGTGGCCCTTTTTGTACCTTCTCCAGCTTATCCACATCTTTCTTGAAGTGTGGTGTCCAGAACTGGACACAGTACTCCAGCTGTGGCCTCACCAACGCTGAACAGAGAGGGAGGTTCATTTTCTTGGATTCTTCGGCAACACATCAGCTAATGAACGTCAGCGTTTTATTTGTCCATCTGGCAGCCTCATCACATTGTTGTCCTATGTTCATCTTCCAGTCTATCATGACCCCCAGGTCCTGTTCAGATGCAGTGCCAGCCGGTGGACCACCATGCACTGTGTAGTTATGGTGAAGGTTCTTCCTACCCAGATAAAGAACCTTGCACTTCTCCCTGTTAAACCTCATCTGATTCCATTCAGCCCATAAACCCAGTCTGTCAAGGTCATCCTGGATCTTTACCCTATCCTCCAGTGTGCCCGCATTTCCCCACAGCTTGGTATCATCTGCGAACTTAATCATTGACCTTTCCACCCCCTCATCCAAGTGATTAATATATTTATTAAAGAGCATGTGAAAGAGTGCACCATAGGTTCACCAGCCTCTGAGGGCAGCCTCCCCTCATTACCTTTGAACATCAAGGCATGGTAGGTGAAGAAGACCCTGGGAGGCTGGAGCAGAAGCCAGGCAGAATTTAGGGTGGTCACTAGGTGCCATCGCAGTGGTCCTTGGGTGCCATCCTGTTATACCCTGGCTTACCTACAAGTACTCAATGCTACAGCATCCATGGCTATACTTAACCCATATGTTCATTTGATCTTCACAATCCAGGTAACGTAGTTATCTGATTGCTTGCTTGGCTGCAGGAAGAATTAATGAAGCTCTTCACAGATACTTTTCTGACTTGTTAGCTTGCACAGAACTGTGGCATCAATTTCTGAGTTCCTCCAATAAAACAGAACCCCCTCACCCTCTATTTCTGTCTCTCATCCAAATTCTTTTGAAAATGTAGGACTTTGACTTCACTAGGACAGATTATGTTGTTCTTAGTTAGTGCAGTATCATCCAACAATAGACTATATCACTAGGTTGTGTCATCAAAAGATCACATGGGTGATGGTATAATCTAGGCTCTGGTATTGAGTCACATCACTGCTCTCTGATTCAGTTTCTTTAATCTATAAAAGGCATACTGGGATTTATTCTCCCCGTCCCCTTCCCTGCCCCTGCAAACTCTGTATGGAGTCCCTTGAGCTTTCTAGATGAAAAGCAAACAAAGTGCTAAGTCATTCTCCCTGGAATGCCGACACATAACTACCATGAACGTCATCAATACAGGAATTCAAAACATAGGTTTGTTGCAGAAAACTCCTAAAGCATGTTACAAATTAGTACATATAGGCATCATTTGTCAACATTGAACCAAAGTCACCTTCAGACATGAAGGCAACTGCTGCTGAAGAGTGCCTAGCAGCAAGGCACTGTCAGCTTGATATGACATTCTTCTCTGCTCATCGTTTCATAGTAGCTAGGGTCAGGAGGGACCTGAACAGATTACCCCTGCCAAAGGCAGTAATGAATTCTGGTTTCACAAGACCCCAGACAGATGATCTTCTAACCCCCTCTTGAATTTGCCCAAGGTAGGGGTGAGGACCACTTCCCTGGGAAGCTGGTTCCAGATTCTGGCCACCCTAACTAAAATATTGCCTTCTGATCTCTAACCTAAACCTATTCTCCATCAGCTTATGGATGATCATCCATTG
>JAGPOW010002897.1:124974-139795 GCA_030014935.1 Caiman crocodilus
GGCTGTGCCTCTTCTGAGCCGGTGATGTAGGTCGAGCAGCTTCAGTTTCTCTGGGGACCTGTTCTTCTGCCTCCTCCTCAAATTGCTGTTACTTTGGGCAGTGTAATTACTGAAATGGCAGACTGACCAGGACTCAGCGGCAGATGCCCTGGCTCACTTCCATTTCTTATTACAGAATCATTTAGATCTTACAGAATCTTTATTAGGATATGATCTAAACACAGAGCTGTGCTACCATTTAGCTAGAATAGGGTTTAACATTCATTTAGTAAAATTGGTGTATGAAAGCCTGGACATTGTATTTTTAAACCTATCTTACCAATTCAGCTTCCTTTTGTAAATGCAGGCAGCCAAAACAAACTGATGTAGGTAAGGCCACACCTCCATAGACAGCCTCTAAAAGTTTACAGGCATGGTTGGCATTTTTTTCTACTATGGCTGTAATTATTTTAACAGGTGTTTTACTACTGACTTGAAAAGGAACGGAGTCAGACATTGCTAAGATTCTTTTTTAAGTATACCCAGATAAAAATAAATTCTTGGAGTACAAGGCTGGTCTTTTTCTACTAATAATCACTTTCTCAGTATTTGGTACTAAACTTATCAGTTGCTGTTGCAAAGTTTGCTCTTAGATGCATAATGCCATTTGTTGCTAGTAATAACCAGTTCAGTTCTCTTTCTGACTGAATTTGTAGACAGGAGAGAATGTAATCAGAATGATAGTCCTTCAACTTATAGTACAAGACTGGCATTTCTCTTTTATAGGCTGTCTCTTGCTTGGCCATTACACAGTTGATGGGAAATTATGTAACCCATATTGTGTCTTACACAGGACCTGTTTGGAAAGTCTGATCCATTTTTAGAGTTTTATAAGCCAGGCGATGATGGAAAATGGATGCTGGTCCATAGAACGGAGGTGAGTAGGACTTATTAGAGTAGCACACATCTTTAATCAGTTCTTACCTTTTTGTCTGTAGCCTTTTTTTTTTTTTTTAATGGATTCACTGACTAGATGCGATATAACAGATGAGGCCAATAGTGAAATGCTATGAAAATTTCCATGATCAAGTCTAGTCTGACTTGAAAAGTAGAAAATTTGGTGGTGGCCAGATTTGCAAGAAGGAAATGAAATTCTCACAGCTCCTAATATGCTAACTACATATAGCCTTTTGAAAAATCTGAGGAGGGAATGCCTTGGGACTTTAATATTTAACTTCCTCCAACTGAGACATTGGCCAACAATTTGGATGCAGGAGGGTGAGGAGCCCTGATCAGAGAGGAGATCATCTTGGAATTTTTGTGTAGGGTGGCCATATATCCTGTTTTCACTAGGACAGCTCTGTTCCAAACACCTGCCCCAGGCATTCTATTAGATTGGCTAGATTAATGCTTTTGTTCTTTTTTCAGGGGAAGTGCAGGACACTTGCTTAAAATGAGACTGTCTTGGTGAAAATGGTACTGTTGCATCCGTCCCAAACTCCTCCCAAGCCCTAACTGAGACTAGATGTTGGAGACAGCTGAGCATAGTGGACAGTGAGGAGGGAGCAGAGTGTCCCTTTTTGACACTCTAGAAATATGGTCACACTAAGTTTTTAGAAGTAACAAATCAGAGTATTGGAGAAAATAAGGATTGGAAGGGAGCTCAGGAAGTCATCTAGTCCAACCTCCTGCTCAAAGCAGGACCATCTCCAACTAGATCACCCCAGCCAAGGCTTTGTCTAGCCAGGTCTTAAAAATCTCCAAGAGTGGAGAATCCACCTCTCTGGCGGTTCAGAGCTACTGGAGAAGAGCACTGGACTAAGGAGTTCACTAGATTTCTGGTTTGTATTGCATTTGGTCACGGAAGAAATTAGTGACCTTGGGCAATGCAGTGTGCTTCCTTCCTGGGTACCACAATTTCCATAGCTATAAATGAGGATCAGGCTTCTGTTTTACAGCTTTATTGCAAGGTTGATATCCAGTTATAAAGCACTATGAATGTGAAATGTTTGAGGATTAATCCTCTGCTTGTATTAATTGACATAGTTTGAAAAAATTCATGGGAGCTATGTTGATTTTATGCCAGCTCTTATGCATTGGCTTACAGATTTAGTTTAGTTTTCCTTGCTCAGGTGAAGTGAAGGGTTGTTTTTTTGTCTTTCCATGCAAAGAGCAGACAGCAGAGAGGCTGTGGGAGAAGCACATTAGCCCTTTCTGTGTTGAATGATTCAAAGCAAGCTGAGTAGCTAACTGTCTCACTCTCTTTGAGTCTGGAATGTGATAAGAAGGTAGCAGATGAAAGCTCTGACTGGTAGTAAGGCATGTTTTCTTAGCATGGGTGCACCTGTAAGCCACAGTGGTGCTGAACTGGGTTGTCATCTCTGGCAAATGACTGTTTGTAGAGGTGCTCTGGCCTCTCTCCTCAGCTTTGCTGTTCAGCATGGTAGTTGCTAGACTTTGGGAGAGAAGAAGAAACATACCAGTATCTTTTCAAAGTCAGGCTCCCTTCAACCCCCACCGCTTTCAAAGCTTATTTAAAAGGAAATAGCTTCTGTTTGCACACAGCTTTAGCCACTTAGCAAGGATGGGGAAGTGTGATGGTTAAATGATGGTTTCAGTGTAACAATAGCCCGGAAAAGAAGAGCATCAGGTAGCAGTGACTATAACATAGCTCCACTTCTGAGGTTTAATTAAGGATTCTATTGTTCCAGGTTAGTCCTTTCAGGTGGCATCACTTACTTGGTTTTCTTTCCTTATGTTCAGATGAACAATTAGGTCCTGACTCAGCCAAATGTTTAAACACATTCTTGTCCCAAAGACTTCCTCTGGTGGTGTAGGTTTTCAGTGCTTCTGACAAATGTGTCCAGTCAGGTATGTAAAATCCAATGCCACTTTTGAAAATTTTAGCCACAGCCTTAAAACTAAAGGGTAAAATAATCCAGCTGATTCCTCTGACTAGTTGGGCCATTGATTTTGTATTTCTTTTATGTATAAAAGCATTTCAATCCCCAGGACTGTCTGTTTTGACCAAAAACTGACTTTAGCACATTCCTATTTGCTTTTAGTTTGTTCTATTTGATTTGCTGTTGGCTGCCTGACAGTGTTGATTCATGATCTGCTGTGGGTGTTCCTGGGAAATATAACTCCAGTTAAAATATGCCGATGGGGAATTTTTAAAATGTCTTTAAATGGTGAGGAATTGGGGGATAGGGAGAGGGGATTTCTCTTTACTTTGAGAAGCTTAAGCAACTTCTTATTTCCTAACCCTGAAAAATAAATTGCTCAAATGACTCCTGAATGGGAGGAGTATCCAGACATTGTGGTATCCACAATAAAGTGATTGCTGGTTCCTATGAGCTGTGGGTTTGGCATGTGACTATAACTGGCTATTAGTCAGAGACCACTATTTATCATACACCAGAGATGTCTGGTGAGGAAAGATAATGATCTTGTTAGGGCTTCAAAATAATGTGTGAACCTTCAGCTGGATGCTATATAATGAAATGAGCATGGATCCTATTAAAGATACCCACCCCAAGGACTTGGGGCATAGACAGAAATTACATTTGTTGCACAGTCAGCCTCCTGAAAGTGCTCTGCAGCTGTGCCCTGACACATGCACAGCTGCAAAGTGCTTTTAAAAGTGGCCAGTTACATGACTGATGAGAGATCAGATGAAGGCACTCCACTTTTGGAGCACCTTAGGGAACTTCTGTTTCCTAGGGTCAGTCTGTCCTGTGATCAGGGCTGGGCAGCCCACCCCACCCCACCCCGGGTAATGTCTACAGGAAGAGAGGGGAGAGAAGGGATGGGGAGTATGCTGCAGGCTGGGGTTTACCTGGCTGGAGCTGGGCGGGGGGTGGTGCTGTTGGATTGGAGCCTACCCTTTTGGGGCTACCCTCCAGCTCTGGCTGGCCAAACCCCAGCCTGCAGCACATTCCTTCTCTTTTTCTCCCTTCTTTCCTGCAGACAGCACTGGAGCTGGAGGGGTGGTGGAGGGAGAGGCTGCAGGCAGGTGATTGGCTCCAAAGTGGAGCTCAATTTCTCTTACCCCGGCCCCTTTCTTTCTGTGTAAAGCGCCATGAGATAGAGGGGGACCTGCACGTCTGTCAGAGCCCATAGTGTCTGGCAACATATGGATACCATGCAGTTTGCATCTTCAGCGTGTGTGAGTCAATCCCTTTTACTGATCTTCCCAGCCCACCATAGGAGGTATTTAGAGATCCTTTAACAAATGTTATTTTAAAATAATTTTTTCCTCTGTTCTCCAGCAAGAGACTGTCTGTAGTGCCCATATCTAACAGAGGTCCCAACCCCTCTTACTGAAAGTGGGGCTAGGCGGCAGAACTAGAAAGCCACATAATCCTATATGGTAAACAGCAGGCAGCTAATTATGTAATGATTGTAACAGAATCAAGGGCACCACTGATGAGGCCATTGGAAAACATCTGTAGTCTGCTGAGAGAACCAGGTGACCAGAAGAGGAAAACTGTATAAGTCTGGCTCCTGGAATGGTACCTCAGATTGGTTCCTGCTAGGCTCAGAGAAGGAGCTCTGCAGAGCCAGGAGAGAAGGAAGCATTGAAGGGCATCTCACACAGAACCTAAATGATTTTTAACTTTCATAGTGGCTTATGCTGCTTTTTATGCATGAGCATGCCTTTAGTTCAAGATTATGCTAAAGCTCATAGCATATACTTGGACAAGAGTATATAAATTAGAATCACTGTCTGGTTGCCTTTGGCTTTGCCATTTTGATCTGACTTCCTTTTTTCCTGCTGTAAAAATAGATCTATATTTGGTGGCATCTTTGCTGCTCAATGATGCAATGATAGCTTGAAAGGCAACCGGTTTCCCTTCTGCATCAGTCTTCTGCTGCTCACCTTTGAACTCCAGGATTCACATTTAAAATAAATCAGCTACCCAAATTCTCAGATATAAACAGGCACCCCTCTGTCTATAAGCATGTGTCTGTGCACATATGACCTGTACCTAGAAACTGTTTGCATTTGCTTGATGCGGTGGATTTGTACCAAAGAATCAGATTCACTCAGTAAATGTCAAGCTGATTAAATCATCTAAATAAAAATGATGAACTAAGCCAATTGTACTTACTGTGGCTGGGGCAATGAAGATTATACATGAGTGAGATTTGTTTGAGGTCCTTATACCTGCTCTCTAGTCTGAAGTCCCACAGTTGCATGTTCTTGATGGTTCAAATCCTCAGCTGATATAGACTGATGAAGCTCTGCTAATTTTCAGTAGCACTATGCCAGCCCAGACCACCTCAGATTCTGGGCCTGTGCATCTATTTGAAACAAGGCTTTAGCTTTCACATTGTTTGGCACTTACTGCTCATGTTCTCTTAATGTAACCATTGTCTGCTCTGCAGGTGATTAAATACACATTGGATCCAGTGTGGAAGCCGTTCACTCTGCCTTTAGTGTCACTGTGTGATGGAGATATAGAGAAGCTGATAAAGGTGACTACATTAAAAATGGTATTGCTTCAACCTGTGTTTTGTTGCTCTGAATTCTTGTTGCAGCATGGAAAATAGATTCTGACTGTTGAGGGGAAGAGGCTGAAACCAACACAGAGCCAAGACAACTGAGATGCAGCTCTCAAGCCTCAAACCTGTGCTAATTGGGACCAGTCTCTTTTGTTCTCACTGCCAAAGCAGCTGTCTGCAGCTGCTGAACACATCTTACCTGGAAAATATAAAGAACTTCAGAGAAGTTCCATTACATAGCATCATATTGACATCTGCATAGGTCATCAGTCAAATTAGAACCTTTAGATCCACTTCGGAGACACCCCACGCCCTCTCCAGTTAGAACTAATGGAGTAACAGCAGTAAGATGTTGTTGTCCTCTGGGCATTAGCATTAGAGAGGAATGACACATGCTGCTGGTAGGATTCACAGATATTTACTAATAGAAGAGGACTGATGAGACCCAGGAATTATGAGTACCATTTCAGGCATGGACAGGAGCATTTTCAGAGACAGTCTCTTCCGTCCATGTCTTGTTCACCAAAATGGCATAATGGTTGCAGTTAAACACTTCCCAAGAAGTCTGGCCTCAGCTGGATGTGAGAATTTTCAGCCAGCTGGGTAGTCTGGCAAAGCTTATTGCTACTGAACCCAGGGTCTTAAGATGGCCTGGCACCTTCCTTTTTAAGTGATGCTGCTGGCCCTGACTACAATAAATATGGCCTTTTCCATTAGTGTAAGCAGTGTTTGAAAGCAAATACCCTCTCCATTTGATTCACAGAAAAAATATTAAGACAAACTAACTAAAAAGAAAAAATCTCCCTAAGCATAGTACTTTCATTCAGAAGATCAAAGGTCTATCATTCCTGAGCCCAGTGCTCCCCATTGTGTTAGCAGCTATCTTCAACTTTCCCGTTGTTGCCAATGGTGATAGCAACAGTAGGCATGTGAGGCAGACAGGTGGCTGGTAGAGAGTTAGCCACCATCTCACCTCTGTGTTATGAGCGAGATGGGATGCTGATGATTAAAGCCATTGCCAGTGCTCTCTGTTACTTCTAAGAGTAGGAGATTTATTAATATTGAGAAAGCCCAGAGGAGAGAGCAGTGAACATCCCCCTAGACACTCCCGCTTTTGCAGTCACTGTGTAGAGTGATGCTGATCTGTTTCAAAGAATTTTGCTTGATCCTCATTGCATAAAGGAAAGTTGGTTGTGGTTTGACCTTCAGGAAGCACTGGCAAGGAATGCTAAAAAAACGGGATGCACCTGGAAGGTTTCCCTTGGCTAAATGAAAGCTGAACAAAATATAAATGTGGCATTTCTAACCACTAGCTGTAGTAGCCTATGTGTGATGTGTAAGAATGCCCCCTTCCTTTTCTCTTCCCTAGGTCATGTGCTATGACTATGATAGTGATGGGGGACATGACTTCATTGGGGAGTTCCAGATCTCGGTAGCAAAGATGTGTGAAGCCCAAGATGCCTTTCCAGTAAGTACCGAAATGTGATATTTGACTTTTAGAAGAAAAAAGAGGAAGGAGAAATAAAGGACAAATTACTTCCTGTGGCCGCTATTTTCAGGAATAGCTCTTTCCATGGGTGACTTACTTTTGGGGTGCCCACTCTGAGATTCTTTAAAGCTTGAGTCTGAATGCTGGACTATCCTTTTTGAATAAAGATATTTTAAGAAGTGCAAAGTTGAAAACCCCAAAACTTAGGCACCCAGAACCACGAGTACTGAAAATATCAGCCAGTATAGTCAGCTGCTTCTCTAACCTTCTCCTGTCCTCCTTTCTAAGTCTGTTGCTGTTGAATGTGCTCTGTGATTCAGAGGAGTCCCACTGCTCTTGTGTCTCCATGGACACATGTTCTCAAACAGTGATATTCTGATGAGACTCTGTTTTGTTCTTCCAGTTTGTTGCAATCTGACACTGAGATGTCATGCTAGCCCCATAGACATTTGGGGTGGGGGTGGGGATCTTTTTTTTTTGGTTGTGAAACTGCCCAGATAAAAAGTTGAGCTAGTGGACTGGGTAAAATCTCTTCCTATGCTGTTATAGGTCAAGGCAGCAAAGGTCTGTTACAAAGTAGAATCCTTTCAGTGGCTTTTGTGGTGTTCTTTATTTTTATTGCATCTGTGTCTAGACACCAAAGAAGGCAACTGTACATGCGTGTAGTCAGAGACTGTGACTGCCCCAGAGAGCTTGCAGTGTAAATGGACAAGACCAGAGGTTGGCAGCCTTTATAAATGGCAGGCTGCAGCTTGCAGCCTGGCTACTGCCACAGCCTTCCTGTCTTCTGCTGCTGCCCTAGTACTCCCTGTTTGCTTCTGAGTTGCCCCCACTGTTGCCAGCAAGTGCTACAGATTCCCATAACTAACAGTCATGCTGAGGTGCAAATCTGAGAGTGAGAGAAAAGAGTAGGTAGAGCTTGGGTGTCAGCAGAGGCTGTGTGGATGAGAAGTGGAGCACAGTCCAGGAATGGATTGGGACAAATGGCATGCATCAGGCAGAATGACCTTGAAGGTACCTTCTCTGAATGCTCCACTGCTGCATTTCACCTCCCCCTCTTCCCCCCAACCTGGCCACAGCAGGTCAAGTCAGGATACTTTGTGGGCCATAGCTTGCTAACCCCTGAACGAAACAAAGGGTGAGGAGATGGAAGCTGTTTGTTCAGATGGGAGGACTGAGGGAGAAAGACAGACAGACAGACAGACAGACAAACTAAGTGACTTGCTCAAGGTCAGGCAGGAAATCTGTGGAAAAGGTAACTGAAGCTAGTTCCTCCTGCCCTCCCCCCCCTCCCCCCCCTGTAAACCACCTTTCTTCCCTGACTCCATCCCAGAGGCATGTTAATGTAATGAACTGGTTGTAAACTGTAGCCGTGCTCACCCTGATATCCAACTGGAGCCTCCCTCTTTTCCCACGCCTGGGGAGTGGCAAAGCTATTGTATGTAAATACCCTGACAGGCACTGTGTGTGGGACTGTACTAGGCATTATGGGGAGTAACCTATCCTTGTTGCTTCCCCTGGTGTGGCTTCTTGATCTTTAACCATTTGGCCCACATGTTCCCGGTGCCCCTAGGAGCTATTGGCATAGGGAAGAGAGAAGACCTGTATTGGGGATGTTCAGGAGAGGGTGGCTTGCCTTGTTCACCCTGTTAGCCAGAATGCTGTGACTGGATATTGTCCCTGGTCCCCTGATCTCTGTGCTTTGCTGATGATGGCTATGTAAACACTGAACACAGTGCTGTGGCTGTGCAGGCTGCAGTCCAGGCAAAGGCTTCTGCAGGTGTGGACAGAAGCACCTAAGGCCAAATCCAAAGCCTGTTAAAGCAAATGGAAAGACTGGCAGTTGAGTCCAGTGGGTTTGGGGTCATGCTCCTGATGTACAAACTGGCTCACAAGGTCTAGAGTGAGGAAGGAAAGTTTCAGGTTCTCTCCTTTCTTAAAGATCTCACCCACAATACAGAGGGGGCAAATATTGGGTTTTTCTAGGCATCGTCATGTTTTGAGAACTTGTTTCCATCCAAGATCCATGTAGACGTGAATCAAGCCTCCTTTCTTTGTTTTATAGATGAAGAAAGTGAGGCACAGATGTAGCCATCCCAACAGTTGGGCTGTGATCTCCCACAGAATGCTAGGAGGTGCTTTAGGGTTGTGGCATGTGGGAGAGGCCAAAGCAAACATTTCTGTGAATGTTTCTAAGGCCTGTGATTCTATGAAGCTGGACTTGATGACCTGAGTGGTCTTTTCTGCTGTTTTACCCTTAAAACAAGTTGTTGCCCTGAACATTCCTTCCTGTTCCACCTCTTCTGTTTCATCCTCTTTTCTCTTGATGTCTGACTCATTTCTTTAGTTTTGTCTTTCCTTTCAAATGCCACTCATCCTTCCAGTACAGGACTCTGAATCAGAGCCCATTCTGTCACTCTTCTCCCTTCTAAAACCCAGTGCTGGCCCCATCTTGTTTTGAGCTCTAGAGGTGAATGCTCAGAACGACATTAAGCTTGACTTCCCCTAGTGCTGTCTGTTTGTTGCTGTGCATTTCTCTTTGTGACTGTGTCCGTAAAGATTGTGTTCCTCCTCCCCCTTCAACCCTGTCGGTAATTACCTGAGAGGACTAGAAAGAATCGATGCTTGCACCTTGTACTTGCATCAACCCTTCAGAGTGCTTTGCTGCATTCAAGTGCATGACTTGTAACTATAAACCTCCTTTCCCTGCTAACAGGAAAATGCTACTAGTATTTCCGCTCAGTCCTAGAACAGGAGTAGGCAACGGCAACATTTTTTGGCCAGATTGCTGAAAAACACCACAATGCCTACCTTGGAAGGTACCAGAATGTTGGCATACCAGAAAAACAAAATGAGGGCAAGGTGTACATGGCAGGATGCTCTGCTTGTGCCCCTTGCCTCCCAGCCCTACTGCCCCTTGTCCCCCACCCAAAGCCCCTGTCCCCCAGCCTGGGCTCTGTGGCTGTTAGGAGCTACCCTGGCTGTGGGTAGCTGCTGGAGCCTGGGCTGCTCCCAGCAGGGCTTGGAGCATCCCAGCTGCCTGCTGGGAGCAGCTCAGGTTCCTGGCTGGTAGCAGCTACCCAGAGCCAGGGCTAGCTACAGCCAGGAGACTCCAAACAGCTGTGCCGGGCTCCAGCATCAGCTCTGTACTGGTGCGTGCACCCACGCCTTGGAGCGGGTGGTGGGAGGGGCCTGAGGCAGCGCAGCTCCGGTCTCTCCCCCGCTCCTGCACAGGGGTGATAGCAGGGTTCTGGAGCCTGGTGCAGCTGTTTGTAGTAAGCCCAGGTTCTGGGCAGCTGCAGCAAGCAGTGGGCAGGCTGCAAGCAGCTATGCCAGGCTCCACGACTCCGGCATCAGCGCCATGCTGGCGGTGACTGTGTGCGCACCTTGAAGTGACAGCGGGGCAGTGCGGCCTGCCCTGAGGTGCCCATGCAGTTGCTGCCAGCATGGAGCTGATGCCAAGGCTGTGGAGCCCAGGGCAGCTGTTTGTAGCCTTCCTGCTGCTTGCGGCAGCTGCCCAGAGCCCAGGCAGGCTACAAACAGCTGCACCAGGCTCCGGAACACTCCTATCACCTCTGTGCCAGGAGCAGGGGAGAGACCAGAGCTGCACTGCCTCAGGCCCCTCCCACCACCTGCTCTGAGGCCTGGGTGCACACGCCAGTACGCAGATGATGCCGGAGCCCAGCACAGCTGTTTGAAGCCTCCTGGCTGCAGCTGGTCCTGGCTCTGGGTAACTGCTGCCACCCAGGAGCCTGGGCTATTCCCAACAGGCAGCTGGGACACTGCAAGCCCTGCTAGGAGCAGCCCGGCTCCCAGCTGGCAGCAGCTACCCAGAGCTGGGGCTGCCTGTGACATGCTGAGCAAAATGGCCTCGCATGTCATGCTCATGCCAGGGGTTGCAGACCCCTGTCCTAGAAGCTCCTGTGAAGTAGCTGCATGAGTTGCCATTTGTTTGAGAACCTGGCAGGTTGAGTTCAGTTTGAGAGGCAGCCCCTAAAGTAAGATGCTGTCTCCTTCCTTTTTCCTTTTTGTACAATAGCTCCCTAAAGTGGCTTGGCAGATCAGCTGCGTGTGCAGATCATCAAGTAGAGGCTGCTTTTGTGATCAGAGTGGTGGGTTAGTGTTGATGCTTGGGTTACAGTATTCCCTGGTAGCTTGGGACTTTGCTGTGTGAGGGGCTGTGTATGCACAGTTGCAGGAAGAAGTACATGGTCCCTGGCACACAATAAGCTTGTAATCCCTTGAGAGCACATGGGTTGGTTCTTTTCGTGTTGATTTTTCCTATAGCACCCCACCCCCACCAAGTGTCAACGTTCCAGAGGGAGGACTTAGGCTCTTGCTGTTTGGGACAGTGTAGTCCTAATTGGTACTGTTCATGGGAACACCTGGCAATGTACATTGTGCCATAAGACAAATGAACTTCCACAAAGAGCTAAATTGTCCCTAGCACAGTGTTGAGGAAACTCACCATGGCTCTTTGTTAACTTCCAGAAGGTTTTTATGACTAAGCTTGCCTGCTGTAATTCAGTGCCCTTTCTTTCAAACCCTAAGGTCTCTTGCACAACTGAATCTCCTGACTTTTCCTCTGTGCTCCAGTTACACTAGCAGCTTTTATTATTATCCCTTGTTAAAATAACTAGAAACTATTGAGTAACTTGTTTCCTACCCGGGATTGTTTTTTCCATTGAATACGTTGGTGTCTGACCTACTTTGGGACACACAAATGCCTGGAATACTTGGTCAAATATATTTTTATTTATAAAAACTGAGAGCTGCAAACTACAGGCAGCCAAATGCAATGGGAAGTGGCTTAATGTAATTTACTGGCTGTCTGGAACATTGCCTGTTAACATTTCCTTCCCTGTGGGCCTATTCTGTCCCTCCTTCCCTTCTTTGGTCAGTCATTCTCCATGAAACAGACCCTTTTTTATGGCTTTGATGCAAGAGGCTAAGTAGGCCGAGTTCTAGCCTGCAGTGCTGGTGGGGAGCTTAATGTGAGCATGTATTAATGTAAATAGCTGCTGTAAATAGTTTCACAAGTAGGATATCTAGATGCCCTCTCCAGCCCAGGGGGAGAGGACAGTCTGAGCCTGGCATTAGGCTGGAGAGACTGTTCCCTTGATCAACTCTGACATTTAATTTGATTGGGTGAATGTTAGTCCTTGGGTTAATTCTATAGTTTTGTAACAGTTTTGCTGTGAGTGTGGCTTCCTATGCCTGAAGAGAAAGCTTGGGAGAGAAAAGGGCAGTCCCAAGGTGGATGGAGTAGAGAAAGTAGTAGTCCCAGGGAAGACAGTGCAGTTTGAGGAAGGGCAAGGAGAACTGCTATGGCACAATAAAGTCTGTTTGGAGCTTGGCAGTCTGCTGTGCTGTTTGGGACATTAGCACTCTAATCTCTCCCTCCCGCCCCACTTTCAAGAAGAAAACACTACCCCGCACCCCACTTCCTAGGAGCTGATCAAAGAAGCTCTCCAAGGTGGTAGTGCTATTAATGGGTAGGGAAGCCAAGGACAGAGAAGAGACAGAGTCTCAAAGCCAGAGGCTTGCCCCTTATGAAGCCAAGTCAGGGTTTCACAGAAAAGTTCTAGGGAGGAGGGAGACCAAAATAAGGCTGCTTCTTGGAGAGTCCTGAGGTAGAACTTCTCCTTGAAAAGGGGTATTGATCCATGACAGTAGCTACCTCAATTTAACCTGACATTTTCCCTTTGGGCATCTCTAAAGTCTTCCTCGATGGTGTGTAGGTCAATGTTTCTGAACCTGTATGCCATGGCACAAAAGTGAACAGGTCAGGAATGAACAGGTGTGCTGTAGAATTTTGTCATGGCAATGAGCTACAATAGGTATGAGGATGGGAAATGCCTTAACAGGTGTGCCGCAGAAATTTTTTATTAATGTAAGCGTGCCTTGAACTGGAAGAGGTTGGGAAACACTGGTGTAAGTGATTATCCTGCAGCAGTGAAGGATGGTTTTATAATTAAGGTTTGGCCTCAAGAGATCACAGTTCAGCTCTTGCCTCATCTCTGAGCTTGAGCCAAGTCACTTAATCTCTCCATGTCTCTGAACTCTGTACAGTTTGGGCAACAGGACTCCTATCCTTTGTCCATGTCTTTGGTAGGGTACTTAGGGCAAGGATAGCACTTCCTTAGATGTACACACAACACTTAGAAGAATGATGTCCTGGTCTTGTCTTCTAGGGACTGTGGTGATACTACTGGTAAGAATTACTGTTCCAGAAACAGAGACGTGATTACTCATGTTATCCTGAAATCAGGAAGAAGGTAGAACAGGGTGGCACCGTAGAGACTAACTGGTCCACGCAGACATATGCTGTTGTAGGCAGCAACCTGCTTTGTGAAATGCCTCTCTGAACCAGTTAGTTTTTAAGGGTGTCTTTACACATGCTCTGGGGTGGGTGGGGGGAACCTTAATTAGATCAGATCCTGAGAGCCACTCTAAAGTGCTTGCAGTGTCTTTTGTGTTCAGCATCCCTGCTCTTCAAAATGGTAGCAGGGGCTCTTTAACTAGAGCTTGTTTGATGAACTGAATACAGGAGACACCAAGGCTTTTGGACCATGCTAATTAGCACACTCCAACAGACTTGATTAATTAAGAGCAGACATTGGGCACGTTTGTAACTGCCCTAAGGTCCTACCCTGCCCTACCTTCTGCCTGTTTCAAAAAGTGCAACAGTGACCACCACTTTTAGGTGCTCAGAACTTACTCTTTTCCAAAAGTTTCTGTGTATAGCATACCCTTTACTGCATAAGTGAGTGGGATGTTTTTCATGGAAAGGTGGTAGCTGGGATTTTCCCCCATAATGGTTTGAAAATAAAACCAGTACAAACATTTGTTTACCCAGTGAGTAATCAGCCTGTGCCTTCCCACCACTTGAAATTTGCTAAACTCATCTGTTTCTACTTTCATCTCTGTCTAACACCCAGCACTTCTAAATACAGCTGCCTGCTGTAAATAGCCCCAGCAGTCTCTTTTCAGACCTTGGGAGCCAAAGCTGTGAGCAGAATGCCTGTCTCTCCTCCTTTTATCTGTATACATGACAGCACTCCCACGCCACCTGTTTGTCACCACTACTGTGTTCAGACCCTGTCTTCTTGCTGGAGAGCTCTCTCACTAATCTCCTTACCCAGTGTCATGCCTGTCTGTTTGCCCCAGGGATTAGGCCTACCCTCTATTGAGAAGATTTTTCAGGTAAATGACTTTGTGCACACCAGGGCATGACTGGGCTGGATTTTCAGAGACTTGGTTCCCAAAGTTGGGCAATTTCAGCTCTTATTGAGGTATCATAGCTAGGGCCAAATCTTCAAAGCCAGATGCGCTGAGTTATTTTCAAAATCTGCCCACTCCTTTAGGTGCCTAAATTGAGCTATCATGGTAGGTGAATCATAGGTCCCTGTTCAGACAAGGGGATGGGCCTGCCAGAAGAGGAGAGGATGCTTGGCCCCTAAGTCAGGTAAGTTGGGCAGGCAAAGGTGGTGGTAGCTTGGGGGATACACATGAGAAGGGGGAGGCGGCAGTGCATAGCCTTAAGTGCTTCTATACAAATGCAGCATGGGAGGTAAGCAGGAGGAGCTGTCTTTCCTGGTGGCTGAGGAACACCCGGACTTGATTGGGATCACAGAAACCTGGTGGGACCTCACTCGTGACTGGGCCATAGGCCTCGATGGCTATGCCCTTTTCAGGAAAGACAGGGTGGGTAAGAGAGGCTGTGGGGTTGCGCTGTATGTCAAAGAATGCTTCTCTGCAGTGAGCGTTAACTTGGGAGCGACTGAGGACCAGGTGGAAGCAATTTGGGTCAGGCTGCAAGGAGGACAAGGGGAAAGGGACTTA
>JAGPOW010002897.1:167482-187828 GCA_030014935.1 Caiman crocodilus
TGGGCAGTGTGAAAACACCTGCAACCTCAACTTCTAAGATGTTGGAGTGCCAGGGGAGGATGGCAGGGGGCCAATCTTTGTTGTGGCAGCACCGCCTTGTCCTCACCATCAACACTGAGGCATATGTGCCAAGCAGAATGTCTTCATGTGCCACACTCTGGTCTACATTATGGGCTGTTCTGAGCTGCTTGGAGTCAGGCCCATGACATGTGGTCTGCCAGTTAGCTGATCTCTGGTGTGTGTGGGTGTTTCTGAGGCAGTGTTCACCGAGTGAGCAGGAAGGTCATATACACATGCCCTCTAATGCTACCTCATTACCCCTGAGTGTACAAAAACTTACCTTTTTCTGGCAGTGTAATAGATTGTGGAACATGTGGTGGCCTCTGTTTAATCTATAATAAATTGCCATATGTGTAAAGGACATAAATTCCCTGGGAGTGGCAGGTAGCAGATCAGTCACAGTGGGGATGGGGTGACTTTGATTGTCCACCACTTGCATTCTTTTCCAGCCCAATATTTATGACCGTAAGAAGGTGTGGTCTGCTGAATGTTTTAGCAGAAACAATGACATTGTCTTTGTGGGCTTTGGATGCAACACCCCAAATGAGAGGAATCTCTGAAACTAATGTCCCAAGCTACACTTGAAACTGTATCTTCAGACTTAAGAAACCATTGTGCTGGGTTGCATTCAGAACATTCTCTTTATAGTTGGACAGACTGAAACATGACTAACAAATGTGTTCTATGGAAGGAAATGAATGATGATTTAAAATATGATTCACGTAAGCTAATATACTGTCCTTGAAGAATAATGGAGCTCAGTGATAACGACAGGAGATTTTTACAAATATCAAAGAGGAAACAGAAAATTATGCCAAGGTTCTTAGAACTACTGTGATAATTCTGGTCTCTGTGTATTTGGAACACTTTTTTTTGCCTGGATTTACCTAATTGATCTGTAGAATTGCAGTAATTGTGCACCTAGATTGGTATGCTACTGTGTATCTAATCTTACAGAAAAACACTGATTGAATATCAGCTCTGTTGAGCTGAACAAGGTAGTTTAAAACTCTTAAACAGATTGTTTCAGGTTCAGGCACTACATCCCTTCTGCCCTCTGTTTTCTTGGAAGGATTGTTTTGCTGCCCTAGAAACATTATTCTTCTGTAAAATAAATGCTTGCCAAATCTGAATTGGTCAATGAACTGTAGAACTGTAGATGTTTCTGACCCCTGCTTTATAAGTGGGATTTTCAAAATTACCTATTTGTCCCTTTGACAGTCAAAGATTTTTTTTCTTCTAAGTCAATTGAGCATCCTTGAAAATTTGACCCCAGATGGGAATTAGACCTGGATCCAGCAACTTCTTGTGTGCTGGTAGGTTGTTCTGTCCACATGGAGCACTAGAGACTCCAGCAGGATTCCAGAAAGTGCAACACCTTGCATGTAGGCATACAACACTTTGCATACAAACTTATGCACACAAGCAGTTGTAGCATTGGGACCTTAAAGGCAATTAAAATTATGTCTAAAACACGATGGCCCAAAATGTATGCACTGCAATAGATTAATGCTTGAAGTCAGCTATTATGGCATGTGCTACTGTTCAGTTATGACAGGCAGTCTCATAGCCTGTTAATAAGAAAAGGGTAAAAACACAACTTCTATTTGCTGTTTTATCCCACCTTAAAGTCATACTTCTATGTATGCATTCAATGAAAGAGAGCTAAAGGGATTGAGGGAAGCAAATTCCTGGATTTCAGGATGCAGCTGTAAATAGAAACACTCAGTGAAGCCACAATCAAGTCTTGCATCTGTGTAGCACTTCCTTGGAACCTGGTGTCCTAGGTGATAAGAGACAGATAACTCGTGAGGGAATTGGCATCATGCTGTTCCAGGCAGTTTGGAACATAGTGTACTCACCTCGGGCTTTGAGGCTGGGAAAATGAAATTGCCTGTTTCTTTTTCATGCATCTTCTACCCTTTGATATTTCCACTTGAGCCATGAAATGTTTGATTGTCCAAACAGCCTGGATTTCTCCCTTTCTGGTTTCAGTCTCATCACATAGTTGGGTATTGCATGATAAAGGGGCAGGCTACAGAGAGCTGAGTGTAAAGAAATGTTTTCTCTTCTGATGTGTGTGCACAGCTCCCAGTGAAGGCCTTGGTCCCTCTGTGTTTACATGTCTCAGAGCAGGACTTGGATTTATTTCAAAAGTGAGGATATTTTTAAATTAACTTTTTCTCAAATAACTAAGCCAGCATTAAAGAACATGGTATTTTTAGAGCCAACTAAGTCCAATTGCCCTGTATAACTAGGGAGGATTAGTCTGATATAAGCATAATGGGTGCAGTAGGACTATAATGGTTATTGTCTCATCACTGCTGGCAAGCAGCTGGTAAAAAAGCCTGCAACAGGAACAGGTTATTTGTTTGCCTGAATTGGGACAGTCAGAAAGACCTTCATCCCTATTCTAATTTACTGACAGAAATTGATTCTCCTGAACAGGTGGAAAAAGCAAAGGAGCCTCTTTCATATCTTGCAAATCAGATCAACACATTCAGAACAGCAGTGAGACTTCCGGTTTCAAGTTTCTTGCCAAGTTGTTTCTGTCTCTGTTGATTCTCTCCACAGCCTCCCTGCTTTGTGACTGCCTCAGTTCCTTCTCAGATGTAGGCATTTGTGTTCCCACATGGTTACTCTCTTCACAAGACGTCAGTATTTTTCAAAAGCAAAAGAAAGCCACCTTACTTGAACTTGGGCATCAGAAGCCCTCTCTCATAAGCACAAGGACTCGGGTATAAAATGGTTATCGAGGTCAAAGAAAAATGATCTGTGTTAGTCTGAAGAAGGCAGATCTGTGTTAGGCAGAAGACAAAGTATATTTGCACCTTAGACTAACTAAATCAGAAATGTATGGCGTACATTTTCATGAGTTTGAGCTCACTTCTTCATCTGATGAAGTGAGCTCTGGTTCCCAAAAGCTTATGTCACCTATCTCTGACTTAGTCTATAATGTGAAAAACTACCCTGTATTAAGGTCAGAGGCATCTCAGATCTACTGAAAAATAAGGTCTGAGAAGGGATGGATAAAACTTTTTTGCCAAATAATAATGCTGCTGAAAATATGATATCAGATGCCAAAACTATTATATTGCATTTCAATTAAAATGTTCAAGGAAGAACACTGGGACGACATTTTTGCAAAGGTTGACATAGAACTTGTTGTTTTAGACGTGACAGATTTTCTAGATGAAACTTTACAATTTTTTTTAAAGAAATGGTATTTCTCTTGCTTAAAAATTGACCTAAATTTAAAGACAAAAGCTTAACCTGAAGGGTTTGGTAACTCAAATGCAACAACATATTTCATTTTGGGTCAAATAAAATATTTTGGCTTGACCCCAAATGATTTTTTTCTTTTTTTCCTAGAATCCTCAAATCTCTACCTTTGGACTGATCTGCACCAACCCTTGGGCATTTTTATACATGTTTCCGGACATTGTGCTGGGCACTTTAATTAGCGAGCTGCGCTAATTAAAAGCACCCACATGTTACATGTATTGGCATCGCTGTGTATCCCCGCCATGAAAACATGGCAGTGGGGTGCTTTAAACTAAAGCTCATCAGCCATGTTTTATTCTGAAGTGCACTGCTGCCATTTTGTCAGTGTGGAGACGGAGATGCTGATGCATGTGACACGTGAGGCTACTGGGACTCATCAATTTTTGTGCTCCAGTACATCTGAGCAGACTCCCTGCATATGTGCAGGAGCCCCTTGTTTCCAGTTTTTCAGTTCAGCCTTTCAATTGTGGGGAGGGATGGGTGGGATGAGGACACATGCATGCCCTCTTGCCCCCCTTGCCCTCCACTTTTTCCTCAGATCTAGTTTGGAGCACCCTCCGTTCCAGAGAAAATTGGCCAGTGTTTTCTACATCACTGAAACACTTCTGATGCACAGAGTCAGGATGGTTCAATGGGTTGGATACCAGCTTGGGAGGTAGGAGTCCTAGATTCTTGTCTTGACTCTACTCCTGACTTGCTCTGAGATCACTTCAGTCATTTTGCATCTCTGGTTCCCATGCCACCTGCTCCCTGTTTTGTCTATTTTAGCTGCAGAGTGAGTTCCATAGCATGTTGTTTGCACTATACCTTGGAAAATGAGACCCTGATTTCTACAGGGGGCTCACTCTAATGTAAATGCCAGTACAATGAAATATAGTTTTAGTGATTTTGAATTTCTGTCAATTGTTTCTGAAATCCATTTTGATGTGTAAGTAGAGTAAGGAGCAGATTGCTAGAAGAAGAAGCCTTTTGGCTGCCTGGAAGGGTTGGATATTTTAACGTTTCATTTGTCTGCTTTTCTTTAAGGAGTGGAAGGCATTGTCCAAGCCTATTCAGCCTGCCTGCCCCATGTGCGCTTCTATGGACCAACCAACTTTTCCCCCATTATCAATCATGTGGCCCGGTTTGCTGCCCAGGCTACCCAGCAGGAGTTTGCAGCAGTAAGTTAGAATGTGTATATTGTTTTATCTGTGTTGTTGCTTTGAATTTCAAAGTGGGGCTAATTAAACTGAGCATCTTGGTGTCTCCCAGTAGGCACAGCATCACAGAAGAGCAAAATGAAAAAGACCTATTAGAAAACCTTGCAGAGAATTTATCAAAAGCTAGTGTGATAGTGTAATTGATTTTAGCCAATAACTGGTTCTATTTTAGGTTCTTGTAAAGAGGGTTGACGGGGTAGGTGGGAGTGGGCTTTTCCAAACTGGTTTTGGAAACAAAAAGCATTCAGCATACTGTGATCTTGAGCTGAGAGAAGAAATTTTAAAAGACCCTTGTCAAATATTTTTCGGATTGTTATCTTTAGTTTTACAGTAGTTTTTGTCATTTGGGCAAACAGCAGTGCCAGAATCCTGGTTCCAAAATGATCACTTCATGCCACTCATAACCCTCAAAGTCCAGGACAATTAGTTCATTGTATCATTTATAAACACATGTTGAAAAGCTGCTTGTTGGCTCTCAGGGTGTCCCTTATGTCCTCTACTTCATTTCAGTAGCTTGTGAGGTTCTCAGGCTAGAGAGAAACAATCATCATCACTGGCAGTCCCTCACAGTCAAGGATGATTGTCTTCCATGATTGTCTTATATGTGGATCTGAAGATGGCTGACAAGGCCTACCTGGGATCAACTGACTCTGCAGCTCAGGCACACACTTCTGTGAAGGATGGGTAGCTCTGGGTTATTGATTCAGTCCACAACACACTGCTTCTGTCACCCCTGCTTTTCTGTCTCCTGTTGTTGTCATCAGGTTTCAAAGTACTGAGATTCTTGCAGCAGATTCTTCCTCCATTTGGGATGATCCTGGGCAATAGTTTCCCATGATTTAATGTCAATATTGCATTTTTTAAGTTAGCCTTAAGCATGTCCTTGAAGTGTTTTATCTGCCCTCCTCTTAAGCATACACCTTACAGAGCTCGGAGAATAAAATTCGCTTCGGGAGTCTAGAGTCACACATCCAGACAATGTGTCTGGCTCTGCAAAGTTGATGTCAGATGATCATCACCTCGATGCTCATGGTGTTTGCTTGTGACAGGATGTTAACTTTGGTGCATCCGTCTTCCCACCGGATTCAAAGGATCTTCCACAAGCAGAGTGGATGGCATTTCTCCAATGGCTTGATTGATGGTACTTCTCCAACAGTTTGAGATGTTTCCTGTACGTTGTCCTCCTCTCAGCTCCATACACTAAGGTGGGGATCACAATTGCTTGATTAAAAGATGAGCTTGGTTTTGGATCTGTTGTCACAATCTTTGAACACCTATTTCCTCAGGTGTCTGAAGGCCACATCTGCATATACGAGGCAATGTTAGATTTTTTTTTTCTTCAGTGTCAGTCTTCTGTGAAAGATGGCTTCTGAGGTATGGAAAATACTCAGTGTTCTCCAGTGTCTCACTATGAATCTGAATTACTGGAGCGGGGGACTGCTGATAAAGAGCTGGTTGATGGAGCACGATCATAGTCTTCTGAATGTTAAGTGTCAGTTCCTTTTTCTTGTATGCCTTGATAAAAAAAATGTTGATGATTGCCTGAAGGTCTGCTTCTGAGTAAGCATAGACTAAAACATCATCAGCATACTGGAGCTCAATGATTGAGGTCCAGGTGGTCTTGGTCTGGGTTCAGTCATCTTGAGATTAAACAATTTGCAATCTGTTTGGTAGTTTAGCTCCACTCTGACTGGAAGCTTGTTTGGTGGTCAGAGGCAGCATTGCAGTGATATGCAACTCATATCTAGAAAAGTTGGAGTGATAATGGAGCCTTGCTTAACTCCTATCTTAACCTCAAAGGGATCTGTGATGGATCCATTGTTGAGAGCCATGGCTCACATACTTTTATGGAGCTGGCAAAAATGGTGATGAATTTTGGTAGGTATCTGTACTTCAGAAGGATCGTTCACAGTGCTTCTCAGCTGACAGAGTCAAAGGCTTTCATGAGGGCAAAGAAGGCCGTGTAGAGAGGTGCATGTTGTTCCTGACATTTTTTCTGAAGCTGGTGAACCATGAAGTTCATGCCAGTTGTGCCTAATGATGCCCCAAATCTACACTAAGATTCTGGGAGCAGCTATTCAGCAAGTGGAAGAAAATGGCTTAGGAGGGTTCTTGCAATGATCTTCCCTGTGGTGGACAGCAAGGCATTCCCTCTAATTTGCACAGTCAGACTTATTTGCTTTCTTGCAGATTGTCACGATCATGGTGTCCCCGAGGTCGTCTTGGATTTCCTCATCAGCTCCATGCCCTGATCCTAAGGATCTTGATGATTTTAGCAGGGATTCCATTATCTCTAGGTGCCTTGTCATTCTTCTTCCGCATGATGGCTTTCCTCACTTCATCAAGGGTTGAATTATCTCTGACTGGGTAGTGTGGGATGGCATTGAAAACACTCATCAATAACAGAAGCTCAGCTAAAGAGGTTTTCAAAATGCTCCTTCCAGTGGGCATTGATGGCTTTCCTTTTCTTGATCAGGTCTCTTCCATCCTTGCGTCTCAAGAGAGACCATATCAGGATGCTGACTATGGCTTACACGTTCAAGGAGGAAAAAAGGAAAGGAACAATCTAAAAAGAAAAACATGACACTGGAACATTTCTTTATTGTCACCTTTATTTGGTAACATCTGCATTAAAAGCAAGGAGTGAAGAGTTTCACACTTGCTCAATTATCTGCTTGAGTTCACAGCCTGCTCAGATAAGTCCCCCTGATAGCAAAACTGGTTTTATGGTCATGCTTATACTGGGATTAGCTCAGATCACCTGAGCTGCAAAGGTACAGCTCATGCAAGTTAAAGAAGGAGTTTGCTCCACCAGTACAAATGACAACTTTGCCTGTCCACACAAGGTTTGCATTGGTTCAGTCAACTTGGCTGCTGGTCTCTGGCAACTTAAATTGGTGCTAATTTTTATTGTAGAGAAAGAAAACTGAGTCGCTTCCTCCTTACATGGTAACATTGACTGTCGCAAATAAAGGGACATTACAGTATTAGCAGTGACAGAGCTGCCCTCTGTTTTGGTTTCCTTGGCCAAAGTTAATAACCTGCGTGAGTGGTGCTGTCTTTCTGTCTGAATGCATGGAAATGACTCTGTTCATTCTCACTGCTGCAGTCCACATGCCAGTTGGCTGTATAATTATCCAGCCTTTCCATTACCTGTCTCCCAACAATTTTTCCAGGTGCCTGAAATAATAGCTCTGCTACTCTTTTTTCTTTTAACCCCTTCATTTTGCTTCCAGTTTTCTGTGACAATCCAACTCATACATAAGTGCACACACAAAAGAGAGAGCAAGCTAGAGAGAACCTGTTAAATGTGGTGACACCTCTGCCATGGAAATACTCTCTCTGTCCTATTTAATGGCGGTGGCTGGAAGAGTATGTGTTCAGTGAGAGGGCTTGAGTGTGAACATGGAAAGGAAATGGTCCTCTGGGCTGCCATGGCCAAACAGCTTTTAAATGTGCTGTAAGCCTGGAAGATTTTGGGTGTGGTGACAAGCAGATTGCTCTGAAATTTTTCTGATAGTCAGATGGTATCCAGTTGCCTTCCTTACATGGACAAATCCAGGTCCCTTAGCTCAATGACCTCTAGAGAGCAGTATCCCAACTCCAGACTCTTTAAATGCCAGTACAGTGAGACCAGGTGTTTTCTTTCAGTACAGCTGCAAAGTTTGGACTTCCAGGTAAATGGCGGTTGGTGGCAGCCTTATGCAGCATCACTCCTACACTGAAAAAACAGGATGGGGCAACAAGTCCAACTGACTGGCCTTCATAGACTCCAAAAGGGTCTAGAAAGCTGTCAGAGGAAAACTAAGGCTGAGAAAGGGAGGAAGAGGTGTTCCTTGGACACCCTGAGATCTTTGCTCCTTGTCTGTGGACCTAAGGAGTGATATTACTGGACTTTGGGAGATCTTTGTTCCCTCTCTCAGTTGAGGCAAGAGAAGCATGAGATTTTGGTAACCTGATCCTGGTTTGGGGCTGCTTTATAGTGTATATAGCTTGACTTCTTGTGCTGCTTTAAATACACAACACACACATTTGCCTGTCAGCTAGACAGGGGTGCTACACCTCACTGACCAAGAGCTGCAACCATAGTCCTGTTTTTGATGGGACTCCATGGGAACCCATGACAGTGGAAGGAAAACACAATGTTCTGTGTACCCCTTGCACGCTATTGGTTTTCCCAACTCTGCTGGGGGCCACATCTGTCTACTACAGTCCCAGGGCAGCTTTTTCCTTCTTGCACATTCCTACATAAGCCTGAGGACCTAGATTTACATCACCTTGGACCGACATTTCCCATCCCTTAGAAATTGGAGGCTGAGCCCTGGGCAAGCAGTGGAGAGGATGGAGTCTTCTTTGCTCCATCAGCACTAGCTCTATCAATTTCTTTCCCACATACCTGCATCCCTACCCAAAAGTCCTTCCTGTGGAATACGGTGATGACTTTGGCTGGTTTTGTGAACCTGGACCCAGTACAGTTGAGAAACCACCATCCTGAGATACAGGAGCATGAGGAGAATCAAGGTGGGTCCTTGAGATTCACTACTTCCTCTCTCGTGGAGAGGTGATAGGTTCTTCCTGATGGTGTCAGACTCTGCTTGTATTTGTTGAAAATGCATTGTCAGCCATACCCTATGTGTTAGGATTTTTAAATAAGAATTACACCTGGTTCTCAATCTCTTTGCTTCGTCTGATTAATGCTTTTAATTACCTGTCTGAGAGGGAACATATTGGACAATATGTTTACCTGCTGAAGTGTCTACTGATTTTTGGTTGTCCACCTTGAGGCAAAAGGGACTTCAGTTTGGTGAGCAAAATTTGAGGAATGCACTGTCTATGGGTGACTATTTGATAACTTTGCTACAATTTGTTTGCTCTATAATGTATAACTGTTGACCATATGACATGGGGAATGTCATTGGGATGGCACATCTGAGGATAGGGTGGTTCAGGAAGCACTCTACACACCCTTCAATTATTTCGTTTGCAATGTGCCTTGCAAAGTGCCTAGATATCCATATACTTTGTAGAGTTATGGGTTCTGTTGGCCCTAGTGAACAAAAGGGATAAAACAGGAAGCTGGCTTGTCTCTGCTTATAGCTGGAGCTGGTTTTTTTGTTTTGTTTTGCTTTTTTAATCAGGAAGCATTTACTGAGGAGGATTGTGATTTCATGCATCATAACAGACCTTGCTTGTTCCTTTTTCAAATTTAAACTATGAAACAAGTCATTTCCGTTTCAGAGAAGCATTCACATCTTCTCCATCTCCTCCGAGTTTAATGTATTTTTGCTCTTCCAGTTCAATCTTCTATCATTTTTTAAAACTTCTCCTGGAAAAGCAATATAACACTGAATTCTCTTGGGTCTGAAGTAGTTATCTTGTTGTCAGAAAGTCCTGAACTAAACCAAATTCAGAATAAATTCAAATCTCTCTCTTTAGTTTTAATTTTCTTTTTGTATGTCAGAAATCAAGACTAGGGGAGGAAGAAACTCCCAGACCTAGGAAAGAATAGAGAAGCACTAATCATATGTAAATTGCACCCCTTGTTGGCACTAATAGTTTAATCAAGGGAGTTTTTAAATAATGTTCACTAAAGTAATAGATCCATCACAGGCAAGTCTGAACTAGAGTTTTCTTCTTTAGGAGCACAAAGCATTATTGATAACAAGTTTTATTCCCCAGCGACCTTCCCTTCTTTGATCTCATCTTGAATGATTGTAACAAAAACCATCCTCAACAAAGTCTTCTTTAATAATAGCCTTATGACAAAGAGGCACCGTCTAGGAAGATGACACCAGCTTTTTTTCATGGAGAAAGAGGCACATTTTATTTTTAGATATGAAACTGGCAAGAGGTGTTTGTTTGCTTTGTAAGCACGTGGTCAGAGGAACGGGTTGCAAGCCATTTAAAAAGGAATAGGAAATAGCTCAGGTGCGAACTCATCTGGAGGCCACAGATTCTGAGGCTCAAAGAATTTCTGCTGGAGGAAAACCAAGCCTGAGCATACTTTAGCATGGGAGGCGGCAGAAATTTTAGATCTGGATCTAAATGTTTTGACCTAGAATGGAATGTCAGACCTCAGGCTTTGCTTCTTTATCTTCTTGAACAGTTGTCTTGGGTTGCAGTGACCAGTTACAGTTTTTCAAGATAGCTTTAGACCCATCACAATAACCACCTGGAATAGGCTGAATTCTCTGCTAATGCAACCTGATGCATTAGGGCCTTGTTCTGCGGTAATTTTGAGTGACTCCTGGAGCTCTTTAACACCTGGATGGTCTGCACATTAACACCTGAAACTGGTTTTAAGTATTCATTAGGTGACTCAGAGCTATGCCACTCCAGGGCAGGATTATCGCTGATCTGTGTCACTGAGCTTGTGCTACACTAAAGTGTAGCCACTCTGGGGAGCCCCTGGGGTGGGGGTGGAAGCCTGGAATGCAGTGGGGAGAGTCTTACCTTTCAGTCCTCCAGGCCCCTGCTGGTCTGAACACGTGATGGCTCCAAACTGGAGCTGGCACCAACACCAATCAACGGGAACCTATTGAATGATTATGCGGATTCAGTGAAATCCGGGCAATGCCCACAAAATCTGCACAGGCCGCAAAATCTGCAGGGGCTGAGGGGGTAGAAACTTTACTAAGTGCTGTGGCAGCTCACCAAGGGGGGTAGGGGTGGGGAAGAAGGGAAGCTGCCAGCAAGATGGCTGCCACCCTCACTGCTGATTGGCTGTGAGGGTTGCCTGTCATATGGCCCCACCTCTCCACCTGTCAGTGGCAAGGGGTGTGGCTACGTTATAGGCAGCCCTTGCAACCAATCAGTGGTGAGGGGTGGGGACACATGACAGGCAGCCCTCTCAGCCAATTGGTGGTGAGGGGTAAGGCCACTTCAACCCATCTGCCAAAGGCATGGGGGGAGTGGGCAATGGTTCTCCACCCTTATGGAACCATCTCCTCTCTTCTCTCATTGTCGTTGTTCAGTCTCAAAGACTGATAGCTAACTGTACAAAGAATCACCAGAACCAAGGCAGCATTATCCAGTGGAGATCTCCATTTGCTTGAAACTCTGTGGCTAGAAAGCATTGATTTCTTCAGTGGAAAGGGAAGAAAAGCTTAGTTCTCCCAGCAATTGGCGGAGGAAGTGGCCCAGGTAACTGCAGCTGTGTGTAACTTCCAGGCATATTAGGGCAGATGTGGATCTGACCTTTGTCTTCGTGTTGACATAATTTACACTTCTTTTGTAGAACTGAGCAGAAGGTGTTGGTGTGGCATAGACTAGGGCAAAGCCATGGTGTTAGACCATCAGAAGCAACTGCCAAAAGCAATCTGCACACTGAAGATATTAATGCAGATTGTCTGGGTTTGTTTGTCCCTATCGAGTCTGTTTATGTCTGTCTACCCAGATATCAAATTGCCTGTCATACTTCTGGGTGTTCATGCATTATGGTCATTACTGTGGTACCTCTATGTCTTTAAATAAATTATACCCACTTTTACCAGGTCTGAATCCTCTCTGACCTCATTAAGACTCCATGTAAGAGATGTGCCATTTCCTAATGTTTTTAAAAAAAATTCTTGTACCATTTCCATGGCAACGCATGCCACAAACAGTCTGTCAGCGCATACAGGGTGGGAGCAGAAAAAACATATGAGAAAAAAACATGAGAGACTGTATATACCTGACTTGACTCTTAAAGAAGGGTTTATAAGCTTTGGGAAGTGAAAATTAATGCTCAACACAAATCTTTACTTTCCAAATAGCCCCTTTTCAGCCACATGCATTTTTTTTATGCTGGATAATCCCTGGACATTTTACTTACACCAGTACTACTTATTGCTGACTTGACAAACGCAAATAATCAGGGGTGACATTTTATATTCAAGGAAGTCCATATGACTTGAACATGAGCCACTTAAAAAGATATGGCAATAATAAATCATCATGCCATTCCAAACTGAGGTTTTGTCTATTCCAGTATTTTTACAGTAGATGCTAAATAGTAAAAAAAAAAAAAAAGAAAAAAAAAAGAAAAAGCAGCACAAATCCCCCATATGCACCCAGATGTGCAATTCTCTGTATCTGACAGCATATGGCAGTTTTCCTGATTCAGTCTTGTCCTGATGCCTCCAACTCTTGTGCTGCTACAGTTTGATAGGCTATAAAATTATGAAAGAGCTACGCTGGTTCTGGAGGTGCATTGCAGAACAACACCAGTGCACTGCTTATTTAGTTCTGGTTTCACCTGGTGTGGCACATGGACATTTCTTGGGCTATGCATGTGATCCCAGTTGAAATTCCATGTAGGGGTAAAAATTGCATTGCCATGTTTCTGGTCCTTGATGTCCAGAACATAGAAAATCTGTCCCACTTTACAGTGACCTTAGAAAATGGATGCTTCCATGCTCCCAGATATAGGCCTTTTGTTGAAGTTTCTCTTCCCCACTCTAAGAAATTTCTAACAGGAGGATGTGTGGTCTGTATCCAGCAGATGGAAAAGCATTGTTTGTCACTAACATCCTTGGGTCTGCTTCATGGTACACATTTTCTCTTTTCTTTTAAGACTGGAACCCCTAATGTCTTTCTTGGTAAATCCACCAGGACGGTGGAGTGAAGGAGGAATGGAGTTGAAAAGGTAGTTCTATTAGTTGGCCTTCAGGACTTCAGTATCCTTTCCTGTCTGCCTCACTGCTTCTCCATCTTGCTCTGAATCCCAAGTGTAAAGATTTGTGTATCTGAATCTTTTGCTTCTGAATTTCCCTCTCTCTCTCTCTCTCTTATTGGCCTTACAACTGAGTACTTTTAATTTATTAACTGTATTATTTTCATACCATGGACTTCAAATATGCCCTGTACTGCTTGCAGTTTTGCATTACTTATTCCTAGAAAGCATCTTAAGATATGCTTTGCAAGAATGACATTCTCCAGATTGAAACCTGCATGTCTCTACCTGGGACTACTTGTATTTATGGACATGCTGTTCCACAACTCAGTGTTGTCTCCATCTTATAAATTCTCCAATAATATCAGCTTCTTCCTCTTCAATGTTAACTCATTGTATAGCTAACAGTTACCTGCAAACAAATGCTTTTGGTCAGACCTGTGGCCTCTGTTCCTAATTTTGCAGAGTTCTCATTATTTACACTGATTTTTGTGGGCCACAGTTCACTTTGGATTCCAAAGAAGATAGTTTTGTTCTGGTCAGTGTGATACATGATGATTCAGAAGATCTTTTCAATATCAATCTTAAGAATGGATGATAAAAAAGAACGAATAAATAATGTCATTTGTAGACATTTTTATATAGATTTCTCATTAAAATTACACATGCTTTTCACAGATTTCTGAAAACAGAACCTGCAGGTTTTTTTATCTTATGGACTTACTTTTTTTTTCTTTATGGACTAATACCACTATCTGGCTCTGGCGCACAGACAAATTAAGTTGGTTGTGTGGACATAGTACATGTGATGCATGATACTTCTTTATTTGCAGTGACACTATTCTGGCCTTTATACCCCTGGAGGGGGGAAGCTCTTCTTCCATCATGCAAAGGTTAAGCCCCAGTACTGAAGGCCACCTGAGCCAGCCAAGCCTGGATACAGATTACCATGATAAAAAGGAGGTTCCAGTGGGCTTCCATTTTTTCTGAAAACAGAAGAATAAACCTGTGCCCATTCTTCGACATCTGTGAAGTTAGATACATTTTCTCCATAGTCTACTGAGTAGGTATCCCCTTTGACTGCTTTTGAGGAGAGTAATAAGGTCCCCCTGCCCTCTTTGGGGTGTGAGGAAAATAGTCTACAAATCTTTCAGTGTCCCATATAAGAGAAAAGCTTTTGGAGTTGTGTTTAAAAATATCACCCTCACCAGCTCAACACAGTGTGCCTCTGTGCTCCCATGGAGCTGGCCTACATATCCATCTTGATGGCTACTGGGTAAAGTTCTGGGGTTATTTATTCCTCAGGGCAATAAAACCATGTGAGATCCCTGCCAGTGTGAGTACCTGTGCTCCTCAAAGAAATATGTATTGTACTGGGGGAAAAAAACAATTGGAATGTGTGTGAATTTGTGGGGGCTAGGAGGCAGGCAGAAGTCTCACGCTTGTGGCCTGATCCTGCTCCAGACAAAAGACTTTACACTGTGAGTTAGCTCCTGCCAAAAAGCATCTCCACTGTATAGTGTCACAGAAAGAAAAAGGTGAGTATGAAAATAATTATTTTACTTGGTGCCCTCTCAGGGTCAAGGGCAGTAACAGGGGAGGTTTGTAGTACACAGAGGATTCTGATCTGATATAAGATAGATTTTGTCTACACCAGCCGCTAAATAAAGCACTAGTGCTTCTCATTCTGGCCTCCATCCATCACTCAGTACAGTGGGTCTGGCATTACCCCTCCAGTTCTTGGCACGCGTGCAATAGCTCGTTCTGTCTGTGTGTGATGTATGCAGGAAAAGGAAATGCAAGATTCAGTGTTGTATTCAGTACCTGCAGCTCCCATCTGCTGGTTCTATTCTCATTCACTGGGACATGTGTTTCCCAGATGGTACAGGAGAGTAACAATGGGTGTCTGGGGCATTTGGGACATTTGTCATGGCAGAGAACTTAGTATTCAGTGGGAGGAAGGGAAAATGTCAGCCTGACTGGGAACATGATTGAACATGATTCAAACACCAAAATGACAGGTGCCATTATATATCATGTGGAGGGGATGTTGGAACAAGGAAACGGAGGTCATGTACCATTTTTGAAGGCAAGTGGTCTCTGAGGGCCTGTGTATGTAACATTTAATGCACATGTGATATTTATATTGGTTTCGTATGCCAGAATATAAAATAGACAGATGCCCAGTTATCCTGGGTTAGCAGCTGCAGTAGGCACTATAATAACATTTTATCATTAGGTGACATGAAAGCAGGTAGTATCCCTTTTGCATTCAGTTTCATAGTTTGTAGGGTCGGAAGGGACCTGAACAGATCATCAAGTCTGACCCCCTGCCATGGCAGGAAAAAGTACTGGGGTCAAATGACCCCAGCAAGGTGTTTATCTAACCTCCTCTTAAAATCCCCCAACGTAGGAGCCAGACCATTTCCCTTGGAAGTTGGTTCCAGATCCTAGCCGCCCTGACAGTGAAGTAGCACCTGCTGATGTCTAGTCTGAACCTACCCTCTGCCAGCTTGTGGCTGTTATTTCTAGTAATTCCTGGTAGTGCTCGGGGAACAGGGACTCCCCCAATGTCTGCTGGTCCCCCCCGCCCCCGACCAGTCTGTAAACGGCCACTAGATCCCCCCTCAGCCTTCTGTTGTAGAGACTGAACAGGTTCAGGTCCTGTAGCCTCTCCTTGTAGGGCCTGCTCTGCTGCCCCCTGATCATGCAGGTGGCCCTCCTCTGGACCTTCTCAATGTTGTCTACATCCCTCCTGAAGTGCAGCGCCCGGAACTGGACGCAGTACTCCAGCTGCAGCCTGACCAATGTCGCATAGAGAGGGAGGATCACCTCGTTGGACCTGCTTTTGAGATGCATCTGTGGATGCATGACAAGGTGTGTTTGGCCTTCCTAACTGCGTCCCCACACTGTTGGCCCATGTTCGTTTTGGCATCAATAATGACTCCAAGATCCTTTTCTGCCTCTGCACTGACAAGAAGGGAGTTCCCCAGCCTGTAGGTATGCTGCTGGTTCCCTGGCCTGTACGTATGCTGCATTGATCAAATGGCTACACTAGGATAAGTGTGGACACACTATCCTACATCAATGCAACTTAAACTGCTATATTTTTACTGCTGTTTTTTCTTCCTAGGGTAACTTGATACTGCATTCTAGTAAGTTACATTGTTGCAACCTTGTTTCCACTCTTTACACTAGTAAAACTCTTTTATATTAGTGCTGTGCAAAATTTTGCCAGCTGTTTCGATATGCACAGGGTGTCAAAGGCCTGCAACAAGGCAGTAGCCCTTGACTTCAGGAGGGCTGATTTCAGTGAGTTAAGGAGATTAATCGGTGAGGCACTGAGGTCCCAGAGGGCAGGGGAGTTGAGAGTCCAAGTTGAGTGGTCATTCCTTAAGGAGACTATCATCTGAGCCCAAAGGGTAACAGTCTTAACACAAATCAAAGGGAGTAAGAGTGGTGAGCCATGAGGGCTTTTGAGCAAAGGCATTCAGGAATGTCTGAAAGCTAAAAAGGAGGCATACACTCTGGGGAAGCACCTGCAATTGGTGTGTGTATTGTTCCTGGATGGAAAGAATAGTAAAGAAGCCAGAGGCTGGCATGCAATGCAAGCAAGAAAACCAGTTAGTGAAAATGAAAAGGGGGCATTAGGGGGTGAGGGACAGGCTGGGTGGGAGGCGAAAGGGGATGTAGCAGCGCAGATAGAAGTGGAGAGGTACCTGAGAAGTCGGATGTCTTGCATGTTGCAGTGTGTCAAAATTCCAATGTTTGTATTGAGTCCATGAGTTTCTGTTCCTAGGAGGTTAGTGATGTGCAGTTCATAGGTTCATCTGTGAAAAGTGGTTTATAAATTTCCTTTAAGGATCAGGCCTGAGGGATTAGAGGCAGGTAGTGTTCTGTTGTTGTCTTTGATAGATTTTCGGTGTGAGCTCATTCTGGTGCACAGTTGTTGCTTGGTATCTCCATGTATTTTTTATCAGAGCGCTTGGTGCCCTGATGGAGATTGTATTGTGAAGATATGTCCGTACTGGAGTTGTTTGCAGTTTTGCATGTCTTGTCATGGCATTGCCTGGATCCATTTGGTGCGTTTTGGGCTGTAGGAAGTTGGCTTCTGGTGATGAGGTTAGCAAGGTTCAGTGCTTGTTTGAATTTACAAACCGCTTTTCACAGACAAGCATATGACCTGCACTTCATCAGCCTCCTAGGTACAGAAAGTCAAGGACTCAATATAGTTAGTATAATTCTGACGCTGCAACCTGCTGGACATCAGACTCCCCAGGTACCTCTCCACTTTTACTTGTTAGCTGCTACATTCCTCCCCCCCCACCTGTCCCTCACTCCCTGAAACTCCATTTCCATTTTCACTGATTGGCTTTCTTGCCTGCATTGCATGCCAGCCTTTGGCTTCTTTATTTATTCCTTCCATTCAGGAACAGCACACAGACACATACCAACTGCAGGTGCGTCCTCAGCCTGACAAAGGGTTTTTCAACCTGAAAGCTTGCTAGGATATAGATATATTTCTCTAACTATTCATTTGGTCTGCTAAAAGATACTAGATTAGATTGACCTTGTCTGCCTGTACCATCTCCTTAGACCAACATCCCTAGCACCTGACCAGAAGGACACAGGGCCATAGGCACATATAAGCCCCAGGGCTGGAGCTGGCAGGAAGAGTTCCAGCAGCTGCTGGAGAAGAAGCTCCTGCAGAAAAGGAAAGAAAGGCTCTGTCACAGTTTGGCTGCCTGAGATGCTGCTCATGCTACTGTGCTAGTGCTCACTGTTATTTTATTACCTGTTGTCATTTAAGGTGGTTGACTGGTTGATGCTGTAGGGAAGGAGGAGACCTCACTGGGGCATACTACCACGTCATGTAGAGGCCCCAGTGCCAGTGAGGGTGCGCCTTAACACACACAGTATCACCCAGGTTACAAGTTTTGCTTGTCAGCAGCCTGAGGTGCAGTTTCCCAGAAACCCTTGAAACTTGGCAGGCTTTGTGGTCTCACCAGGGGTAGCATGCCTGCAGTTTTCATCCTGCTTTGCCTTAACACACACACGTGACATAAGTTTTGCTTTCAAGGATTTGAGGTGCAGTTTTCCAGAAACCTCTGCACCTATCTCCTTGAAACTTGGCAAGCTTCATGGCCTCAGAAGGGTCTATGAGCCCTGCAAGTTCCATCTGAATCAGGCAAGAAATGACAAAATTATAAGCAGTTTCATGCTTCCCCATTATAGTCTATGGGTGAAACATTGGAACAGTGTCAAAACAGTGAAACGGTTTGATTAAATGAAACAGAACAGTGATTTCAAAACTAAATGAAACTCAGAATGAAACACTGTCCCATTGAAATGGCAAAACAGAAGTTGAAGTGAAATGATGCTGTTTCTAAGAGCCTTAATAAGTATCTTGCTTATCTAAGGTCCTAAAGTTTTGTTTTGGGAAAGGAAGGGCTGCTCCTGACTTAATGAGAGCAGGGTTTGATGAATCCTAAGAATAGTCATATAAAATATTATTAGGTTGTGCAGTTAGTGCAAGATGATGAAGCCTGTCCTACCCACAAAGGCAAAAGGCATATTGTCCCAGGCACACCAACAAGACTACTGAAATGTCTCCTGTTACCAGGGTTGCATATATACAGACCATAGTCTTTTATCAGAATTCAAAAGTGCACAGACCCTTCTGCTGATGTAGGGGAGGACTTGATTTTGGGAGTTGCACATAGGCTGTAATATGTGACCCTTTAAGAGTAAAAGCAGATTCACAGCCAGGATACTGGACATTTAATACCAGCAAGTGATATTGTCGTAGCTTTTATATAGTAGTATAGATGTGTCATGGAGCGTCAATCCACAGAGTTGAGTAGACAACTATTGACAGTGACCAGTACCTGGTACTCCGGAAGGTAGTGAAAATAATCCATCTGGCAATGCTGGGTGCATAAGGGAAGTTTCTTCCCACTCTGGAAAGCAGCAAGGAACAGCATTTATGTGCATTCCTTTGAATAAAAACCAGGAACATGGTGATGAAGAGATAAGAACATTTTCAGTCCAACAAGGACTTACCTCAGCATTCTTACTGAAATCTTCCCATATAAATGGCTCTACCATGTGCTCTCTTCTCTCTTTCTCTCTCAACGTTTCTTTGTCAAAATGCTGTACTGTAACTCTCAAAGTTTCAAATATCATCTTATCAGCTATCATCTCTAATTTCACTGAGCCTCTGAAATCTCTCTTGATAAACACTAGATGAGTTGTGTTCCCTCCTCTTCTCCTGGATGTGCTTTAGTCCTTTTCTCTGATCCCATTGTGAATTTCATAGAAAGAAGAAACAAAGGGAAGTGAATTTGCATTGCGGCATATTCTGCACTAACTTCTGATTGAGGGATAATGTGACCCTTTCCTTGTGCTGTAATGGGAGGGGGGCAGCACCTAGCAGAGACTGGCTGAAGCCCTTAGGACACAAGATTTAATAACATTTCCAATTTCTTTATTGTCCCTGAATTCTGATAATTCTAGAAAGTCGAGATATCTGTATCTAGGTCCCTTGGATATCTTTCTGTTTTCTCCACCTGTAGACGTTTGCGTGTGTAGAAAAACCCAAATGTGCAATTCCTGTTCACTTGATGTCCCTTTGCCTCCTCCCCTTATCTATCAGGTAGTAGGGTGAACCATATGAATCGATGGAACCTTTCACTGAAGGGTAGAATAAGCCAGGCCTTCCTTGCTGCCAGACTGCCCTATGGGAAATGTTTCAGGGTTAGTTGGTAGTTCTCTGAATCTCTCTGACATTGCAGCCAATCCCAAGCACTTACAAATCATGATCCTAAATATCCCACTTATGTGGCAGTATTGTAATACATAGAAGCATGTTAGACTCTTTGGCTTTCACTGATGAAAGTGTCCTTTTACAGGAATAGATTAGAAAATGCCTAAATCCTATTAAAAGTGTGAGCATAATCATAGTATCATAGTATCTAGGGTCAGAAGGGGCCTAGAGCAGGCCATCTAGTCTGACCCCCCTGCCAATGGCAGGAACAAGTACTGGGGTTGCAGTACCCCAGCCAAGTACCTATTTAATCTACTCTTAAAGACGCCCAAGGTAGGAGCAAGAACAACTTCCCTAGGAAGCCGGTTCCACATCCTAGCCAC
>JAGPOW010002897.1:187928-205092 GCA_030014935.1 Caiman crocodilus
TTGCCTCTCCCCAGATGCATCACCCTGCACTTGTCCACGTTAAATCCCATCCTGTTGCTGTCCGCCCACTCCTGCAGTTGGCCCAGATCCCGCTGCAGCATAAGTACAACTATTGTTGTTTTGAAATACAGTGGCTTTCTCTGGAGAGCACACGTATTCAAGTAAAAATGTACTTGGTATTTTGGACCTGTTTTATTTTTTATGGACAGTCCAAAGCAAGGGTGGATCAAAGGAGGGAAAACAATTAGTGAATGAACATGTTAGGAAATGAGGCATTCTGTGGGCTTCACATACAAGACAAGGGGGTAGATAGATCTCTCTATTCTGATGTTACTAGGATCTTTTAACTGACTGCCTCATGAAGAGGAATAGGAAGGGAAGAGAGAAAGAAATGGAGAGTAGAGATGCTGTTACATACTTATTGCTGCTTATTTTTCCAGTCTGTGTGGGAAGTGCTCTGCATCTAAATTGAGCCATTTAGTTCCCTTGCAATGAGGGAGGATTCCAATTGGCCTTTTCAGTTGCATCAGTGTTACATTAAACTGAATTGATCTCTGTCTGTCTGTCTTCTCTCCTTCCCACCTATTTCTCCTCTGCATCCAGGATTCCATCTTTATTAAGGTACAGTGAATGGCACTATTCTGGATTTATTGCTCTGTTAATAGGAATAAAGTGGAGTCTATAGCCGTGTGTAGGCAGAGGAAGGCTAGGGCTAATGGGGCTTAGCCCCACCAAACACATCTCAAGTCCCATCACTGCTATGTCCCATTGCCACAGTGCCATGCCCAGCAGCCCCATCATATGCTCTTCTGTTGCATAGAGCAGCAGTGTATGCCAGCCCTTCTACAGCCATGCAGGAGGGAGGGGTGGGGATCAAGCAGTGCGTTCTGCACTACGCCTTGCACTGCCCCCAGTCCCCCCAAATAATATTTTCTCCCAATGTGTATGTGGCTGTGTCCAGATGAGCAAACACATGTCTGTTTGAGACACTGCAAGAGGCATGCTAGGAATGAAAAAATGTTCCCCATGCTGCATATTTTCAGCATGGGCTCTAATTTTGATATTGAGAAATCCTAGTATAAAAAAACCCAAAAAACCATGCTGGGAAAAAGCAGCACAGGGCACACTCCTGGAATGTGCCCTGAGGCAACTGGAGGCTGGGTCCTCCAAAGAGACACTCTGGCACCCAGTCAGAGGGTTTCTGTGCGTGCCTCTGCTGCTCCAGCACTCTGCCTCAATGTGCTGGGAGCAAATAGGAGTGGAGCAAGTCTGCAGCAGTGTCTCGGACCCAGGTAAGTAGGGACACAGGGGTGGGTGGGTCTGTGTGGGGGGAGGTGGAGGGACTGCTTCTGCCTGTGCTGCTGGAAGCCACAGGTGACAGCAGGAGTTGGCTTGGTTCTGTCTGAGGGTGTGCGGGTTGGGCCGGGCCAGTGCTGTGTGCAGCCACCTGTCTGAGGCAGCCCTGTGCCACCGGGAGTCTCAGCTAGGAGCGGGCACGAGCACCCCAATGGCCAGGCAGGAGGAGGTGAGGGTTGTGCCATTGTACGGGGGGAGGGTCTGTGGGCTGTGTTGGGGGAGGCAGGCAGAGGACGAACCCCTTCTAAACAGTCCCTCTTGCAGTCCCCCCACACCCACAAACTCCCCCACAACCCCACCCCCAAATTACCCCCACAAACCTCCCACCCACAAACCCCACACCACTCCAAATCCCTGCACAAGCTCCACACTGCCCCCACAAACCTCAGCCCCACAAACCTTACACCCATCCCACGTCCTGGTGCTGGGAGGGAGCTAGTGGGGGGCAGACAGGGCCTGCAGATCAGGAGTGAGGGGCACTGGGGGGGACTGTGGGTTAGGAGTGAGGGGCAAGGGCAGAGTAGGGCACCAGCATATCACTGCTGCTCAGCACTCTACATCCTGGTGAGCAAAGCAGGCAGGGGTAGCTCTGATTTTTCTATGATGGAGAAACCAAAAGCAAACACCAAAGTGTATAGATATTTAGAATTAATTTTATTATGATGATAGTGGCACTGGCAGGCTTCCAAATTACTTTAAACTTGTAAATATATCAATAAAACATTGCTGAACTGATCTCTCTCTATATAGTGGTGTTTCATTTTAATTGTGGAAGAACACAGATTTTGAGTATTTTAATGAGAGAATTTTGTTTTTTTTATCAGAGAATTTGCAATTTTCAAGCAAGGAACACTGGGATCTCTGCTGGTGTGGGAAGTGGTGGGATCTGAGCAGAGGAGCCTGCCCAGGGCCAGCACTGGGGACCCAGCTGGAGGGCAGATGAGGTGCATGACTTCTTGGCCATTTGGGGCTAAGAGGACACGCTTTGACAGTTCAAAGTGGGCTGCTGCAAAAAGCACATCTGGGTGATAATTGCCCAAATGACAGAGCAGGGACACCAGAAGATATGACAACAGTGCTGTCTGAAGGCCAACTGTGCAGCCATGGCCCACTGGCAGCTGCCCTGAGGTGCAGGCAGCTCTGCTGCAGTGTCTGTACCAGAACCCAGGCAGACCTGTGGTCCCCGTCTGGGTCTGGCTGGTGTGTAGCCATGTGCTGCAGGTCCGAGGGGGTAGATGCTGTTGCAGGTGGCAGCAGGTCACAGCCAGGCAGCAGCCCCTACTGGATTCAGGGGCCACTCTAGGTTAGAGCTGCTTCAGCAGTCCAGCTGGCACAAGGGGCTAGTGTACATAGATACCAACTGACTAGGCGTCAGAAGCTCCTGAGGGCAAGTAGCCTTGAGCTGCTCACCGGGCCAACTGCTGGGGCCTGCACAGGTGCTGGCCCCAGGCTCTAGCTCCCCCTGGCTGAAGATCCAGGAGGAACTGGGCAGGGTTAGTTTGCCTCAAGTGTCACAATTTGCCCCACACCACTTGCATGTTCAGGCATGTGTGCTAAGGAACAGATCTCTGGCACAAATTTGTGCTGCTGCTATTTGAGCTGCTGCAAGCACCCATGCCTAAATATGTGGACGTGTCTACACTATGTCCACAGAAGGGGAGGGAGTTGGAATCTAATGGGAGTTGTTCAGCCTTGCATTGCAGCATATGGTAAACTCTGGGTCTCGATCCCCATACCTTAATAAACTTTTCCAAGCTGTGTTTTAGCTTGTGGTATGGCAGCAGCTAAGCCTCCTGAGTGCATCCCACATACGTTGTCACTCCAGTGAGGACTTTTTATTGCAGGCCGCTCCGCTTCATCAGGATACTGCTCTCTCACTGAACAGCTTTAAACCCTGTGTTTAAAGGAAAAAGGTACAAACAGAGGCTTATACGACCAGGGTCTGAACAGGAGACTGTCCAAACTGTACGGGGCCAGGAACCTATTTATTTCTGCATTTTAAATCCAAGAGTGACCATTACTAGCTGCTTCAAAAGAACATGCAAGAATTCCTCAGTAGATGGGAGTTGTTCTGTCCTTTAGAGGAAATTTCATCCTAGCCTCCGTTAGTTTGGGGTTAGCTTACTCCAGTAGTTCTCAACATTTTTAGGCTTGAAACATCCTTTGTTTCACTTGAAGCACCCCTGGGAAAATGTAACATCTTTGTTTTTTTTGCCTACAGAAAAATAGTAGAGCAGTTCTGTTGCAAATACTTCAAAGACCACAAGTCTGATTGTTTTAGCACTGTTGTTGGCTACAAAGGACCAGCTCTCAGGATCATCTTAAATTCTAATTTATTAGATGGCTTGTGAAGTTACAATAACCCCCAAAGGTTCACATTTATAATGTTATGATGGGTACTGGTCACCTTAGTGCGTGCACACGTACACGCACACCGTCACTCATTCAAACCCATGTGGTATGGTGTACAGTAGCTGCTGTAGCGATTGTGAGACCACTGGTGTTAGTATATCTACCTATCCAGGGATGGCCAGTCCAGGTTTCCTCCAACGTGGTGTTGTCTCCAGAAGGGGGTTGGTTGCTGGCTGGTCCTTCTGGTTGGACAGGTCAGGTGCTGATCAGGTTGAAGATGAAGAGGGTTCCCTTCCAAAGTATCTGTGGTTAAGCCATGATCTTGGTATTGCAGTTTCAGATGTTCTCTTCCTGTTAAACTCTTGTCACCAGTGAGTTTGCCACTGGTCAGTGCCTTTCTTAAAGAAGGGCAGGACCAGTGTGAGCCATTTCAAATCAGAAACTGAATGGTCATATATTCACCCAACAAATATTGCTGTCATCAGAAAGATTTTGAGTAGTGATAAGCCCCAGTTCCCCCACACTCTCTCCAAAGCTTCCCTGAGTTCAGATTGGAAGCTGGAGTGGGAGGACGGGGAGAATTGTTCTGAGCCCAAGTCCTGTCTGTGTGGAACTGTTTGTTGGGATTGTTCTGTGCATTGGACTGTCTAGAAAGCTTTAGGATTTTTTTGTATTTTTTCCAGTTTTTCACAGTTAAGGGAGGCTGACCTATTTTATTTAACCAACAGTAGCCAATAGTGCAGTGGTCAGGGCTGTGATTTGGGAGACCCAGGTTCAAGGCCTATATTTGCCTGATTTAACCTGAAGCAGATCCCAAATGAATATTTTAATCATCAGCCCACTGAGTAGTCATCCTTGATCTTTAAATATGAGTAACCCCATTTTTGAGCTCATGGCCTGATTTCCAAGTGTGAAGCTGACTTCTACCACTGAATTATAATAGGGCTGGGAGCATCATTCATAAATAGTGTGCCCTCCACTTTGTGAATCAGTGCTGTTGAGCTGATCTTTCAGTTGCTTCTCCTGGAGCTGCTCTGCTTTGAATCAATAATTCAACCTTCAGTGACCCTGAGAGAATGATACTGTAGCCTTAGGGTGAGGGTATTTGCTTGGAATACCAGAGATCACACAACAATCAGCCCTTTTCACACCAGTTTAGGATCTAAAAGGAGAGTGAGCAAAATCATCTGTGAGCAGAGCATGTCCTTTTGAAAAGTGCATTTTCATTATGGGAGTGTTTGAATCAGCGCATTATAATCTGTATGGGGCGTATGGTGTTTTGCATGGAATTAAATCTTTTGATATTAACTACACTTTATTAACAAGTACATAAGAAATATCAGCTGTAAGATGCATCAGCTTGAGTGATTCACAAAGGCACCAGGCTCTGAATAGGACAGCTGGTGCTGTGGTGATTAGGATGACCACTAAGCATTAAATGTTGATTCTCCCAATGTCCTTCTTTTTCCCCTCAGATGTTTGTTTCTTTATTATCTTGTGTTACAGTCATGGAGAAGAGAGAGGCCTTGGTTATAAATAGTGTGTGTTAGGGGGGGATGGGTGCTCCTCTAATGATACTGTTAGTCACAGGCAACAGTCTGCTAGCAGGACTGCTAGGCCCCTCTGGGTGCTGTGCTTCTAGAGCAATGCTTCCCAACCATTCTATACTTAAGACATCTCTCAGAAAATGCCAGCTCCTTAGCTTTTTCTCATTCTTTGACTATGGAATAATAATAGAGCAATCCTTCTGTTCCCAAAAACTCAGAAAGACCACAGCATGTCAGAATGTGTTGGACACTATGAATTCCTGTTTGGTTTATCTTGTGAATTGTGTGTGGATATTCACATGGTATCAAACTGGTATCAAGTGGAGTGCCTCAGGAGTCTGTCCTGGGGCTGGCTTTGTTCAATATCTTCATCAATGACCTGGAAGATGGCATAGAGTGCTCCCTCAGCAAGTTTACAGATAAAACCAAGTTGAGGGAAGTAGTAAATATGCTGGAGGATAAAGCTAGGATTCAGAGACACCTAGGCAAATTGGAGGATTGGACCAAAAGAAATCTCACAAGGCTCAGTAAGGACAAGTGCAAAGTCCTGCACTTAGGACAGAACTCCCATGCATTGGTACTGGCTGGGGACTGGTTGGGTAAGCAGCAGTGCTGCAGAAAAGGACCTGGGGATTACAGTAGACAGTAAGCTGAATATGAGCCAACAGTATGTCCTTGTTGCCAAGAAGGCAACCAGGATACTAGGCTTCATTAGTAGGAGTGCTGCCATTAGATCAAGGGAAGTGATTATTCCCTTCTATTCAGCACTGGTTAGGCTACATCTGAAGTACTGTGTACAGGTTTGGGCCCCCCACTACAGAAAGGATGTGGACTAATGGGAGAGAGTCCAGTGGAGGACAAGAAAATTGGTTTGGGGGCTGAAGTGCATGACTTTTGAGGAGAGGCCAATGGAACTGGGCTTATTTAAACCTGGAGAAGAGAAGGCTGAGTGAGGACTTAATCACAGCCTTCAACTACCTGAAATGTGGTTCTAAAGAGGACAGAGTTAGACTGTTCTCAGTGGTGGCAAATGATAGAACAAGGAGCAATTGTCCAAACTTGTGGCAACGTAACGTTAGGTTAAATATTAGGAAGTATTTTCTCACTAGGATGGTAGTTGAACACTGAAACAGGTTACCTAGAGAATCTCCATCTTTGGAGGTTTTTAAGATCCAGATAGACAAAGCCTTGGCTGGGATCATCTAGCTGGGGCTAGTCCTGCTTTGAGCAGGGGGTTGGACTAGGTGACTTCCTGAGGTCTGTTCCAACCCTAATTTTCTATGATTCTGGGACTCTAACAATGCTAAGGCTGGCAGATATCATGGCAATCCAGAATACTATGGCACCCTGGCTGGGAAGCACTGTTCTAGAGGGGCTTTCATAGCTGTGTTGCCTAATGTCATGCAGCAAGATTTTCTTCAGGCATTGCCTCATCCAGGCCCAGTCCTAACCTGGATTAAATAACCATAGAAAGGCATGCTAACTCTATTCCAAGATCTGCATGTACTTTATTTGTATGGTTCTGAGGGGCATTATGCAGCTATGACCTTAGCAAATTACTTCCAAAAAAAATCACAGCACTTGCTTCTTCCCTGCCCGGGAGCTATGGAAAAGGTGTAGAACTGAAGAGAGAAGCTATTAGCACTGATAGAGGCCTGATCAGCTTGGAATGCAGCAACCCTTTCAAGGGTATAGGTTGCTTCCTCAGCCCGACACAGGGTATGTATACCTGAAAGCTTGCAAAGAATTTTTCCAACTATCTGGGTTGGTCTAATAAAATATATCAGATTTACCCAAAGAACCTTAGCATCCCTTTCAATAACAGACCATCAAGAGCACTTCATCCTATTGATCTGTTCAAGCTGCTGGGGAAGGCTGATTGCTAGATGTTGGAGCTGTAGCACTGTCTGTTTATTGATACTTTGCTCTGCTTGCCATAAAACCTGGAGGCTAACCTCTGTTAGCTTTTTCCCAGTGCCTGTAAACAAGCACTTTCATGCAAATTGGTTGAGTCAAATGTAGTCCTCACAGGAGAAGTGGTTCTGAAGAGGAGAGAGAAAAGAGAAAGAAAGACCCCCCCCCCCCCCAAAATGGTTTGAATCCGATCAGGAGACCTATTCAAATCTCCAAATCAAATTGGAAGCCTCCAAATAGATTCAGAAAAGATTCGGCCAATTCAGAGAGTTGACCGTAGACTAAACAGGCAGCAATCCTCACCAGGCTGGACACAGGTGGGCAGAGCAGGGAGGGAAAGGGTGTTGGGGAGGGAGGGATTGGGGCTGGGATAAGCTTCCCAGCTGGGTCAGAGGACACAGGACTTGAGGAGGGGGATGGGAGGGTGCGAGATGCAGGCATGGCAGCACTCAGAGCAGGGGCTATGCTCTGCTGCTGCTTGCCTAGCCAGTGCAGGGGGGAGGGGGATGGGAAGCAGGAGCAGCCCACTCCAGGCAGGAGAGGGCAAGTGGCAGCAGGGCATAGCCCCCACTCTCAGTGCTGCTGTGCCCACATCTTGTGCCCCTCTGCCCCAGCTGGGCAAGTAGCAACGGAGTAGAGCCCCTGCTTCTGGCACTGATGTGGGTGCAGCAATGCTGGGAGCAGGGGCTATGCCCTGCTGCTGCTTGTACCCTTCTACCCCCCTCCCCCTTACTGCAAGTGCTGCCATGCCTGCATCCCACACCCCCTGTCCCAGCTGGGCAGCTTGTCCCAGTCTCAGCCCCAGCCCTGCCCCCAACCCCAATTTCTCCTTCCCCCATGCCCCTTCTCTTCCTCCTCCCCCAACCCAAACAGACTTACCAGCTGGAGACAGCTGTGTCCAGTGTGGTGAGGACTGCTGCCTGCTTAATCTATGGTCAAATATCTGAAGCGGTGTCATATCTTCAGATCTGATTCAGCAGAATTGAATTGGGACAGCAATTCAAATCTGAATCGAATCACTGTCCCTCCAAATCAGCTGAATCCAAAATGAATACTTGCCACTTTGCACAGGCCTAGTGCACATCCCTTATATACTTATAGACTGTCACCAAGTCACCCCTGAGTCTACGCTTCTCTAGTATGAAGAGTGCCATGTCTCTCTGCCTCTCCTCATAAGGCCTTTCTGAACTCTGTACTTCTTTACCACCTGGAGAGAGACAGCCCCACCTGCCTGAGACCCACTGTGACAGGGCGCCTCAGGGCCACCCTCGATATGGCCCCCGCACGTGTCTCTGGGCAACTGCCCGCCTTATCTTGTCTGCCACGTCTTTGGTGGCAATTGGTTAATTCGCGGGAGGCTGTCCTTCTACTGCCCCCTCCAGTAGGGGGCACTATCTGCGGCTCCTTCCTCCCCAATACCACAGTCCAAGCCTCATGGATGTCAACTGGGTCCTCCCAATTGTAGCTCCCCCTTTCCTGGAGCTCACCGTGCCCAACTTGGACTCCTTATGTACCGTCCCCTCTCTGGGGCTGGCCGTGCCCCCACCAGGCTATCTAATCCTCGCCCTACTTGGGCTCCTCAAACCTACGGCCCTCCCTCAGGACTCGCCTCTAATATTTGGCACCCCTCCTTCTGGTGCTTGTCACGCCCCCTCTGGGGCTTCTCCATGTTGCTCCCCCTTCCTGGGGCGGACTGTGCCCATCTTGGGCTCCCTAATGGCTGCAGCCCCCTGTCAGGGACTCTCAGTGCCCGACCTTGGGCTCCTTAATAAAACGGCCCTCTTCCTGGGGCTGGCTGTGCCCAACTTGGGCTTCCTGTGTTGCCCCTCATGGGCTTCTCAATCGTTGCCCCTCGTGGGCTTCTCAAATATGGTGCCCCCCTCTCTGGGCTCGCCGTGCCCCCACAGGGCTTCTCAATATGTTGCCTCCTATCTAAGGCCTCAGTATTGCCCCCTTCTGGGACTGACTATGCCCAACTTGGGCCTCCAAAGGAATGCAGCCCCCTTGCAGGGACTCCCAATGCCTGCACTTGGGCTTCTCAGTAAAACAGCCCCCTCCTTGGGGCTGTGCTTGCCAACTCTGGGCCTGCTGTGCCTAACTTGGACTTCCTACCAAATGCCCCCTCTGGGGCTGGGGTCTACACACCCCCATGCTGCTGCACCCTCACTGGCGCCTACAAGAATACTACACCCCCACGGGCACCAGGATCCCCCACACTACTGGGGGGACTCCCCCGAGGCCGCCTCCTTCCCCTACAGCCTCGCCCAAACCACCAGTCTTATAACTACAACAACATAAACACAAGCCTCTGGCTATAACATAAACATAATGCACCTGGCTACCACTCCCCAGCATTGCTCCAGCCTCTGCAGCCCTCATGAGCTACACTCACATTCCATTTCCCCAGAGCTCCTGCCCCTCCAGCTGCTGGCAGAGAACTGCTCCCCTTCTTCAGCTCTGGGCCTTATAAGAGCCAAGCTCTGCCCCTTTGGGTCAGCTGACCTTCATTGGTTGCCCCGGTAACCTGCAGCTATGCTGCCTAGTCACTGCTAGGGCTCCTCCTCTGGCAGTTCTTCTTCTATGCAGGCACAGGGCAACCGGAGTGCCCTGTGACACCTGCTCTAGACTATCTAAAGGCAAAAATTTACAAGAGAAAGACATAGAGAAGGGAGCCCTTCATGCAACATTCTTCTGTCCCTTCACTTTGTTTCCAAACTTTCTGACTCTGCATGTAACAGCTCTGATGCTTTGAAAATATGCCTGTGCAAAATGATTAGCTGTGTATGTGCCTAGATACAGATGCAAGTGAATCCCACAAAAAAGATCAGGCCTCATTGGTACAGGTTGGATGGGCTCACTTGAAAATTTGACTCAAAAAGATCCTCAGTCCTAAGAATTAAAAAAAGATAAAAACCAGGATGGTTGGAATTTTTCAAACTGAAAGGTGCAGGAGAAGAGATGGTGTGCTCCCTTTACAGGCCCAATACTTTACAAGTTAGTCTGTATGACCAGACATCACTGAGTTGGGATATCGATAGGAGGGCTAGGGACAGAAATTGCACATAAACCAGCATAAGTGATTGAAACTGGTTCAAATCTATAACACAACAGATGTTCAGTGCACATTAACTGCTTTTAAAATAGCCAAAATTGGTTTAAGATAAACCTAAATGGATGTAGTATCAGAGACTTAACTGATTTAGGTTAAATAGTTCATTGAACTTCTGTCCCAGATCCCCTCCAGATTCAAGTTAACTCACACACCCCCAGCATCCCAAGATGTGTTGCACCTCCCCTGCAGCTCTGTCCTCGTGGGGCGTGCTGGCTGGTTTTGGCCCAAGCTGCCTGCTCAAGCTGTTTGCTCCAAGCAGGGAGGCATGTCCTAGTGCCGTCCAGCTTCCAGCCTGAGCCACTGCTGGCATGTGGCTGCATTTCCAGAATCAAGTGAATGTCTATTCACTTGCTTATCAGTTCAGTCTACACAGCTTAGACTAACCTGAGAAGATTGAATTAATTCAACCTCGGCTTTTTGACTGTCTGTACTTAACGAAGGTGGCTGAGTTGAGTTATTTCACTAAATGGTGGATGGGCATCTTTGCACATTATATACTAATAAAAAGATCTGAGACAGATCTCTTCACATTGGCATCATGCTCAGGCAAAACTAAACTGTTAAATGGAAATATTTGAGGCCAAAAACCACTTTTGACTTTGACCTAGCAACACTTCAAGGATCATTTTATTTCTGTGATGGTGGCTGTATCCCCTCATGTAATGGAAAGTCTGCATTTTTCTTATACAGACTCCCAGCACCCAGATGTATTAGATAATCTGTATCCACTCTACCTGTGAGTAGCAGAGGCCTGACCAGGAATCATTTTTTAGTTCTATCTTGCTTCCTGCCAAGCAAGCAGCGCGGCTGTGGAGGGCACATCTATGGGATGTTTTGAATAGCTTTAAAGTTGCTGTATTTTTTTTTCTTTTCAAAACAAACAAAAAAGTGACCATATGGGAGTGGGTAAACATATATACTTTTTGCTCACTGATTATGTTTCAAGGCTTGGCAAATAAAGAATGAAATTCACCTGACAAAAATCTGGCATTGTTTCCCATGCCACATCCTGGGTAATGACTCGAGAGAAATCTGTGTTGCTAAACTAGATGAGCTCTGTATTAAGAGAATCATTCACAAAAGTGCTAAACCTGCAGCCAATGTTGAAGCTATGCACACTCTGATTGGTGCTCAGGCACCTCCTCTGAACTCTTCTTTCCCACAACAGGTTCCTTCTTTTAAGTTTTGTGTATGTTGCTACATCTTTGCTTCTGAGCATTGTTGTTATGGCTTTTGTGCCCATACTTGCTGAGGCCTGAGGTTGCTAGCACACGGCCCATATTCCTTCAGTTGCTTATTCATTTCTTTGTTACTGTGGTTGTTGGGGCCTTCATTCTGTGATGTGGTGTCCTGTGGGCCCTCTGCAGCCGTGTCTACATGGCAGATTTGTCATCCCAGATACCAATGCTTTCACATGTGCAGTGTTCCACATAGGCTGTCTCCTGAGCTTGTGTTTAGGTATTGTTACCCAGCCATAGCTTGGATTGCTTATATAACTCATTCCTACACTGGCCTCTGGATGGCTGTGGCTCTTTCTATGTGTTCCTAGTCCTGCCCTGGCCTTGTCCATCTAGATGTGCTATTTTTCTGCAGCAGCTTCACAGTTGCCTTAAGTTTAGTCCCTACTATTGGCCTGAGTGTTAGCTGTTTTGCATAACCTATCTTCCACTTCAGTCCAAACCATTGCCAGTGCTTTGTATGGCTGTATAATGGTGAGACCCAGACCTGCTCACTTCTCTTAGGTCTTTGGCTCCTCTATTGGAGCAGACTGCCTCCTCAGCTATGTATTTCTAACAATGACTGTGTGCTGCCCACCTCTACTGTTTTGATTGCTGCAAGCAGCCTTTGATGGAAATCAGAGCCTTAGTTTTCCAGCCTGTTGCTCCCTGTGTCAGGCAATTGGCTAGTTCCTAGGAAGTTGCACTGTAGTGGTCCAACATTGCTGAGCTAGAAACTTTTCCTGCCTGCTTTGTCCATATTGTCAGGCTCTTGTCACCATATTGTCACTTCATTTTGAGTACTTCTGCCTTTGTTGCTTTGTGGGCACCCAGGGAAAAGAACATCTAGAGGTTAGTGAGGAAACTAAGGGAAATAAAACAGGGAAGGGACCAGAAAAAGGATGGTGAGGGGCAAATCTCTTAGCACGTGAAGGAAGGGGAGGTTATGAGGAGGCCATTTAAGGGCTCTTCAAATTCTTGGAGTGTGGAGGATGGATATAGATAGGTATTTCTGGGTTGTGAGGAGGGACTGCATGCAATTTTCTAATGTGGCAACCTCAACTGACTGCAAAATATCCTTACCTCTGAGTGAGATTTTTAAGATTTGATTAGCTAGAATATATTTGTGTTAACGCTTTCAGCTCCTCAGAGACTGTCTTTGGCAGGGAGTAGCTGAGTGAAATGGAGCACACAAGTCCATTTCCTACTCCCAGTGCCATGTTGGATATGACTCTGCTTTGTGTCCACAGCAGTACTTCATCCTCCTGATCATCACAGATGGCGTCATTAGTGACATGGATGAGACAAGACATGCGGTAGTGCAGGCCTCCAAGCTGCCCATGTCCATCATCATCATAGGGGTGGGGAATGCAGACTTTGCAGCCATGGAGTTCCTGGACGGCGACAACCGGGTGCTCCGGTCATACACCGGCGAAGAGGCTGCCCGGGACATCGTGCAGTTTGTGCCATTCCGTGAGTTCCGCAATGTAAGTGCACGAGGCTTTGTGGTATCTAGTAGTTGTAGTTGCCCTTCATGGCCAGCAGGAGAGAAGCCAGCTCCAGAAATCTCACCAGCATGGACTCATGCAAACATTTTGGTGAGAGAAGGCAACTTCTGAAGACAACTTACTAGTGCAGACCAGGCCTAGGAGACTGCATGCATCAGCCAGTTACACCCCTGTCAAAAACAGATGGTTGTGAAATCAGGTTTGTGACAGGGGGAACTCTCCAGGACCACCCACCTGTTTAGGGCAGTCTTTCCAGCATTTTCTGCCATGCCTTGTTGTTAAGATACTAGTTATAATAATGTGGGAAGCTGCCCATTTAATACCCCAATGTCTAGGGGCTTACACATGACTCCAACCTTCCTTTATCATGTCCCAGACCTCGCAGATGTTCCACTATTGTTAATCAACTCTGTGCACCCTCTTGGCATGGAGCCTTCTGGCTCCTGTGTCTCTACAGAACTCGGGCACTGAGTTCTCTGGTGCCTGACTGTCTTTGCCTTTCTCCCCGGTGCCTGACTGCACCTATCCCTGGTGCACCTATCCCTGGTGCTCCATGTCTCTCTCTCCGCACCTCCCCCTCTGGCACCTGGCTCTGCACTTCCCTCTCTGGCATCTCTCTCTAGCACGCAGCTCTACACCCTCCTTTCTCTGGCACCCAGCTTTATGTGCCTGTCACTGGGCTCTGCCCAGATCCTGTGCCCTTTTCTCAGAGCACTAATGAAGCATCCAAACCTCTCCTTATAGCCTCATCCTGGTCCCCTGGATTAAACAATAACACAAATACAAGCCCCTGGGCTACAACATTAACTACACTAACAGAGACTGTGTTCTATCTCTCTAATAAGGTAAAACTGCTCCCATAGGACAATACATCTCTCAGCCCTGGGTACTTTAGACCCCTGGATCCTCACTGTTCTTGTAGGCAGCATGTAGTCTCAGATAGCTCACTTGGGCAGAGGCTCCTTTCCTTGGCAGTTGCTAGAGAGACAGTGTCCCTTCTAGTTCCAGCCCTAGGCTTATATGTCCCCCAGGGCCCTACTTCCTCCTGGTCAACCGACTGCCTGCAGGTGTGGGCCAGTCACCCTATTAGGCCATTGCTTAGGCGACCCACAGCTGTGGAGCTCTGCCTAGCCTTCTGAGCAGCCTGGCCAGCCTGCTTCTGCCCTTTAAAGTGGCAGACACATCTTGGTGCCCTGCTACAAAGTTCATTCCATCAGACTTGGAATCCATCCTGCTTCTTTCGAGATGCTGGGCTTCAGATGAGATATACACTGCTTTGAAATTCTCCAGATTGCCAAATGAACTGAGTCTCAGACAAGTGCTTGGGCAATAGTGCTTGGTGCTTCTATACACCAGGGTTGAGCAAAATATGGCCTGTGGGCCAAATTCAGTCTGTGACAGACTCAATTTCCCAGTGGTAGTGGCTCTTTCTGGCTGCCCCTGCTGAACCCATCCCTCCTCCCCAGGCATCCTGGCCCGTCCGTCTCACAACCACTGCCGGGGGCAAGACCTGCTCAGGCAGGGTGCATGGCTGGCGGGGCTAGGATGAGGCCAGAGCTGGGCTTGAGAGAGGCAAGTGGGGCTGGGGAGACCCCAGGATTTTGGAGCGGTGAAAGCATAGAGCTGGAGCCAGGGCAGAACCATGATGCACAGCCCATATGCCCCTGTGACAGGTGCTATGGTGTACATAGAGCAGATCACAACTCTGTCACAGCCTCATATTGCCATTGCCCCAAAATCCCAGCCCTGTCCATGGACACAGCTCCATGCCCCAGACACTGACCTGCCCTATGGAGACTCCAGGATCACAGTCACATGACAGTACAGGGTTGGGGCCAGGAAGAACCCTGGTTTTGTGGGTAGGGGTGTGCATGGAGCACATTGCAGCCCTGCCCGAACCCTGTGATGTCACAGCCCCATAATTCATGGAGTCGAGCCAGAAGCCAAGTGACAAGCTGCATCTGTGGCTGGGAACTTGGGGTGGTGACAGCACAGGGGTAGACATGTAGGTAGAGACATGTAGGTAGAGCTGTGATCTGCTCCCTACATGCCTCTGCCCATGTGCTCTGCCTCTGCCCTGTGCTCATTTCAGGGGCATCTGGGCAGACCGCAGCTTTGCCCTGGCTCTGACACTGGCCCTGTGCTGTCACTGCTCCACGATCCCAGGGTTTCCCTGGCCCTGCCTGCCTGTCTCACCTCTGGCCACATCCCAGTTGCCCAGCCACACTCCCTGCCCACACAGGTCCCATCCCTGGTGGTGAGTGCGGGGCTGATGGGCTGGGGTGCCTGGGCAGTGGAGCTGGGTCCAGCAGTGGCAGCAGGCAGGTGCCACCTCTGACAGGGCTGCTGAGAAACGGAGTCTGGCCACTGGATGTATTCACCATTTTGCCCACCTCTGTTCTATACCATATTTTTTTCTGAGCATCTCAAAATGCTTTACAGCCAATCACTGAAGTCCTCTGTAAAGATAGTAACACTGCCTGATTCACACAAGTCTGACAAAGCTAGGGTTATAGTCCAGAATCCCTGACACTCCCCCAATCCTTCTAGGCAGTCATCTTTCTCTGTGGGTGCAGACAAATGAAACAGTTTTATTGATTAGGAGGGAAGTTATTATGGATCAGTTTGACACATGCTAAATGTTTTGTGTGTCCATCCTAGCCCACAGGAAATGAAACCTATACTGATCATTTAGCAGCTCTTTCATTCACTTCCCCAGTTCAGTATGAATCAGCTACCAAGACATGTAGTCCACTTCTCTTACTTTGCTATAATGATTTTGTCTGTTCGTGCCCTGCCTGTTTATGATGTGCCAGTTCTCAAAGTTGTTACCCTGGAGATCCAGCTTTCTAGGGAAGAATAACATGACAGTGTGGTGGCTATAGCCTGACCATCATTCCTTCCTCTGTTACACCACCTGCTGTGTCCAAGGTTGAATGAGCTCTTTAATGAGTGCATCATAGCTAGGCAGCAAAGCCCTCTAAAGTGCTCTGGGACCCCCAGGGGAAGGAAAGGTACATGATCAAAACACATTTTTACTAATGGATTGGTCTTGTTGGACTCCATGTGTGGTACTGAGTGGGTACAAGCAGAAGTCACTGTGATGGTAATTGCTTGCTTCACTAACATTTGGCCTGGAAGAAGAAGCTGGCAAAAGTAGTTGGACCCTAATACAAGCCCAGCAATAGTGAATGGCTGTGGTCGCTGTTGGGAAGCAGTGACTATGATGATTCACGTATCTTATTTGTTTGTTTGCATCCAGGCACCTAAAGAAACATTGGCCAAAGCAGTACTGGCAGAACTACCCCAGCAAGTTGTTCAGTATTTCAAGCATCAAAACCTGCTTCCCATCAACTCAGAGCCTGCATAGTGCTGAGCGCATTAGTGTCATCTGCATGTTGCCAGTTGTTGTCTAATCCCCAAGGGTGCGTTTCATGTGCTTTTAAAGATTGGTATTTTTTAATGTAATTCTTTTTATTTGTAAAGACCTGAAAGCTCACTCCAGAGAAGTACCTGCCTTTACTTTTTACATTCCTAGGCCAGGGGGTAACACTAATAGGCCAAACAGAGACTTCTCCCAATGCCATTGCATCACTTTTATTAAGTATTGAATGTACTTTGTATAATTCTAGTGGAACAGAAACACATTTTTACAATTGGAACTTGCCTTTTCCAAGCAAGGAAATGCTTAATATATTATTAATATTATTATCCAATGAACTGTGCATAGGTCACATATCTGTGTTGTACCTGTACCTCTTTCATGCTCTATGTTCATTTTTATACTGTGTACATGTTATTTGTTATACTCAGGTTAATAAAGAAACTTGGACAACCAGAGGGCTAATTCCATTGCATGGACATAATGCAGACCTCTTAGTTCCCTGTCTTTAAGGTTTGCTTGGTTTTGTTGACTTGGACCAAATGGGTTACTTGTGTGATCCATTTGACTCCTCCTTTGTAAGGAGGATGTCTGGCTTATTTTTCCAGTTGCTTGTGTCTTAAATATTGACTGGAGTCCGCATCCATCAAAGCACAGAAGCAAATGCTTAAGTCCCACTGTGACTTCGGCCAGTCCCCTGATCGTAGGTACCTCCTGCAGGTTGCCCCTTAACCCCTCGTCTCGCCCGCCACGACTTTGATGAATCCAGATATCTG
>JAGPOW010002897.1:205192-220695 GCA_030014935.1 Caiman crocodilus
GCGTCTGCTGCGGCTGGTGCGGTTCTTCGTCCCCCTGCTCACACTTCCCAGGTGAGTTTCTTTCACCTCCTCTTGACCCCAGGGGTCCCTCTCGTGCCCTTAGTGACGGCCCGACGCCGTCACACCCACTGATTTCAATGGTTGGTTGAAATGTGTAATTAAAATGAAGCCTTTGTGTAGGTTCTTGGCTGGATAAGGGTGGCATAATAGTTTGATTAAATGTTAACATGCTCTGTTTGTTTGCTAGGTTAGGGCCCAGGTTTTCTGTCAAATGCATTTGGGATATAGTATAATTACACACACTTAATTACTTGACCCTCACAATACCCATGAAGTGTTGTCTGCATAATGTAGATGGGGAAATGAAGTATGGAAAACTGAAGTGATTTGTCAAAGGCATCCAGTGAGCAATTAGCAGAGTCAACAACTGGTCTCAGATAAGTCCAGGTGCTAACTTGCAGGTGTGTCTGTCACTTAGTTCAGTGAAACTGGGTATGGTCTTAACTTCACATCTCCTTTCATGAAACCACGTTGCTGTTACTATGATGATGACTTTGAGGATTTTAGTTCTCCTTGTGTACTTTGATCTTGTCCAGAATGTATGAGTCTCTGATGGTAGCAGCTGGAGATGAGGGAATTTTACTAGATCAGCAAGCCATTTCACCAGTATCCAGGTATGTAGGGGGGATGTATCATACATTTAACAATTTGCTATACTTGATCTGTGCCAAAAAAGCTAGAAGCATTAAATCTTCAGTGGTGAGTGTCAATGTGGCTTAGTTGGCAGCTGTTTTACCTCTGCTCCAAAAGTTAGTAGATCTCTAACTAGACAAATGCCTCTATTCTAATGCTGAGGGCACATTGTAAAGCTATTTAGAAGACTTCACATTCTGATAAGATATTAAAACCTGGCCCTTGCTTTCCTGTATATGGATATTTCTACTGATGCCAAAGAATCAGGGCTGTTTTCCAACAGACCTGGGAATCAGGTATCCGTATGAAACTACTTTCCAGTGTCTTGGCTTGTGTGAAACCCAGCTCTGACAGCATAGCTGCTACTCTATCTTGTACCATGACAACACCCTTGGAATCTAACTTATTGTCCAGGAAGTCACTCTGGGTATTGCTGTTGCCTACAGAGCTCTAGAGTAAGCCCAGTGTATTTATACTGAAACCCTGCTGTTACAGGAAATGTTTTACAGCAAATCAAATATAGTTTTTAACAAACATGCATCAGCAAATAAATTTGAAACATTGAGGCATCTGTGTGTTAATTTTAGAAGTAGAAGTGAGGTCAGTGGTGGCTCTTTTGGAATATGGAGCTGTTGTACTGTAGGAGCTCAGTAACAGCAATATTTACCTCCCTGAGAAATCAGATTGCAAGAGATCTCCCTGGCTTTCCAGGACAGCCTAGCTCTCATTGATTGACAGATTCTTTACCCTGTCATCAGCTACTTTGTCCCGCTCTCCGGAACTTAAGGGAGGACAGAGGAAGCTTCTCCTTGTCAAAACAGGAACCATACTTCAAAGGGAAGAGGGAGCCTATCTTGGTGGCCATGGCTGTAACTACCCACAGCAGCAAGGAAGCAGTCATGGGCAGTGTGAGTAATATGCAAATAAAAGGTAAGATAGGAGAGCTTGAACCCAGCTGTTTTTTTTCCCCCCACCCTGCCCCTCTTACTTTCCTGGTCCCTATGTCCCTGTTCCTGAGCCCTATATTTTGTTAAGTCAATCTGGTCTTATTCCAAATGAGTGGTGCATGTGGATAAATGGCTAAAAATACAGTTCCAGCAGCAGCACCCTCCAGAGAGGGCTTAGCCATGTCCATTGTGCACATCAGTGGGGTTATCTACCAAGGTTTGTTTTGTGCTGGGGAGCAAGCACTTGGCACATGCAGTTGGGTAGGAATGAAAGATGGTCTGTTGGTAGGACACCAGATGGGACTTCCCTTGCCATGGTCTCCTCAGGTGACCCTTTTATATATCAGTTCCCTACACGGAAAACGGGATAAGAGCACTTCACAGGTGCTGTGGGAAGATGCATATTGAGAGTTAGATGTTACAGTGAAGGCCAGAAAATATCTTTGATAGGAGGGGAGTAGGATAGTTGCTAGACATGCTGTCCTGTGTCCCAGTCTGTTTGCTAGTGCTTGTTAAGGCATCATCTGGTGCTGTTACTCGTGTATGCAGTAGACTTAGCAAGGTGCACACAGTTCTGTGCCCTTGCTGAAGTGTACACTACCTGTGCAGGAACTCAGGCTCTTCTCTTCTTGTCTGGCTCCTGCAGTGCTTTGTTTTCCTGGAGGTCTTTGCTTGCAGAGAATTTCTCTAAGGCAAGGAACAGGATTTGTACTTGCTTAGGAAGTAACTAAAGAAATCTAATGGCCAGCCTACCTCAGCCTTTCCCAGTGTGTACAATCCAGATGTGAGGGTCACCTGGGTATACAATTCTGCTTGAGAGTGCCTTGCAAGGCTGAAGCATTGATGTTTTATTCTTAGCTATATTTATATTTAGCTGCACCTAGAGGCCGCAGCTGAGATCAGAGTCTTATTGTGGAGGACATTATACAGGTGTACAGAAGAGAGAGCCCCAGTCTTAGATACTGGTCTTACAGTGGTTGTTTAGACTGTATGTTCTCTGTGAAGATAATGCCATAGGAGACAGATAAGGCTGTGCTAGGTTCCTTTTTGTTTTACTGCTTCCATGGCCTGGAATACTTCCTGTTGTACTTCATGTGAAAACTTAAGTGTTTCAGTAATGCAGTAATGACTACAGCCGACTGCTCTCACAGTCAGTACCTTGTCATCCAGTTATTCATTTCCTGTTAGCAACTTTTCCTAGGGTACCCAGCAGCTTTGTTCATTAGCTCTTTACCTAATGAACATAATGCCAGATTTCTGTAACAGCAGCCACTAAACCGGTGATGAACTGGTGTTTAATGGCTGGTCTTGTTCTTTCCCTTCTCGTGTCCTTGTGACAAGGTATTTAGCAGAATTTGTAGATTCACTGAAAACTAACAGAGCCATGCTGTGAGCAATTCTGCTGGGGCTTCAAACTCTTGACTTCTGGTCCTCCAGCCACTCACCCCAGTGTTCACAGCTGATCTAGCGAGGAAAATTATGGAATCACTCCACAGTTATTTTTAAAACCAGTCTTTAATGCATCTTCTCCACTGAGAGGCAACTACAAAAAATAGTGCCTTCACACTCAATAGTTCTTCAGTCACACTTGCTTCAATGAATGATTTCAATAATAAGAAGGTTTTTGCTGCCTTTTCCCCACTGGGTTCTGACCAGCTGTAGGAGACTGAGCTAGAGTTTCTTCCTTCTTGGGCATCAATAGACACTTCACTTAAGCTCTACTGAGAAACCCCTCTGATCTGACTGAGGGCAGTGAGATAGCAGAGGTTTCACTGGAGATCACATTTGATTTGCAGACACTTTATTATTGCTGATTAGAAGCCCCACATTAGAAGCCAAGGCCACAGCTTGGCTATTGGATTTAAATTGGTAGGTTTATTCAGTAGGAAAAAGCCATCTTTTCACTTGTAACCAGAGCACCTTTTGGTAGGGAAAACGCAAATCCAACAACCAGATACTCCATGTGCAAGGTAGCTTTTACCCAGCTGCTTTCCAGAGCAGCTCTGTATTAGCTCCTTTGGGGTCAAGACTGGCTTCTTCCAAGAATCTGGATCTTGTTTTGCTTTTCAGAGTCCAAATGGACTGCCATTCCTTCCCCACTTCAGGAAGCCCCGCTGAACCCCTATACACTGAATTAACCCCACCTGACCCCAGATTGTAATGGAGCTGATTTGGGGCTGTGTGTGTTAACTTTTGTTCAGGCTTTCCTTTCCCCATGTGGAGCCAGTACATGCTGCTCCTTTGTGTCCCTCCTCCCGGCCTTTGTGGAGTCCTACAATGCCTTGCAGGAGGAGGATGAGACGAGAGGATCCTTATTGAATGTGGCAGTTGAGTAAAGGCAAGTCACTTCATATCAGAGAAACAATCCCCTATGGAAACACATGAGATGGCTGAAGGCTAAATTAGAAAACATGCTCAGACTCCTTCCCTGCCAGTGCCTAATGAAGACAGGGAGACTCTTCTTCCTCTGCCTGGATTGTGTCTGATTAGGCATTAGCTGACACTTTGTCAGTAGTCTAAATGATATCCAATTCAGGGATCAGTGAGGAGAGCGGACAGGACAATGCCATTGTTTTGCACCAATGTTTATCCAAGATCTTGTCAAATGGGAAGGGAACCCCACATTTCTCATTATAGTCTTTACACCTCCCCAGAACCCAGGCCACTGTCCTACACCGCTGTTCCTTCACTGGATACCATGGGATTGCAAAGTACCTGCAAGTGTTAGCATAGCACAGATAATCTGCAACATTCAGCTGAGAGCAGTAAAGTGTCGTGTTTACTATATAACGTGCAAGGCCTATCCAAACTGATATTTTTGTTCTGCTATAATAGCATTTGGGGTCTTTGGTTGCTGTTGGTGACTAAAACTGATGGCAGATGAAGGGGGGAGGAGCTCAAATTGTAGTTGTTTTCATGGCAGTGCACCCCTAATTTTCACTTCTCTGGTTATTCTAATGAGACATGTTAGAACAGTGATTCACAACCAAGGTGTTGTACCACCCTGAGATCCTGTCAAGGGTGTTGCAGGGTGTCACACAATGTTGGCACTTTGAGGTGTGTGAACATGATTCAGAAGGTAAAACCTGGTATTTCAAATAGGATTCCACAGTGGTAAAAACCATCCTGACCAGCTGTGGGCTTTCTGAATTCTCTGAACTAAAAGAATTGCTATATTTTTCTGTAGTCAAAAAATAAGTAGAGCTTAAGAACTGGCATTTTCGGAGGGGTGCTTTAAACCTAACGAGGTTGAAAAGCACGATGTAAGAATAACCTTATCTCGGACTGAAATTCCTATTTTTTCCTGCAATAATGTCCCAATATAAAAGCTTCTATGAAAAAGGAGAAAAATGTATATACTGACAAGCTGAGACACAAGTTTACACACACTTCTCTGTAAAATGTATTGCATACTTTCCTAGAGACACTAATACTATTTTAAAGAAACAACCATAAGTACTTTTGCCAAACAGTTCTGTGAACTGACATATTTCCTTTTTGATGAAATGCTTTAAAAGAAAATAACTAGGCACCAAAAATCAAGGGAAAAGAATAAATAAGCACATAAACAATCCTTAGGTCAAAACTAAGGTTTTTGCATGGTGATGAGATATTCATATCAAATGCACAAAAACGTTTGTAAGGACAATGCCTGTTTCTAGGAAATGAAAAAGTTACTAAATTAAGTTCTTGAATGGTTTGTTTTCTGAATGGTGCAATAGGTTACTATTCTGTTACTTAGCAACATTCACAATTTGATTTTTTTTAAACACATGATTTTGGAATAGTGAGGAAGATTGTTATGAGAAACATTTTATTGCACCTGCTAGGAACTTAACCGTTCGCTCTGTCAGTATATCAGTCATGGCATATATTACTGTTCCATTTTGCTAGAGCCACAATTTAGCAAGGAACCTGAAGCACATATGTAACTTCATGTCTGAGTGCCATTTAGGTCAATGTTCCAGTCAGTGCGACTGTAGCCTGGGTGTGCATAGTCCAGGTAACAATAATGGAGCTGCAGTGGCACAGGCTAATAATCTGAATACTAGCCTGCTGGTGATGCTGGATATATACTGTGGTTGTTGAAGTCTGTGCATTTTTTTGCACACTCTAAATACAGCATCCGTTAATTGTCTAGAGATGCATGCTGTGAGACTTAAGTGCACTACTGAACTTGGTCCTCAAGCTGGAGAGACTATTTGAAATGGAATTTTAAAGAATAACTACATAGGTTACCTAAAGCAGTGTAGTATGTGCCAGATAAACACTTGCAGAACCTGCCTGTAAACTCAGGGCAAGGGGGCCTGGCTAGAATAAAAAGGGACTTGGCTGGAGTATTTTGTTACAGTGCTTGACAGGCTTGCTCAGTGCGTGGAAATAACCTGCACAAAACAAGAACAAAGTAGTGCTAAGGTAATCTGTAAGACTCAGAGGCATGCTTCTTCCCCGTACAGCAAGCTTGTGTCTGTGCATTGTAGCTGTGCCTCGGGATCATGCCTACAATATGCTCGTGTCCATGCATTTCTCTTGACTGTGTGGAGTAATTTCACATCCTGTGTACAGGGCACTTCTGGATCATAAGTGCTGCTCATTAACCTTTGGAAGAATCCCATTAGTTCTGATGTGAAAAGAGAAACTGAGGCAATGTTCCCTTGTGTTGGCCAACAGGATTTAATCGATTTCACAGATTAGCTCTTAAATTAGTTTGCATGCAGCAAGAGGGTAGCTTTGTGCTTGGCTTGTCAGTTTTTGTAAAAAAGGCTGTGGCTAAACTTAATCTTACCTCGAACTGGAAAGATTTTTGAATTTCCTTGTCTTCATTTTCATCTACTGAAGTTGTTTGCAGATCCAAGTGATGAAAGATCTGTGCCAGTTGGGAAAGATCAGATTTGGCTGTGTCTAATTAGAACTCCATTTTCTATGAGTTCTCTGGAGTTGCTGATCAGTAAAGTGATATCCTTGGTCCTAATTACTACTTTGTTCTGTCATTAACTAGATTAGTGTCCTTATAAAGAAAGATTGTAGAATGCAAATGGTTTATGAGAATCACTGAAAGCTCATCCTTGTATCAGATTCTATTAGACAGGATTTTTTTTCCAGTGTTAGCTAAACTGTATTGGAAGCTTCATGTCCCCTTGCTGCCTCCATAGCAGAATAACAGGCTTGACTGAACATTTCTTTTAGCTTCACTAGTCTGTTTTCAACTCTGTGATAGCACCTACTCTAATAGACTTGTTGCCAGTGTTTCAACTGATTCCCTAAAATGACATCAAATTAAGACAAAAATGATGCTAAGGTTCAACGTAAGAATCAGCATTGATGTTAACTACTACTCAGTCATGTACAGAACTTGTTCTGTATGCATAACCCTTGTGTTTTACTGCACTGTACTTACTGATGAAAGTAGTTCTTAAAAAAAAACATTCAACTCAAAATTTCTTGAAACTTTATAAAGGTGGGGAAGACAGTGCCAGTCTTCAGCAACAGCTAGAATTTCAGCCTTAGTTAAACAAGAAAGGAAGGATGAGTCAGCTGAAGATTATGCTGTCTCTGTTCTATGCAGCCATAATTTCAACAGAAATTCCCCCCTCTTCTGCCTTTCAAAAACATGGCATATATTACTTTCTGGGGCATGATGTGTGCAAGGAATCATAGTACTTTGCATTCCTATTGCTTTTCCCTGATGGGAGTTCTTTATTCTGTTATAATCAAACTATTTTGACTCTAAATGTGAGCACCTCAAAACACACATACTCTTCCTAGATCAAGTGGAAAGGAAGAGCCCTATCGCTATGTGGGAGCCTAAAGTTTTAGTGACTTAAGACATTCCTGTTGTTTACCTGGGAGAGTTGAAACATATTGCTTTAAGTCCATCATTTCTCAGAGGAAAGGCACTAGTCTCTACTTATTAGCATTCCCTGTTGGGAAATATGTGAACAGGGCATATCTAATCTTTGTGTAGAAAATTACAAGTTGTTCATGCTTGGCTTCCTAGTTCATAATGCCCATAAGAATGTTTACTGAAGTATTTGTCTTTCCCACACCCCAATACAAGTCCCGCCAAGCATCAGAGTGCATCTCAGATGCACATACCATTCACTTACATTTCTTCTGAACAACAGTAATAGTCTGCAGTCAAAAGTTGCTTTAAGCCACCACCAATTCTGGTAGAAGTGTGAAAAGCTGAGTAATTTTCCTTTGTTAAAAGGTACCTGAGGAGGATGGAGGGGGAAAAGGCTTGTGCTAAACCAGCAAAATTTGATTGCTTCAAAAAGTTTCTGGAAAGACTTGTCTATTCAGAGGAAGGATTGTGTGTTGCTATCTCCTCTTCATAGGGTACTGGCAAGTGTTGTCCTCTGTAATCACAGTCATGGGAAGGGACTGAGCACACTAGCACTACTTACTGGAACAGGAATGACTGGCCAGTGAAAAGTTATGAATGGCAAGAGACAGGATAAGAATGCATTCAGAATTTCTTTAATTGTCTAACACTAAAACTTCTTTACAGTGTCATGGCAATCTACAATTTTACCATCTGCCTGAATTTTATTCTGCCCCCACTTCTGAAATACAGAATAAAAATGACATTTTAAAACAGAATACATGGCCATTTCTACAAGACTTCAGTGCTTCAAGTGCATGCTTTGCACCCTTTAGTCTCTTCATAAAACTGAGATCACCAGGAAAAAACTTTGCATAACAACTTTTAAAGGCTCTCTCCTCCCCCCCACTTTCATGTTACAATAGCAGTATTTTCCCTCATTGTTTTAGGTTGGAAACCTGTCAAAATGGGCTCAGTTTGCACCCCAGAAACGGAAGAAATTTGGGGGAAGGCAGGGGGGAGAGAAATAGCTTCAATTAATTTTGATATTATTGGAGGGTACCGGAAGGCTAAAGTTTGAGAGGTTAGCAAGGAAGGGTAAGCCTAGAGTGAAAGGATGCATCTAGCATCCTATACGGCTTTGGAAGGTACCCTGTATTACATTAACATGGAGGGATTTTGTTATGGACCATCAAAGAAGCTGTTGCTACGAAAGACAGAGGAGACAATCTTTCCAGTGGAATTAATAGTGCCTTCGCTATCTGAGCTGGACTCAGAATCACTGCTTCCTGAGTAGGCTCCGAGGCCAGGCAGGATACCGATGCACACAGCTGCCGAGGGACAGTGGACTGAAGAACCACTCATTGAGCTGCTCCCAAGCGGAACACAAGATGGTTTTTCTGAAAGACATTAAAACTATCAGTTGCCAAAAGGCAGGAGCATGCTTGTCTGCCCCACCACCTACTGACCAGTATACAACCATCAAAATAGCAGCATGCCGTATACGTGGTTTTGTAATTTGAATACTGTGAACATTCCCTGAGCCACTACAAATAAAGTGTCTTTGTGCTACACTAAAGCTTCTTCCAGCAGGAAAGACTGTGTGGATCTCTATGGGGATTAATAAAGGGATATGGAGCTTTTCATCTCTTAATTCAAATCTAGCCCTGGACTGTGAATAGAGGCTGTCTGCCTGATGCATGTCACAGGCACTACATTCACTAAATAAAAATAAATGGTTCTGCTCCATATAATTGAAATATTTTGCCATGTAGTAACTAGGTGGGAGAGCGCTTTATTCCACTGCTCTCCCACCTTCCATAGCTAATTAGCTTTCCGAATGCTGGAAAAAAATAATTAATTGAACAGATGGAGTTTTAGAATGTGCCTTGGGTTGTAGTTACAAAACTTTAGCTTACTATCAAAATACCCCTGCAAAAATGGACTAAGTCACAATTGCAGCCATAACTGTCAGGACCAAAATCTAACTTGAACCTCTTTCTGCTTGCCCACTGTCGGGTCACAGAACAGAAATGTTAATTGGGAAGTGTAAGACAATAATAATAAAAATAAATAAATACAAAAATAAAGTGCAAGAAGTCCTTATTTTCCCTTTCAGTTTGGATGACAAAAACCAAAGTAGTTCCCAAACAGTGCAAGAACAGCTGACAACTGACATATCAAGGTAACCTTTTATAGAAGCAGGGCATTGGCTGCTGTGATTCCCCTGCTTTACCTGTTAGGTTGTTATGTTTTGTGCTGTGTCAGGGTTGATGGTAATTACAAAGTGTTTAGATTATGGATTTGAATAGGGAAGATCCCGCCTCAGGCATGGGGTTGGATTAGAAGACCTCTGGAGGTCCCTTCCAGCCCTATTTCTCTATGATTTCTAAGTCACACTTCGTGAATCTGCTCAAGATTTAAAGAGCAGGCAAGTCAATATGGATGACTATCTTGGCAACTATAGAAACACGTGTTGCAAACAACTAGCAAGGAGCACTGATCCACCCAGGCAACTATATTTTGGTGTGTGTCACTTCCACAATGCACTACACAAAGCAGCTGATTATGGGTTTCTACCACACTGATTGCATAAGAGCGAATTTCTCTCTCATATAACAAATTTTTGTTATAAAAAAGCTCATCGCATAAGAATGAATTCACATACAGAACCCACATAAAGTGAGGGAAACCTGTAGTTAAGTCTGACATACTATAAAACCATTATGGTCCGTATACACCCCACAGTCCAGTTGGGCTCATTTCTTTTTCTGTGAGTCTGAAGATGTGACTTCCTAATAGATGCAACACTGGCAAAATCAATGAGACTCGCACATAAAGAGCACTTGGCATACTGCATTTCAAAGCCAGAACATACCTTGATTTTTATCATCATGGTCAGTATCTAGCTTCAATCTCTTCACACTGTTTCCACCTTCTGAACTGTAAAAATGTAGAACTGTCTGGTTAGACAACAGCATCCACTTTATTACCATACAATTATAAAGCCAGATTTGCCTTGAACTAAACTGAATACTGGCCCCACTGATCTGTGGTACTAACTTTACTGTTAATTGGGGCCTGGCAGGGATTGCTGTATGGTCCTAGTATGGCTTGCTGAAAATCATTCAGACTTCCAGCATATTGTCTACACTACATATCTATCCCTTGCCAAGTCAGGGACTAGAAACTTGGGTCTGTGAATCAAACGCAGAATCAAAGCATGGCAACACAGCACTGACTGTAAGGCTCCCCACCTGCCTAGAGCAATAATTCTGTAAAAATGTAGACAATTCCTGAATGCATGGAGAACCCCAATCAATTCAGCATAAATGGAAACTCTGATGTGGTGGTGTTCTCAGCAAGTAAAAAGTGTTCTTTCTTCAACTCCAAAGGGTACTTTAGAGCATGGTAGATGAGGGAGGAAGGGAGGAAGAAGGGTGTTGCTTTGAAAGCACTCCAAATACACTCAGAGAACTCTATAGCCATCCTCTGCTTAATGAACTAGGCACTGTTCTTCCTCTATGTTCTTGCTTTCTGCTACCAGTGTGGGAAAACTTTTTTGATATCCCATATTCAAAACAGGCTGATTAGGCAGCAGTGTAATGCTACCATGGGCTCTTCCCTTTCATTTGAAGTGGCACTGGAAATTAAACTTATCTCTGTGCCAAAATGTTAGTCATGGAATAAATTTCCAATAACACATGTCCACCTACTGCCAAAGATGGATAATAAATCTCAGAGATGCTGCAAGGACAGGCAATAAAGTCTGGAGATGCTGAACTGATCCTTATTTGATCTTTGCCAGTTTGAAATGGAAAACAAAGTGACTGACTGCAGAAAATGACTTCATGTCAAGGCAGTGACATGTCAATTTTAAGATGCTGTCTTCAAATAGATGCCATCTGCAACCATCTGATGTGCCATCAAGAAACATGCCAGTTCCTTTTCCAGAATCTGCTACTTGAATGCCACAGATTAAGAAGGGAAAAAATAGCTTTGAATGCAAGTGAACATCTATTTCCCTCCTGCTACGTTAAAAGCCTAGGCAAGCTGTATGGCATGTGTTTAAAGAAGAATTTCAGACAAATGTGTAAGTGAACTTATTGAACATTCAAGATTATATACAAATAAAATTACTGTAGTACTGGGAATAAAATATCTACCCATATATCAGAAATTTCTGAAGAGATCTCTTATTCTTTCAAAGAAAGCCAGGTTCAAAATACTCATTTAATTTTAGATGCTTATTCATGACAGATAGTCATTGTCATCAGATGACTTGTCTCTGGGAACTGAATTTGGGATCTGAATCCAGAAGGTAGGGGGGAACTGTCCAAAATCTATAATAAAACTTATGGTAGCAGTCTGAGGCTAAATAGTAATCTTTGAACACAATTTCCACATTGTAATTGACTCAAAGATGAACATGAGCCAGTAATGTAATAAGGCCAATCGCACCTTGTCGTGCATTAGCAGGTGTATGATTAATAGAACAAAGGAGGTGATGCTCCCCCTCTACGCAGCATTGGTCAGGCCGCAGTTGGAGTACTGTGCCCAGTTTTGGGCACCACACTTTAAGAAGGGCACGGGGAATCTCGAGAGGGTCCAGAGGAGGGCCACTCGCATGATTAGTGGCCTTCGTGATAGACCCTACGCGGGGAGGTTGAGAGAACTGAATCTCTTCACCCTTCACAAGAGATGGCTGAGGGGAGATCTTGTGGCCACCTATACATTTATTAGGGGAGGTCAACAGGGAATAGGGGAAGTGCTATTTAGTAAGGCGCCCCATGGAGTGACTAGGAATAATTTAGTAAGGCGCCCCATGGAGTGACTAGGGTGTAAACTAGTTGAGGGTGGATTTAGGTTAGATATTAGGAAGACATTTTTCACAGTAAGGGTGGCCAGGATCTGGAATGGGCTTCCAAGGGAGGTGGTGCTATCACCTAACTTGGAGGTCTTCAAGAGGAGGCTAGATAGTCACCTGGCTGGGTTCATCTGACCTTGGTCCTCTTTTCTGCTAAAGGCAGGGGGTCGGACATGCTGATCCATTGTGGTCCCTTCCAACTCTACAATCTATGAATCCTTTGGATAGAGAGACTTTGCTACATCAGTATTCATGTAAATAAATTGGTGGAGAGTGCAGAAAGGTTGCTCAATACCTTCATGATCAAGTTCATAAAAGTCACCTTCTTTAAACCAAAATAAGCCTGAACACAATTATACTGCAAAACTATGCAATATTATTAGGTGTAGATGATAAGGTGATATACTGTGCAAATCTGAATCAGTAATAGTTGCATGAACAGAGTCACAATGGAGTATTTTTAGGTGAGTAAGTTGGAGAAAACTGGCTGCTTCCTGATCTAAGCATAAAATTTCATGACACCAACACAGTCCTAGAACAACAAAGGCTTTCCTTTTGCCTCTCACTGGCTTATTGGTTTGAATCATTTTAAGTTTTCCCCACAGCTTAGGAGAGCTTATGGAAACAGGCTAGTTCCCCTTTAGTAAGGTTCACACCTCTGAAAACCTTCTGGAGGCAGTTTTTGGCCCGCCTAACTCTGTAATGTTAATGCTGTTCCTTTTTTTGTGAATTTATAGAAGTGTGAAACTAACCTCCTGTGTTTCACAGCTCCTGCCAACAGCTTTGCCTGAGAGAACCTGTTCTTGTTTTCCATTGATTTAATTGGCAATTTCTTCTCTGCTTCCTTCTTTGGGTCTGTGCTGACTCCCACTTTAGTGAGAGTGCTGTGAGTTAAGGGTTAAGGATCAGTTGGGAATTGAGAAATGAAGAGAGCATTTCAGCATTACATCCAATTTAGCCTGCTGACAGTGGCAGATTGCAGTTCATTTGTGGTGCTTCGTATTCCACCTGAACAAGCTTATTTGAATGCATTTAGGAGGCACCTAATAGTCATAAGAGAATGTGAAAACTACTTTAACTTGTTCTGTTTAGTTGTTTGGTGCCCAGCCTGTTCCTGGAGGACTTGTGGGTAGAAAACGACTACATTAGTACACTACACAGCAGAAATTGCTCTTTGGTTACTCTAGGACCAGGACGGGCAAAATATGGCCCGCAGGCCGCATCCAGCCTGTGGGACCCCTAAAAAATTTAGAAAATATTTATCTGCTCCTGGCTGCCTGTCAAAGATAACAGGAGCCAGGGGAAGTAGGACCCGGGGGGAGCTAGCAGCAGGAGGCAGGCGCCCAGTCCCACCCACCTACAGCTATTTTCATGCTTCCTGCCCTTGCCTTGCTCCAGCACCACCTCACTCCCAGCTGCATGGCTGTACCAGGGAGCATGGGGTCCTGCGTGTGTGTGTGTGTGTGTGTGTGTGTGTGTGTGTGTGTGTTTGTAGGGTGAGACCCACATGCACACCCCACCATACACATGTACCCACACCCTGCTTTGCACTGCCATACATGCAGACCCCCACATCGTCTCATACCCCAGCCACCCTCCTACACATCCCCCCACAAACCCCATACCCACCCACACCATACATATCCACACATCCACATGCTCCCTCACCCCACACACCCAAGCTCCCACAATATACAAGCGTAAGACTTCATTTTAAGCTATTGTGCAATCACCTCTGTGTGCACTACACAAACGCATGTAAACCAGGGCAAAAATATTTTTTAAATCAAATTAATTAATGTTTTAGATTTTTGCCTTTTAGAATACAATTTAGTACTCTTCTGGTTCTGAGATGTACTTTTTTCAGCAAGAGGTTTTGACTTCCAGAAGAGGGAGTGGAGGAACTTCTGGTAGCAAAGGTGAGGGGGTGAGATTTCTGGTCCCAAGATGGCAACCAGGGGGTGGGGCACCTGTCAAGGGGCAGGGCTATTCATGCAGCCCTTGATAGCTTGCCAAAACTCGGTAAGCAGCCCTCTACCCAAAATAATTGCCCATCCCTGCTCTAGGAAGACAAGAAGGGGAGTTTGCACTGAACCAAGAAGCCATGCTGCCAATACCTTAGGAGCTATTCCCTCAACATGTGTTATTTTAAAAAAGCTGGTAAAGCAGAGGGTAAGTTTTTAAACTTTTAATAAATTTCAGTAATATCCTCAGAGGCAATAGCTAACCTAAAACTTACCAAAGTGGGTTGCAGGTGAATCCTTGCCTGAGAAGGATAATCTGGGCTGCAGGGAGCAAGGAGGGCAGGGGGGTTGTGTACATGTGGAATAAAACCTTTCTGTCTTGAGCCACACCCAGGACTTTGCAAACACCAATCTGTTTTGCTGCCCATGGAGGAGGTCAGTTTGAGTTTAAAGGTAAAGGTAAAACCCTGCAAATGGCATCCTTAACTCAGTTCAAAACTGATACCTCTGCAAACTATTTGACTCCAATTCCGTGAATGAGCTGACCACAAAAATACCTAAATCCAAATTCATAAACCATTATACATTATCACCTGTTGCAGAGAACACCCAGGAAAAGGAAAATTAGATTTGGCAGGGCAAATCAATGCAGCGGCAACAGATGCACACATACTCAATTTTAGGGTATACCAAAGTCCTTGTACACTTTGTTTAAACAGTAGGCTCAAGATCTCCCAGCACTTTTTAGAAACTTAAAGTTTAACAAGGGGTTGCCCCCTGATTTGTAGTTTATTTCCAGAGATATGTTAATTGTCCTTAACCCTGTTTTGAAGGGGCATGGAAAGCGGGCCCTATTTGATTTGAATTTGGCCCAAATTGGGAACAGTGATTCGATTAATCAATTCAGATCACTGTCCCCAATTCAATACGACTGAATCCAAATCTGAAGATTCGATGCCGATTCAGAGAATCAGTGATTTGGACATAGACACAGATTTAAATGTTTTTTCTACATACCTTGAGGTACCAGCGTGGTTTGTGAATGCTGCAATGCTGGGGCAGATGGAGCGTCCCACAGGAGTGTGGGGGAGGGCCCCCCCATGTGCTCGGCTGCGAACCTGGAAGCGGACCAGAAGCACTTCTAAGTACGCTGGGGAGTGCACTGGAACATCCCCCTCGCGCCTCAGCGATTGGTTACAGGGGGACCC
>JAGPOW010002897.1:221101-253245 GCA_030014935.1 Caiman crocodilus
CCCCCAGACCCAGGAGGCACCAGTTGCCAAGCTGGGGGGACATGGGAGTGTGTGGGCATGCACTCCCCAGTGGACCCAGAAGTGGACCAGAAGTGCTTCTGGTCCACTTCTGGGTCTACTGTCAAGTGCACTGGTGAGCCCCCCATGCTCCTGTGGGACGCTCCGTGCATCACAGCATCGCAGCACTCACGAACTGCCTGCTACCCAGAGGTATGTAGAAAAGACATTTAAAGCTGTGTCTATGTCCGAATCGCCGAACCTTTCCGAACTGATTTGGAGGGTCCCGATTCAATTCGAAGAGATTAAAGGGTTCTCTGATTCAATTCAGATTCAGAAATTTGGCCACCAAACCTGACTGAATCTCTGCCAAATTGAATCAGGGACTGAAGCTTTGCACAGCCCTACTATTTTGTCATGTTTGTGACTTATGCCTCTCTACAGCATGCTAGTTTTTTAAATCATAGTATAATGATGCCATCCTGTGGCTACAAAGCAAACAACACTAGCTGAATACTTGCATGTCCTAACACTTCTGAATAGTGTCATGTTGCAACATGTGGTTCCTTTTGTCTTTTTTTATAGGGGTAGGAGGTTCACTGTTGTATTATGTCTTAATTAGGCAACTAGACCTGTGATGAGCAATTTTTGTTGCTGTTGAAATTAGTACTGGAACTGCTAGTAGGTCCTCCTATAAAACTTATAGCATTCTATATCAACAGGACACTCTCAGCCTCATTCAAAAGACTAAGAAGGAGATTTAAGGAGAAACTTAAAAAAATAACTCATCTTGAAAGAGAATTAGCTGAACTAAGATATCAGATTCACTCAAAGAACCTCGTCCACCCATAACTGGCACTCTTTCCCACTGTTATCCATGGAAATTGATTTGTCCAAGTCAATCCCACGAAGACCATTTCAAGCAATACTTCTGTGGACAAATGTCTTATCAGCTGGGATACACTTTTTCCCCTTTAAAATGACTTCTGGACTGTTAAGCAATTAGGAATGTGTGGGCAGCATGGCATATTTAATCCATTTATTGGTAGATGTCTATAACCTAGACTTAGTGCCTTTAGATAGTTTAAATTAGAGCTTGTATTGAGAAATTCACATAGAACAATAAAAGAAGCAACATTTTCTGTCTGCTTGTTAGACTGGAAGGAACTCTGGAGCAGACATTAACCTCCTTCATGTTTGTATACAATTATACTGTCCAAAATGTATGGGCACTGACTATTGACATTTAATGGTGCAGAAATTGTTTGTAGTTAATGGGAAATAGCACCTAAAAGAATTTAAGGTAGAGATGAGCTATTTTACAAGTTTTGTGACCTTGTTTCACACAGAAGTAGAGTCTGAAAATTACTAAGATGCTCAAAACTTCTTGTCAAATTCCCAAGTCCCATGCTGAATACTAAAAATCCTTACTGATGGCATTCGACAGACTATGCAGAATGAATTCTGTGATTCATAACAGTGGATATACCATGCACCCTTCCTGTCCCCCATGCCTTTAAGACTATAAAAAGATAACTTTTTATCAATACCTAAAAATATCCCAACCGTTTCAGGGGTTAGTGTGTTGCCTAGCTAAGGCATAAAACAAGATTCCTTCTAGGCTAGCAGGATTCACTATTGAACTTGCTTGACCCACCTAGTGTGGTCAGTTGTTTTCACAGCACAGATTTCCCATGCATATCTTAGCATCCAGCAGACACTAAGGAAGTATTGCTAAAGGGTTAATATATCCCATTCAGCGTCAGTCCCAATAAGTCAAGAAAACAATTCTACAGCATGTGCCAACTATATCCCACATGAAGTTCTCTCACTTGTAACTGTACTAGGTCATTTGTAAAAGATTATCTGCAAAGTACCACCCATCCCATCCCACCACACCAGAAAATATGCAAAGGACACAGGTGCCATTAAGCATTGAATTTGCAGTTAAGGACTACCTTGTAATAGTTAACTGGGACCTTTTTGGGTTTTGGGGGGTTTTTTTTACGGCAAAAGAAAAAAAAATCTTCAGCTTGATTCTCTACTTCTCTTGATTTACCTTGGTGTCATTTTATAGTATTTTGACACTCCTTGTTTCATCTCACCTCTACCTGCTCCCATGTCTAATATTCTTCCAGTTCTAAGTGCACTAGAATTTGTACCACACTTGATTTCTTACAAATAATTCTCTCTGTCAATACTGACCAGACAAGAGAGAATCATCCATATATAAGAAAAGTCAAAAATGGCAGGATGCCCTGCTTGTGCCCCTTGCCTGCCCCCCCACAAAGCCCCTGCCTCCCAGCCCTGTATTTCCCTGCCCCCCAGCCCAGGCTCTGTGGCTGTCAGCAGCTAACCCAGCTCTGGGTAGCTGCTGGAGCCCAGGCTGCTCCCAGCAGGACTTGCAGCATCCCAGCTGCCTGCTGTGAACAGCCCAGGCTCCTGGCTGGCAGCAGCTACCCAGAGCAGGGGCCAGCTTCAGCACAACTGTGCTAGGCTCCAGCATCAGCTCTGTACCAGCATGTGTACCCACTTCTTGGAGTGGGGGGGCCTGAGGCAGTGCAGCCCCGGTTTCTGTCCCACTCCTTGCACAGAGGTGATAGCAGGGTTCTGGAGCCCAGCGCAGCTATCTGCAGCCAGCCTGGGCTGTGGGCAGCTGCAGCAAGCAGTGGGCAGGCTGCAAACAGCTGCATCAGGCTCCACAGCTCCGGCATCAGCTCCGTGTTGGTGGTGACTGCATGTGCACCTCGAAGCGGACAGTGGGGCAGTGCAGCCCATCCCGAGGTGCCCGTGCAGCTGCTGCCGGCATGGAGCCTCAGGCCCCTCCCCTCCCACTGCCCACTCCAAGGCGTGGGTGCATGTGCTGGTAGCTGATTCCAGAGCCTGGCACAGCTGTTTGCAGCCTCCCAGCTGCAGCTGGCCCTGGCTCTGGGTAGCTGCTGCCAGCCAGGAGCCCGGGCTGCTCCCAACAGGCAGCTGGGATGTTGTAAGCCCTGCTGGGAGGAGCCCAGGCTCTCAGCTGGCAGCAGCTACCCAAAGCCAGGACATGACATGCCGGGTAAAATGGCCTCATGTGCTATGACTGGCATTCGTCCCAGGGGTTCCCGACCCCTGGCATAGGCTAAAGGGACAGAGGGTGCATATAAAGAAAGGACAGGCTTCCTCATTATATTTCACACTTACCATAATACAAAGGCAATTATTAGGAAACCACAAAATAGGGGAATATTGAAGATGCACTAAACCAGAAATACTGACAGAGGTGTAGTGAGAACAAAGGTAAACTTTAGAGGAGACCTTCTACCTCTTTCTATACAGAAACATTGCTTTGAAAAAAGGCCACGTGGTAAGTTTGACTGCAGCACATTAAAACTATAGCTCAGTGTTTTTTTCTTGTGTAAAAAGTTAAGACACCAGCCATTTCGGTGCAAAGGATATTCTATATTCATTTAGTTCTTTCAGTTCTTCTTCTCTTCGCTGTTTTTCTATTAGCTCTTGTTGCCGAGAAACCTCATCAAGGAAATTTGTTTCATCTTCATCTAAGCCTCTTACCATATTTTCTGGAAAAAAACAAACCAATGCATATTTATAAGAAAGGATATTAAGGAAACTTGGAGAATGAAGAATTAAGGGAATGACAGTTTTATAACACTTCCCATTTAATTGCTTTAGAAACAGTAGATACTAATCCACATTTTACAGAAGTTCTAACACCACTGACACAGTGGAGTTAAAAAAAAGATTGGCACATACTCACAGGCCAGGTAAGGATTAGAACCCAGGGCTGCTGCTGACACCACGTCCCAATGACCATACAACATTGCTGTGCCAGCTACATAATGGACCTTTCCGAAGATTAACCCTTCTGAAAATAATCTGCACACTGACCTGATTGTTTTTATAACTAAGAAGCAAAAATATTTCCCAGACAATAAGATTGCATGTTAACTAAGCTGAGCTCCCAAACATTCAAGAACTGTCAAGCTAGGCTCTGTATTTTTAAAGAAAGCAGCCCACACCCTATCACACAGTTGCATTTATAAGAACAGTGAAAACTAAAATACTCTCAACATGCTTAGCCTCTCCTAGATTTTTAGAATTGCAACTTACCTGCTCTTCTATGTAGGGCACACAGAGTTTTCTAGAAAGTTCTTTTAAATCTATTATGCAAAGGGGACTAACTCTCAGCCACACACTTTTAAAGAGCTAATGAGAAACTTAGGGCAAAAACTTCTGTCTTTGTGGTCACCCTGGAAATTCTTTTTAGTCACAACTTGCTCAATTTTGCTATTTTTTCCCCCAGTAAACACTTAATTCCTTCAGAGGATTTGTGACTTTGCATATTAAGAGGGTTATACTTTTGTGCCTCATAGGCCTGAGTTACACTTGATCTGAGCCTTCAAGAGGCCGAGAAGCGATGTACCTGGGGGTACATAACTTCTGAGGAGAAGCTGAGGGAACTGGCTTTTAGTTTGGAGAAGAGGAGACTGAGGTGGGATTTAACAGCAACCTTAAACTAACTAAAGGGCGGTTCCAGTGAAGATGGAACTGGACTGTTCTCAGTGGTGGCGGACAACAGAACAAGGAGTAAAGGTCTCAAGTTGCAGCAAGTGAGAGTTAGGTTGGGTATTAGGAGAAATTCTCTCACGAGGAGGGTTGTGAAGCACTGAACAGGTTACCTAGACAGGAGACGGAATCTTAATCTTTGGTGATTTTTAAGGCCTGGTTCAGAGTCCTGGCTCAAATTATCTAGTTGGGGATGGTCCTGCTTTGAGCAGGGGGTTGGACCATATGATGTCCTGAAGTCCCATCCAACCTTAATTTTCCATGCATATGTGGTACTTTTAAATACAAGTATTATTCTGCTGCAGAGTTATTTTACTCTGCAGCACCACATGTGCAAACATTGATGTGACTGACTGGGGCATGAGGGTGCTTCAGTGTGGGGACTGCCTGCCAGCTAGCCCCACACTAGAGCACCCTTGTGCCCGAGTTAGCCCCTCCACAGCACATTGAATGGGGCTGAAGCAGCCCCAGGCTGGCAGGCTGACCCCCTTAACTCCTTCCCAGTCATGGTTGCTCTGACCCAGCTCAATGTGCTGCAGTCCTGGGCGCACGTGTACACATGGTACCCAGGAGCGATAAACTCTGGTGCAACAGGCACCAGAGATTTTTGCGTTGCATTGATATACACATGTAGATGTGCCCTCAGTCTCCAGACCACAGCTGGACAAAATATGGCCCACAGGCTGGATTCAGGCTGTGGGGTCTCTAATTTTCTGCTTTTTTTTTTTTTTTTTTTAATATTTCTCTGCCCTTGGTTCCTGTCAAAAATGAAAAATGACAGGAACCAAGAGCAGCAGGACCCAGGGGAAGCGCAGCAGGCTCCAACAACAGTGGGCCTGCCCGCCACACACGAAGCCCCGCACGGGTTTCTGGGCTGGGATCGTGTGGCTGCTCTGGTGCGGGAAGCTCAGGTAAGGCGGGGGGACGCCAGGCAAGGAAGGAGCACGGTGTGGGGGAAGCGGCCCCTCCCACCCATGCCTGATGCCCTGTGCTGAAGCTGCTTGAAGCCCACATGGGGCTGCCTGTGCCCACTCCGGACAGCCCCGCACAGGCTGTGAGCACCTCCAACAGATTAAGCCACTCCCTCCCCACGCTCAGCTTTTCCCTGAGCTCCTTCCCTGCATGGAAAAAAGCGGCCTCTTGCCTGCCTCATGGCCGGCACCCCGCGCTGCAGGCACTCGCAGCCCACTCGGGGCTGTCAGGAGCAGGTACAGGCAGCTCCAGGCAGCCTGCAAGCGGCTACTGCTTTCTGTTTCCCCCCACCTCCCCAGGCTGGCAGTGGGGCAGGTTACAAGCTGGTGCTGAGCGTGGGGAAAAGCATCCCCTTGCCTGCCCCATGGCCAGTGCCCCAAGCTGCAGCCACCTGCAGTCCGCAGGGTGCTGCCTGTGCCTGCTCCAGACAGCCCTGCACAGGCCATAACCACCTGCAATGTGGGGCACCGGCCATGGGGCAGGCAAGGGACCCCTTTTCCCCAAACTCAGCACCAGCTTCTTCCCTGCTGGTGAGCAAGGGGTTGGGGCTGAATGCTGCCTCCAGCCTGTACCATGGGGCTGAGGGGCACTGGGTGTGAATGGGTGGGGAGCCAGTGGGAGCACAGGGCCCACACCGGTGTCCCAGGGCCAGGGTCAGTGCGGTCCAGAGCAGGGTGGCAGGAGCGTGGGGTCCCAGCTGACAGGCTCTATGGAGCCAGGCTAGCTCCCCCCTCTCCCTGCTGGTGCAGCCCAGCCTGCCTCCACAGACCCCTGCTGGTCTGTGTCCGGTTCTGGACCCCACCAGTGCTGGCCCTGGGACATTGGTCCCAAGATGGTGACCAGGGGTTGGGGCACCTGTCAAGGGATGGGGCTACCCATGTGATCTTTGACAGCCTGCTAAAACTGGGTAAGCAGCCTTCCACCCAAAATAATCGCCTGCCCCTGCTCTAGGCCAACAAATCCTACATAATTCAGCGACAACAGAATTCTGTCTAAGTGATCCAGAGGGGAAAAGCTCCCTGTGGCTGTCTGATGGTGGATTTAGTGGTCAATATAAAACAAATGGATTCTCAGTCAGTTCCTAGTGGAACTCTCACAACTGGTACACTTGGGGGCAGCGGCGTCTGAGGTGGCCAGACTCAAAAGGCAAGGAAACCAAAGAGAAGCTCTCAATTCTAGAGGAGATCTCAGCAGTTGGGGAGGTGATTTTCTTGGCAGTGGTATGAGGAATGCATTGTTGGAGTCCTCATATTTCTATAAGCAGATTCCTTCTAGGCTAGCAGAGTTTGCTATCGTTCCATGTAATAAACATCTTTCACAAGCATTTAATACATACAAAACTGCAGAACTGAGAACTTCCATTTATCTACAGACACTCCAGGTACAATGCCTGTTCAGAGAGAAAATTTAGAAGAGCACAATAACAGTTGAAAGATCTGTAAAGTATCTTCATAGAAAGTTGTGGACAGCAGTAGTGGATTTGCATTTTTCAAAGATTAATCCTGCTGCAACAAAGACAAACTCCAACAGATGAAGCAATCAGTGACAGTAAGGTTTTCTGAACAGTTCTGCTCATTTCTCTGTTATATAAAGCCTTACAGTAATATCTTCAGCTGTCTACCATTTCATGTACATGTGTATGCAGTGTTTTAGGAAACAAATATGTCTTTATTAATAACGTTTGTTCTGTTCAGTTTATAAAATAAACTGCTAAAAATGAGAGAATTGGACAGATCCAAAAGCTTTTTTTTCCATTTCTCTTATCTGCAACAGTTTTTCATTTGACAAGTGTTCTGTATTTAAAGAGTGAGACAGATGTTTCAGACTGAAAAGGGCTGTGCCATAAGCCAGCTCTCCTGCCTGCTTTATGGTCAGAGAACTCCAGTGAGGCAGGAGAGGGGATATTGCAGCATCCTGCTTGTTAGCCAGTTTCAGAAAATCGATGATTTTAATCAACTGATAAAGTAAACATCTTGGAGCCCAAAACTGATCTTCAGTTGAGTAATCCTTCCTCACCTCCTTCCCAGAAAGCATTCCAACTATGAGAGAACCTGTAAGCCAGGGGTGTCAATCATCTGGTCTCATGGGCCAGGTGAGCAGCTCCAGACCAGTCTACAGGTTGAATCAGTTGTGTGGGGCCAGCCCCATGGACCCTCCCCACTACCCCCACTGTGTTGGATCCAGTGGCCATGGTGCTTGCACCAGCCAGTCCAGGACTGCACCATGGCGCACACTGGCTGGATCGGGATGTGAGCCACACAAGGCACCTGCTTGGGGGCACACACCACATGCAGCATGGGTCCCAGACCAGCTGGGATAGGTGTCACATTTGGCATGGGCAGGGACACACACTCCACCCTAAATAGTGGGTCCAGCACCCACTCTGTCACACACAATGCCTGCTCTGGAAACTGTGCTGTCCATGGCCAGTGTGGGTGCCGCATGCAGCTCATGTCCCAGAATGGTCAGAGCAGGCAACACTGTAGTGCAGTCCTGGACCAGCTGGAGCAGACACTGGATCTGACATGAGAGGGTGGTTCTGCACTGGCTCTATGTGGAGCCAGCACTAGGGGCTGGATGATGTGGCTAGATTTGATGCCCCTGCTGTAAGCATTTACTATGCAAACACTTGATTTCTAGAATCAGGTCCACAGATGAACAGAATGCAGTAACCTTACGAAGAAGTTAACAACAGAAAAAACAAAAACCTTATTTAGATGGATATAACAGCAAGTGAAAGTTTTAGGCAAACTCCCCCTGCTTTAATTGCCCCTAGAACTATTATTCTCCTGATGTTTATTTTTTTCTCAAAACTAAGGCAATTTTAATAGTTGATGGAAACTGGACTATCTACCTTATGAAGAACCTAGCACATTCCACATGACTGCTTTTAAAGCATTTGTTAGAGCACTACAACTATTGAGAAATGTTTGTATACAACTGGTCCTGGCTAGGAAGGATGATAACTGGTAGAAATAATTCTTAGTGATTCACACTAATAAGTAGGGGAGAGATGGCCTTTTGTTTAAAGTACCAGATTGGGAATCATATCTGGGTTCAATTTCTAGCTGTGCAACTAACTGACATAATTAAGTTTCAGCTTCTTTCTCTGTAAAATGAGGATAATATTTCTATACTTCACAGGACCATGTGTTTCAATTAAAATGTACCATCTTGCTGTAAACAAATTCAGCATGTGCAGCTGGAACAGTCCATTTGCTTGCTCTTAGATTATGATTTTATTCAGAACTGTGATATAACAAACCAAGAGGGAAAAGTATGTCCACCTAGCCAGGTATATCACAAAGCTGTTTAAGTGTCAGCATGCAGTTCTCTGGATTTAAGCTTAAAACAACTTGTTGGTGCTTACTGAATTTAAACTGTTCCTCAAACTCCTGCTGCTTCTTTTCTCTCTGTTCTTGCAGCCTTTCATATAGGGAACGTGGATCATAAGCCTCCTCTGGGCATTCTGGGACAAGAGACAAGAATGTATATTAGACTTTTAACTATTTTTTAGTAAGTAAACATGGATCTTTATCTTCTCCATAACTTAAGGTTCTCCTAAGTTCTCGGAAGCATAGCTGTTGTCTCCTTTTTTTTTTGTGAAGATCTAAAGAATTCTTTAGATCTCTTTCCTGCAATTACTAAGCTATTATCCTCGTACCTTCTGGATCCTCAGGTTTCCGAACCTTTTCCCATTCTTCCTGTCTTCTTTTACGCCGCTCATCTAGCTCCGATTCAGACACAAATCTCTTGTTGATCACAAGATCAGCAGTGCCATCTCCCCCTTCCATTGTGGAACAGCCTGTGCAAAGAAAGTAATAAATTTGCAAAATAATACTGGGGACCAGACTTCATCAGATGCACAAGTTGGGTGTATTCTGAAAAAGTATCCCTGCTGCATTTATAAGCAATACAGGTCTTTTAAGACTGAGTTTGATTCCACAAGGTATGAACTGTGATAGTGTTTTGATAGCACTTAATAACAATATAATATGGAAATTCAGCTGAGAACCACACACAGGAAATAGAGATAGCTTTCTAATTCTCCATTCTCTCTCCCATCTCCATACACGGCTCCCAAATAATAGATATACGAGATATAAATGGATACTTTATGGGCCTTCTCAGAGCAAATACGTCTGCATTTTCAAGTAGCCACAAAATTTAAAAGGGCAAAAGACAAATTTCTAAGAGAGCATTCAAACATGATACTGCACCCTACATATCATAGTAGCACCACCCATTCAAGTTGCCTCATACTTATAACTTACTTTTATTATTACTTATAACTTTGTCAAACTTTAAGCCACTTGAGCTGGAGTTTTCCACAATATGTGCCTATCTCCAGTGGACCCTTTCTGGAAATTTTGACTCTAAATAGCTCAGCGATTTCCAAAAACAGGGCTAGGAAATTTACACTAATATACCCATGCTTAAAAACATTTATGACCGTTTTAAGGTATTCAAACATCCTCTCTTCCCTCTCCCGTCTCATTTTGAAACGTGGACTTTAAATTGAGCAGGCAGTGGCTTTTGTCAGGGCTCTTACTACCCTGCAAAAATCTACCCAAATTTGGCCAAACTACAACAGGTTGAAAACCTGGAGTTTGTAAATGCTCAGTAGAGAAGTCTCAAAAGGCAGCAGCCAAACTCGCCAAACTCATTAAGCGTAGCAGATCCCGTCACAGCATGCTGGACAGTCTCCAAAGGCATCATTCCCACTGAAAGACTGAGCATGCTTGAGCCTAGGGCTACAACTCCCCCTGGCTCCTTGTAACTGTTGATCCAAGCTATAGTGAGTCCAGCTACTGGAACTGCAGGGAGCCTGTCTCAGCTGTGTGCTCAGTGGCCTCCTGTTGGCACTCAGGCAGCATGGAAGAGAAAGGGAAAAAGGAAAATAGCTGGGTTTAGGAAAAGATGCTTGACGAGATAAAAACTGATGGAGTTGTGGGTGGGAAACTGGAGTGAGGGGAAGCGGAGGACTGCAAGCCCGCTGAGAGCGGAGCACTAGGATGAAATGAAGAACTGTGGGGAAGGTGAGTCTAGGGTTGGCTCGCTGAAAGTTAGAATGATGCGAGTGACAGAGTAACCTGAGCAGCTAGGACTGAGATAGAAACAGGACAGGGACCAGCAGAAAGGGAGTCCAGCTTGGGGGGAGACGGCACCAGAATGCTAATTTTATTACAGCCTAAGCCTGCCAGCCACGCTTTAGGCATGCTCTGATTGGCTATCTTGGCAGCCAACCAGAGCGGCCTACACAGACAGGGACAGACAGTGGAGCATCGCCATGACAGTGGGGACTGAGGGGCCGGAGGGGACTGGGGTGAGGCGTGCTCTGGCTGTGCAAAGAAATGAATTGGAGGCAGAGGGGCACAATGGGGACTGGAGCACTGCCACAATGGAGGGGACAGAGTTGGGGGGTCTGCTCCTTGGAGGCAAGGGCCCATGCCCCACCCCCCAAAACAACAGCCAGCGGGGGGGAAACGGGGGGGAAGGGGAGCGGGGACGTTACTGGTGGCTGTGCCTCACTGCAACCGCAGCAGGGGGAGGCAGGCAGCGACCCTGGCCCAAAGAGGCAGGGAGGGACCCAGCCCTGGCCCTGGCTCAAAAGGGTGGGAGGAAGGGCAGGAAACAGCCTTGGCCACAGCCTGAGGCAGGGGAAGGGACACAGGCCTCTGTCCCTGCCCAGCCCTGTCGTTCTTGATGGGCTATTTGCTAGTTCTAATATTTTAAAAGCCTAAGTCTGTCCATCTGTCCGTAATGCTTTATTTGCACTCCAATTGGTTGACTGAAACAGCCAGAGTGCTCCAAGCGTGGGGCAGTGAGTGCCGCCACGATTCCGAAGCCAGTGGGGGTGCTAGGGCCAGCAGTGCTGCCCTCCACTCCACCATCCTGCTCTCTGCAAGACGCAGAGCAGCAGCAGCATGGGGCGTTAGGTGGCAACACTCCATCCCAGGCCCTTTCCCCCCGCCCCGTCATTCTTGCCAGGCAGCTGGCTTGTGGTATAAATATTAGCTATTCCCTTCCAGAACCTGGAGAAGAACCCAGGATGCCAGTCTCACCATTCTCAGTCAACAAACATCTGTATCATCCTGTTTTCATGCTAGTCAACAGGCCATAATCTACAATTGCTAGCAGTTACTTTGTTAGTCCAAGTGGAGAAGTCCTGTGCACAGGATTCAATCTTGTTAATGGACTGTGTAGGGTGAGTATGATGATATGCAATAGAAATGCCAGGATTAAGATTGTCTGTAGTTTAGCCACCCTAGAGAAAGGATGGTACATGCTTCTTACTTTTTGGGGTGGGGAAAAGTTAGCTGTGGCAAAAAGGCTACATTGCTAATCCACATGTTAAAACTGGCCTGGAAGAAATCTCATCCTGCTTCTGGGCTGAAGTTTAATAGAAGAAACACATATTGTTGTAGTAAGCCTGTGAGCTACTCACACATTCCCTGCCAAATATTTCAGGGCACTGAATTGTTACAAAAATCGGAACTAAAACATGGTCACAAGATTTTCAGACAACTCTGAAGCTTTTGCCTTGCACAAACAAAACCCTTTTAAAGACATTGTCAGTTGTAACTTTGTGCGCCCAAATTACTTAGATTGAAGTAAATTATCTACAAATCGCACAAGAAATCCACTGAGGAGCAAGGAGCTTCTCAGGGGTTCAAAGCCAGGGCCTTGAAAACAAGATCATCATTCTAGCCATACTGCCATAAGCAACAAAACTTGCTGTGCAACCCTTGCATCTCAGGACCCTATTTAGAAAGGGATAAGGGCTCAGATACAATGGTGAAAAAGGGCCTATAAATGTGGGAGAGCTAAAGAGCAGTGGACCAGAAAGAACCCAATAATTTCATAAGGACGAAAATCTTTTGCAAGGGAATATGTCCGCCCCAGGCTCATCACACTAAATAGAACTGCTGCATTCAGACAGTCAATTTATTAATGAAAGATGACCTTCTTCTGCTGACAATGGTTATCAAAAATATTCTTTCAAGTGGTGTTTCAGTTTAACAGTGATGTTACATAAGACATCATTCTCAGAATCATTATGCAAATTATGATTGAAAACCATTCCAGCAGATGCCATCTCACCTGACAGCCACATCCTGAAGCAAAAACGGAAATGCAAAATGTCATTTTTCAGTGAAAAAATTACATCTTTTTATGAAGTTTTTTCCATTTTGCGGCAAGATAAAATAAATTTTTGCACTCAAAATGCCCATATATTTAGATGCCAGCATATAATGTAGTTCATGCTTTTCTCCCTCCAAAAACTCCCCAGACTGGTGGAAATGCAATTAGCCTGCATTTGTAATACTAATGATGAGAGATGCTGCTTTTACCTTTTATTTATTGTTATTTACTGGACCAAATCTATTCAACACACTGGATCAGCTGAAAAATGTATATTGGTTTCTCCACATTTTTCCTGTGAAATACTGAAACTTGTTCAGTAATATTATCCAGATAAGCTGTCAAACAATGACAAGTAAAAGAATCAAGCATGATACCAGTGATGCTTATGTAGCACTAGTATTGATCATTGCAATATTTTTCAGAACAAATTCCTGTTACAGTTTTTTTCTGGAGAAAAGTGACTGGATTCAAAATATTATCTCTACTTTATTGAAATGCAGCTTGAGGCAGAAGTCATGCTGTTCCAAAGCATCTCAGTACTTTTATGCATCAAGGTAGTTTGGATCTATCTGGCTGAGAGTGAATATCACTGCACAGCATCTCTAACACTTCAGAAGCCTTTCTCTGGGGGAAAGCAAAGATTCACTTATGTGATGTTTAAGATTGAGTTCTAGCCAGGTTTCCTGTGCTACACCTGATCTGGCACCTGCTTATTTCAAGATGCATGTACAAGTAGTAAGCACAGTTTTTAAAATCACCCAGTACCAGACTTCAAGGTTCTTTTCGTTTCAGAAATGATTATTTTTTCCAAGCATTGCAGCAGTTCTGAAACCTACAGGGAATTTTACTGAAGACATCCAGACTGAACCACTACCTGCTTTTCCCCCAATTTAGGGTCAGGTCTGTACCTCTGGGAGTGGAGGGGTAGCCGGCAACTGACCAAATAATGTAAATTATAGTCAGGGAACAGATTTCTCTCATACACCCAATTTAGTATAAGTTGTCAGTACCAGAAGTCCTCCGCCAACTGTTTGTAAGAGATTGGTGTATGTCCTGAAGCATGAGTTTCCTAAAGCATGAGTTTTTCCAATTTAAAAAGCCCTGAAAACTCTTATTACTATAAATTGTGCCTGTGTCCACTTGTTTTTGAAACCCTGCAAAAACTCTGAGCCTATATGACATCTTAAAGGCAATTAATTCAACAGGTTAATTTTGTTGTTGTTTTGTTGCCTATACCTCACAGAATGTCCTCTTGTGTTTGTACTTACTCCCTCATACTAGGAGTGATTTTTATTTATAATTCACAGTAAACAAAGTGAGATAGGAGTAGGAGAAATTCAATGTATGGCAAGTTATGAAGTGGTGGTTCCTGTTATGAAAACTTATGTTTAAGATCAGTTCATTTCTCTATCCTCATGTAAGAAGGAAAGGTGACTTCTCACTGTGTGTGCACCCCTGGGAAAGGCATGGGGGGCATGTGCCTCCCCCACCCCTGGATTTGTACATGCAGTGAGGGCAGGATGCCTGCTGTTGGTTTGGGGCAAGGGGTGGGGCTGGGTGGGGTGGCTATAGCCCCCAAAGTCTCCCCCTAGTGCCAACCCTGCTTGGGACACTCTGATCTGTTGCCTTTCTGTCGGGAGCCCTGTGCTGCAGGGTGGGCATGGGAAACGTACCAGTGCTGGGCTCCCAAGGGAAAGGCAGCAGAGCAGAGTGCCTGAGCAGGGGTGGCACTAGAGGAAGACGTAGGGGGCTATAGCTACCCCAAAATTCTCCATAGCTCCCCAGTCACCCCTCCCAGCACTGCTGCCACCACCCATCCCAGCTCCAGCCCACCCACGCTGGAAAGAGGCTGGTGTGCAGCCCTTGGCACGAAGCTCAACCTTGCCCCATGCACAAATCCAGGGGCCACATGTCTCGCTGGCCCTGGGTTCCATTCACTGCCCTGGCTGGGCAGCATCTGCCCCTGCCCCACTCCTTCCCTCACTGTGGAGGCCTCAATCTGCACCCCCTCCCACAGACTTACCAGCCAGATGCTGCTCTCCAAGCTGCTCAGCTGCATTCCTGGCCCTGTGCATGCTGTGGCTGTGTGCATGCACACAGCATTTATCAGTGACATATAAGCCAAAAAAAGCCAACTGCTGTTAACGTTAATTTTCCTATTATTGGTGTGGATCCAACATGCAACTGATATACTGGTACATTTCTTTGCCTTCAGTACAAGCACAGACATAGCCCACGGCATCAGTGAAAACGCCAGCCCTCACGGTGCATCTCAGATGCACACACAGCATTTTGGCATGGTCAGGCTGGCAATCGCAACCTGACCGGGACAGTATTTGTGTACAGTTCACTGAGAACATCAGCTCAGTAGTCATCAAAAAGTAAAACCAAGTGGGATTATTAAGAAGGGAATTACGAACAAAATGGAAAGTATCATTTTTCCCCTTTATAAATCCATGGTGCGTCCACACCGTGAACACTCTGCTCAGTTCTGGCCCCACACCTCAAAACAGCCATACAAGAACTAGAGAAGGTCTAAGGACTACAAAGATGATTCATGGTATGGAGGAGCTTTATATGAAAAAAAGATTAAAGAACAGGGCTGTCCGGTGTACAACAGAGATGCTTGAGGGGCGCCATTAGAAAGGCTGACAAAACACTAAGTGGTGAAGAGAAAATAAATAGGGATTTATTATTTACTATGTCTCAGAATACAAAAACAAGGATAAGGAAAAACAAGGATTTATCTCACACAATAAAACAAGTTGATAGTAAGCTTAAAGCTAACAAAAAGAAGCTGTTTTTCAAACGGTGTGTCATCAAAGTGTGGCACTAACTACCACCAGATGCTGGGGAAGCGGATTCAAAAAGACCAGGTAAACTCTTGGGCATCAGTAGGTGCTGAGCACAGGAGGTGGGGAGACAGCATCTGAATCAGACCTGAATGGTGGATTGATTCTCCCTGGGCAGACTCAGGTCGATCTCCTTCTCGGCATTGCTCCCTGCAACTGGGCAAAACCAACCCGCGCCTGTCCCAACACAGGGCAGCTCTTAGGTCCTTACTGCCTAAGGCCATGAGCCGGAGCCGTGCCCCAAGCCAGGCCGAGGGACTGGGAGCAGTCCCGGCGGGGAAAGGATGAGCTCCTTTCGGAGCCGTGGTCACGCCAGAACCAACCGACGGCGGCAGCAGCAGCAGGGCCCCTGCCCCGGCTACCGAACGGAGGAAGGGAGCAGAGGGGCCGCAGCAGGGTGCCCCCGGCCTAGGCGGCGGAGCCCGAAGAGGCGACAGGAGGTTCCCCGCTCCCTCCTGCGGCAGCGGCTCCGGCCAGACTTACCTGCCCAGCTACAGCGACGTCCCCAACACAACCAGCTCCGCAGCCATTGACCCCGCGGGGTCCCCCGGGAGCCACTCCCCCTTCCGCCCGAGCCCGCCAATGGCTCGCGCCCTTCCTTGACGTCGTCCCTCCCCCCAGCCAACCGCGGCTAGCGTTGCGGTCGGCCTTGAAGTACACCTCTTCCCAGGCTTCCAACTCTACAGGCGGCCATTGGCTGAGGGGGGGGGCGGGGCGAGTGGGGGCCCCGGTCACGTGGAGCGGCCGCTAACGCGGGATTGGAGCGTGAGGCGGGCGGGTCGCCTGGGAGACGGGTGGGGGTGGAGGCTGGCTCTGGATGGTCGGGCTGGGCCGGGCCCGAGGCCTCCATCTTTCCGCCCTGCAGCGCCAGGCACAAAGGAGCCGGCAGGGGTGGACTGCTGTGCGTACCAGGACCGGGCCGGGCGAGGAGACCTGCAGCCTGGGGCAAGTCTGTCAGGGAGCGCCCGCGGAAGGAGGCCGGAACTGGGCGCGGGTTGCGGGGCTGGGTCCGAAGTAGCGGTTCTCGGCCTGGCTCCCGGACCCTAGCGCGAGCGGACAGGACCTGCGAGAAAGCCCGGAACCCCGCGCTGCACCCTCGTGCGGCTGCGCTGTGGTTCAGCATCGAGAGAGCCGGGCGGGCTGGTCGCTGCCCGGACGCCGGGGCTGTCCGACTTCTAAGAGGGGTGCGGGTGGAGCACAGCAGGTAAAATGAAAGGAGGAGCTTTACTCCTGCTCAGCGGCCTCGGGCTGTGTTATTGCGTTTGCAAAAACAAACGTAACTTCATTGGAATGAGTTGACCAGCAGGACTGAAATAGGAACTGTGTAGATTGTAGAAGAAAGGACGGCTGAATTAGTGAAGCATCAAGACCTTTAAAAAGTAGAGAGGGTCATTAACACCTGTGGACTGAAGAGTTTTAGAAGGGATCTGCTAGATTTTGATGAGCAATGAATTCAAATGACTCCCTCACTGCTGCCTGAACAGAAATGTTGTTGTCTTTGCCAGGCAGTTAGTTTTAAGATTTGGGTAGACCAGGGGTTAAAGGAGAGGTGCAACTACACCTGTGCTCCTCTGGATCCACTCCTGCCTGAGTCTAGTAAGGGGTGCCTTGAAGGCTAGTGGTCTTCAACCTTTCTAGATTCAAGTACTGGAAGGCTAGATGCAGTACTCACAAGGTTTCTGTGTTATACATGCAAGTACAGCTAAATTGGGGGCAGATCCCTCCTTTAGAGAAACTGTTTTTGTGAAGAAAGTGATCAGAATTTGGAAGTTGGTGCATAATGCTTGTATTAGCCAGACCTACAAGGTCTTGGTCCATGTTCTGTGGCCCTTGCTTAACACATTGCATTAACGTCACTTTACTTACTGTGAGCCCCATTGCTTTAATAGAATAGCTTAGAATAAATTACGTTCATTATATGCCATTAAAAAGGCAAAACAAAACACCAGAATTAAGCTCTCTTCTGCGTAACAGAATATAGAAATAAGAACCTTGATACACCAAAATGCACAAGGCTCTGTTTAACCTAAATACCATTTTAAAATCGTTATGCTGCTTACACTTAAATGTGTTGGGGGCATGGTGGTATGAAGCAAGACTGGATTACCTAATATTTTGGTTAGAAATATTATATAAACCCTACAAGTGAAGTATAACCTCAATAGGTCTTCCCGGGCCTGAAATTATATGCCTCAAAATCCACTATCCTGGCTGGAAGGATATTCATTCAAAGAATGAATTCTAACTTCTCAATAGCATTTCAGAGGCTTTGAGAGAGAGCTTCCTGATTCACAAAAAAGCAGCTGTAATATATCAGGTTGCAATGAGTAGTATCAGAGGATAGTGATTTAATCTAGGACCCTTCTGGGAACCTGAAAAAACCCAAAAGGATTTTTCTGAACTTATGCATACATTTTGATCAATGGAAGAGTCCTTTGAACTCAGAATCTAAAGTTATTTACAAAAGTGGTGCACTTATTACTAGGATATCCTTATAAAGCAAATTTCCTTCCTTACATTATCAAAAACATCTTGAGATTGTTACTTGACTAAAAGCTTTAAAGATAGCATTTATTTTATCACAACTTATTCTTTTTATTTCTGTTAATTTGGACAGTGAAGATGGGCTGAACATCACCTTTTTTGATGGTGTGCTAGTGAGTGCGTCCACCTGAGATGCTTAGCACGTCATGGCAAAACACATGCTAATGTATAGTAGAATTAGTCAACTGCACATTGTCACAAAAAGACCTACTGTGCGGTAGCACTAGTTACTGCACATTTAATTAGTGTCTCATATTAGAGGTACTAAACTTAATGCCACATAACAACAGTGCATTAATGCTTTTGTAAATGTGCCCATTATCACTGAGTTTGTAGACTTCTGTTTAAAAATAACATTCCAGAAATGAGTAGGTTGAATGAAGTCATCCCACATCTTTTTGTCCTATCCTAACATCATGGTTTCACTAGTTTTAATAGCATGAGCATAATCTCTGTTTCCTTGGTTTTTCATTTCTTGCTCTTGCTTCTATGTCATGGCTTGCTCACAGTGTCCTTTTGAGGTCCATTCGTGACACATGTTCAAACTACTCAGTTGTTACTTCTCAATTTTCTTATAACAATGTGAGGGTGGGAAAGGGGAAGAAAGGAGATCATTATTTTGTTCTGGCTGCTTCCTTGTCCTTTCACAGTTTTTCTATAGTTTTGAAACTTTCACTATTCCCTCTCCATTAACTTATTTCTTGCAGTCAGTATCTTTTGTAAGTTTTCCACAATTCCATCCTGTGCAGCAGTATCAACAAAACAGCTGTCTCAAGTGCTAGTTTTCATTTGAACTGTCTTTAGTTTTGGACTTGGAAATGCTTTTTGAATGTAGTAGTGACTGGCCTTTGTTCTTTTTCCCCCTCTCCTCTGCCAATTCCCATTATTTTAAATTAATCTTCCAAGATACGAGATCCCTCTCCGTGCCCCCTGCTCCCTCCCCTCCCCCACCCTTTTCTAGTTCTTTGTCTCATTAATGATCTTTGCCTTTTGGGCTGACATTTTTAATATTTTTACCATACTGATCCTGATTTCAAATCTTCTTGTTTTAAATCTTACTCTTCCTTATCTATCTTGTTACTTATTTTCTTTAAATTCTCCTTAGTCAGTGCTATAACATCATCTGTGGATTTAATCTTATTTGTTGTTGTCTTGCATAGTGACTCCTCCCTTTTCATCTCTTTAGATCCTAAATCCAGTACTTCCAGTGCTAAATTGGACAAATCTGGCAATAATATCACCCTTATCTCAATCCCATGGTCACCCTTAACCATTACATCCACTTCTTGCCTGCTGTCATGGTGTTTCTCAGCTTGCTACAGATATTTTTTTATCACCTTGATCAATTTCTCAAGGATGCCATATGTTCTCAAAACTTTCCATATACGTTTTTTGCCAGATGCTGTTGAAAGGCTCTTTGAAATGTAAAAAAAAATATTGTAATCTGCTTGGTTTTGTTCTGTGAATTTCTCTGAAATGTGTCGTATCACAGATAGTTGATCCTGTTGCACTTCATCTTTGATTTAAATCCAGCTTGTTCCTCTGCAAGTACTACTACACTTTCATTCTCGTCTGTAGTAGCTTGGTCAGTGCTTTTCCCAGGACACTGTAAAAATTAATTGCTTTCATATGTGTTTGTTACACATGCTCTTGCTTTCTTCTTTATGGGCCAATAATATACTGCCTAATATACTAATGCAAGGGGTTGTCAACTGGAGGTACTTGAGAAGGCCCTAGGGGGTACGCGCGGGCAGGCAGGAACAGAGTGCCATCCTGCACTGCCGTGCAGACGCTGCCCACCCAGCCAGATGTGGGGAGCAGGGGGAAGCTCACATGCAGTGGGTGCTGCCACTCTGTATGCAGCTGCACACCGCCACCCCCCTCCCCCAGTCCGTGTCTGGTTGCGGGGGGGGTACTCTGCTCCATGTCCAGCTGCTGGGGGTACACTGATCCAAAAAGGTTGAAAACCTCTGTACTAATGTATTTACTCTTGTAAGCCTTGCTAAATAATGTGCATTGCCTCTGTCATATTTCCTTGTCCATTCCAGCACCTCTGCAATTGTGCTGTTAACTTCATTGTGCCTTTTTCTTTGTCAAACTTGTCAAGGTCTTTCCTAGAACCATAGGAAATAGGGCTAATAAAGGACCTGGAAGGATCCTGACTCAAGTCAGGATTGGCCATTTCTAAACTTGGTATACCTGTACCTTTACGGCTGCCTCTAAGAATCTTGGTGTCTCTTTTTCCTAGAGTGCACTGGGAAGCTTTCTGAGGATAATTTAGTTTACTGTTGCCAGCATGTTATGTACCATACATCCGAATTACTTTCTGTAGCTTGCTCTGCTTACTCCTCCTCTGCTTTCTCACATTTGTCTTTCACTCCCAGCATCCATAACTCAAATGTCCCGGTCAGTTATTTTATCTTACAATATGCAGCCCCTCCTTTTCTTATGTTCTGCTTCCTTAAATTGTTCAGTTGTTCATTTGCTTGTTTCTGCTTTCTAGTTCAATTTTCTGGTCAGTATATTGTACTCTGCTCTTAAGTTTGCATCTTTGTCTTTATTTTTTTTTTCAGTTTCCTATGCTGTCGGCCAGATGCAGAACAGTAGCCCAACACTTGTTCGGATGCTTTCATAATCCCATTTTTGTGTTGTTTCATGTCTCCCCAACCTCTACTGTTTCTTTTATCAAGATACATGCCCTTCCAGTTTGATCTTTTAATTTTTCATTTTAAAACCCCCATCACTGATGCATCTTGTCTCAACACTTCCTGTATTGCTTTCAGTAGACCATTAGAAAACATGCCAGTTTCCTTTTTGGAGGGCTACTAAATTGGGACCTGTACTTGTACTTCTGTTACTTAGCTGGATTAGAATCTAAATGTCACCTTTAACATGAAAAGTTGCTGTAAGAGGCTGGATTGCCTTCTGTTTTAGGAATAATACAACTCTGTTCCTGAGGTGTCCTGTCTTACCAGTCTCAATAGCCTGAGTTGACTTCTGGTGTAAATTCTTCTGTGCCTTCTGCTCTTATTTCACATACGTCAATAATTTCAGTCACAGTCCTTTCAGTGTTGTCCATCATTACCACAAGAGTTCTTGCTTTTACTGATGTTCTTACAAATACCTTATCCTTTGAGTCTTACCAGTTGAGTCTTTGCATATATTGTGCCTCTTCTTTGTGAGTTTTTGTTTTTTCAGGTCTAGTCTTCTTGCATTTACCCCCTCCCTCCTTGCTATTTTGAGTTATGAAATACTACCCTGGTTTAAATGGCTTGCAACCAAGATGGCATGAAGAATGGTAAGGAAAACAAAAAGGCATTAGATTTCTGTTATTGTTCCTATGAATTTGAGCCTTATTTCTTGTTTTTTCTGGTCATCATGATGATCTGCAGTGTTTCTATTGGCAAACTGCCGGTTTGCTCTGGTGATGTTGTCACCAGTGTTTTTATTTCAGAAATTGTTTTGCCAGCTTTTCCACATGAGACAGTATTTTTGAAGGGCCATATGTGCCACAAAACTGTAGAAGTCTGGAAGGGGATCTTAGGAAGTCATCTTCAACCCTGTGCTCAAAGGATCATCCCCATCTGAAAAATCCTATAGAAGTTTTTGTCTAACCTATACTGAAAAATGCACATGTTGCCCGTCATCCACAGCTACCTGGCACAATGCCCAAAAGCACCCTAACTTGACACAGGTAGAGCAGGATAGTGAGGGTACTGTCCATGTTCTGCCACTGCTAGAACAGGAAGTAGTTGTTACAGAGAGGCAAAAAACCCATAGACCATGGCAATCTGACTGTGAGGTAAAATTCCTTCCTGATATCAAATGTAGTGATTTGGTCTGACCTTTGGTAGAATAGCAAGACCTTCTGGCCAGGAACACCCTGTACAAAATCCTTGACCTTGACTGTAGCCAACACCCAGTTCTTCTGAGGGAGATAGGGAAGAGGGTGGAAGCTGACACCTTTAGCATCAAGAGGGGGAAAATTCCTTCCTGGCCCCTTGCAGGCCACATCCAGACAAGCGTGGCTGTGGGGTATGTGGTGTTGCAGACATGTCTGAGGTGCACCATGTACCCCAATGTGTCATTCAGCTGTTCTCCATGCTGCAAGGTAGCAGTGTGGGGGGTTTTTTGTTTGTTTTTGGTCAGGGGGTTGGTTTGGTTGGGGTTTTTTGTTTGTTTTTGTTTTTGTTTTTTGACCCCCCCAGCAGTGCATGTAGGGGCAGCGTGCGCCACCCAAAACCAAACTTGGAGCCTGGGCAGCTAGAACTACATTCCAGCTGCCTGCCAGGCTCCAAACAGCAGGATGGCTGCTGCTGCAGCGCCAGGAGACCCCCAGGACACCAGGTAAGGCTGCTGGGCCCAGCCCAGTGCTGGCCCCAGTCACCCTAGGGGAGGCAAGGGAAACCTGCTTTGTGCCAGAGGGTGCATAGCATAGGCGTTCCCTGGGAAAAAGTAGCAGCGGCACAAGGTGTCATGGGCAACTGGTGCCCCCTAAGTCAGGGGGGCACTGGCCCCCTCCTTCCCCCAGTGGCCAATCAGCAACCGGGGTCCTCTTCCCGTCCCCCCCCCCCCACGGCCAGTTGTGCTGACTGGGGGGTAGGAGTCCCCTGTGGCCAATAGCACTTCTCAGGTACATTTGGCTGCAGGAGGGACCACAGGAATTGCTTCTCCTGGTGCCCCCCACTTCCTGCCGGTACTTTCGGGGGGGCACCAGTGCTTTCGCCTACCCATTGCCTAAGTGGGGAATGCTGCCTATCGGGGTATGCATCAGTGCTCTCAGGGAGTGCATGTGGACCCCTGTGAACCCCCTGTGTGTTGCCACTGCAAGGTGTGGTACTGTTTCTTGTCCCTGGGGAAACAAATGTCCACGTTCCATGTAGACATGGCCACAGTGATCAGGAAATTGCAGAAGAATAGAGAGGGACCCCCCCCTCCCCCAACACTGAACTCTGCACTGGAACCTCAGGACCAGAATGACAAATCCATGTATCACACCTGCCTAGAGTGCCAGAACTCCCTTTTGCATTTCCCTATGCCCTCTATAAACTTATGCCAGCTCCTTTAACTTTCTTGCTTAATTACTAGCTGAAATTGCTAGTTTTTAGCCTGAAAATTGAGGTATAATCTAAAGTAGCATTTCCCAACTGGTGTGCTGCAGCACACTGGTGTGCTGTCAGGTATTTGGGGCTGGAGTCATGACCCCTGCCTAGCTGGTGGCGTGGACACAGACTGGGACGGTGACTCCAGCCCCAAATTTCCTCTGACTGGCTGCGCACCACCCCTCCCCATCATCATCCCTCCTCACCCCCTGCTCCACATCTGGTACTGTGCTTTTTTTATTTAGGTAAGTGTACCATTGGGCAAAAGAAGTTGGGAAACATTTGTCTAAAAGTGGGTGTGCTGCAACACAGCACCACTACTTAGAAATGTAGACAGGGATCTCCTAGATCAGCAAGACCTTCCCCTGTACTTGGTCTGATGGACCGTTACAGAACTTCAATCTCTCAATTTTCAGGCTAACTTTACACCCGCGTGACAAAATATTGTCCCAGAAGGGTCCATAGCACTATCTGCTCTGGTTCCTACTCCAGACCATAAACTATCCCATAACAAACCTTTGATCTTGAGTGCTAAGAGTCTGCGCTATTCCTGTAGTAAGAAAGAAGTTGTCAAGGGTGTCAGCAGTGCCTTGGATCCCTGCATTGTCTAAGTATTAGTTAAGTAAAATCTGCTCAGATGATCCTAAGAAGTGAGCTGTATAGAAGGCTACAATTTTTCAGTCCTTAATAATTTGACTTAAGGAAAAATTCCTTCTTGATCCCAAATTTGGCAGTTGGTTTACCCTTACCATGTGTTTTGAGATCTACCAGCCAGGCATGTGAGAGCCCTCTAAATATCAGTATGCCCTGGCTATTGTCCCCATTCAAGCTATAGCCTGTCTGATGTTTAGGAGGGGTGGGTTGGAGCATGGAACACAACAAAAGCCAAGTAATGTATTTGCAGGGGAAAGCAAGTTCTTCCTGTCTGCTGCAGGCAACCAACAGACATCCTGGTGCATAGAATTAATTGTGTGATATGGGCCAAGAAGGAGTGAAAGCAGATTAAAAAGATTAAAGAGAAAAGAGTACTGAACAAAGGAAAGAAACCTAATTCAGATAAAATGGGTACAGCTGCTTGGTCTGGCCTTCCTTACTTGCGCTTGTGCATGCATGCCCATAAAATCTTCTGGAGCCTAAACTAAAGCTTGTCTTTCTGATCCCCAGATGTTTGCTAGTGTACCACCTCAGTGCAAAAATAGTTCCAGTGTGTGACTTCTCCCATGAAGCTGCATCTTGCCCTGAGACCACTTTTTCTTTAATGTCAGCCCTTCTGCCCTAGGCATCCACAAATGTATTTTATACAGACGAATCATATTCCATCTCAACCATTATTTTGCCAAGATTAAACCAGGCAAATTCCATTTCATTCTGTCATACAGCAGGGCAGGATGGGCACCTTTAAAGACTAACTTTGTCAGATGCAAACCAGGTTGGGGTGGCACAGGGCCCTTGGAGCCCATTCCTGATTAAGTGGCATTAGGCTCAGGGGCTATGCACAGTTTCCACATACCGGGATCAGGGTCCTGGGGCCCTGATTTTGGTGCATGGGGCCCAGTTTGGACCATGGACCAGCGCTTTGCTAGTCATATGACCCATGGGGCCAAAACTGAGCACTACTGTACTAATCCTTCTCTGCACCTTTTTGGTTTGTTCAAAAAAAGAAAAAAAGATTACCAAAGCTGTTTGGAGTACTCTAACTGGCATCTTTCTAATCTTCCCGACAATAAAAATGGATATTTTTTTTTTATGGCTGTCCAGTGCTTGGGGCTCACCTGTATGCAAAAATACCTGTTCTTTTCCAGCTCTTTTCCTTAGAGCCATTATTGATACTTACTATAGTCGGCAGCAAGAAACTATCTCTTGTGGCTGCAGATGTCTACCTTTCAGTGACATTATATTTTGAGATTACCCATACATCCTGTTTGCAAATGCAGGGGTGTCAAACGTGCCCCAGGCGTTGACAGGATCCCTGGGGCCCAGTAGCTGGGCTCTGGCGGCTGCAGGATGACAAGGGCTGTATTTGCATTGCCTTCACTTACTTCTTTGTTGCTGATGGCTATGTACATATCAGGCCCTGGAGCCCTGAATTCAGTGGCAGGCCAGACCCTCTGCATAGAAAGGCTCCGTGAGCCTCACGTTTGTCATATCTGTGCTAGAGGAATTCTTAAATTGTGAAAACATGTCTCTTGGTAATACATCTTATTAACTGTGGTGATGTTGCTTTATGCACAGTTCGATTTGGGCCAGATTTCAACTGATCTGTATTCCCTGCATACCCTGTCTTTGTTAGCAGTCTTCTCATCATACATGCACAAATTGAGGTTGACTGACAGTTTCTTCCTGTTTGAGTTGTGCAATTCATTTATTTTCTCACTTTGGCAGATGCAGATTTTAGCATGTATGTAGAATCAGGCCCATAAAGATGATCTGCACAATAGAAAACAAAGCATGTACTTCCTCAGGTCTGTATTGCCCCTGAGGACTCCCACTGGTTACTGGAAAAACAGCGAATAAAGAAAACTAAAAACTGAGCAATTGAACAGGGGAGGGATTTATTTTTTCTATGTTGCAGATAAAATTTTAATCATAATTTAGGAAGCATTGGAACTAGATGTTAAGTTTAAGTAATATTCAGTGGAGATTGTGTCCCCCTTCAAAGGTCTTCCTCATGAAGATAGCCATAAAAAACAGGAAAGACTGTTACTGGCATTCTTACCTGATTTAAGATTTTTTTTTTTTTCTTTAAAAAGGGGACGGTGTGCAGCAATGTGATTTCTCACATTCTTTATACAACATAATTGAAACGTGCAGAGGCACCCAAAGAGTCCTGTTGGAGGTTGCTGTCTGTGTTTGCTATTTGCAGACGGTCAGCTGATAGAGAAGGGGAGCAAAACCTAATGCAGGGAGGAGCTCCCATTCCTGCTGCAGCTACTGCCTACATGCGCCTCCTGGAAACAAAAGTGTGTGGAGCAGTTTCACATATGTTGAAAGAATACCCTTTAAAAGGTTTTGTGGCACCCTGGTTGAGAACAACTGATGTAGAAATGCAGCCTAAAATGATTGGCCCCCACTGGAAGATTCTGTACATGTAGAAAGAAGCAGTTCATGCCTCTCGGAGAACTTCCGCACTCCGGACGAAGAAGTAAAGTAGTATTCTCACTTTACAGATGAGTAACAGCCACACGCAGTTCATGTAACTTGTCTAGTATTGTACAGAAAGGCTAGGAGAGCTCATTCCTAAATCGGAATCTAGTCCTTCAACCACAAAACCATCCTTATTCTGAATACATTTTGAATTATTCTCATTGAAATAACAGGACACGCACCCTTTTATAATGTATTTCCTGAAAACCAGTAGCCAGCATTTCTGTCTTGAGATTGCAGTGTGCAGTTTGTTCCCCCATAACCACAGTTTTGTCACTTTAGTGCTTATATTTTGCAAAGCTAAGAATAAGAGGTTCTACATATTATTTACACTATGCACTTTCACTGTCATAGGTAATTGTCTGACAACTTTAGAAGTTCAAGCTTCCAAATGAGCCAGCATTGAACCTCTTTTAATGGTGTTATCAAAATCTTTCATACATCCAAAACTCTTTGCTATATTTTATACTTTCATAGTGCATTGGTCATGCTGCCTAACAAGGGTATTGTCATTGTTTTAATGTAAGTTATGGCATGATTCACAGAAGTTTGGTGTGTATTTTTATTAATATGAAGCATTTCAATGATCGTTTTAAGGTAATTTCATTGTGATAAAAATAAAAGCTACCTCAAAAACATTCTCTTTTAGTTTAAAATGATTCTACTTTTTTTTAATAAAAGCTTTTTAAAGAGAAACTATTTTACTTATTCCTGGTTCTTAATACATAGACTGTGTTTGAAGTTGTGCAGAAAAGTCTTTGAAAAAATTGTGAAAGAGCATTTTTCTGGCAGTCCAGCAGGAAAAATAATGCAGCAGCGAAACCAGCATGGATTCATAGCAGGTAGATCATGCCTGACCAATCTGGTTTTGTTTTATGGCAGGGTCACAAAATGCTTAGATGCAGGAGTAGAGGTGGATATAATTTTCTTGGACTTTAGCAAGGGCTTTGATATGGTATCTCATCCTATTCTCATAAATAAATTAAGAGGCTGTGACACAGATGTTTATACAGTTTGGTGGGTGTCAAATTGGAAGGATGTGGGTAGTGGAGTCCTGCAGGGTTTGGTCCTTGGACCAGTACTCTTCAATATCTTCATCAGTGACTTGGATGTGGTTCAAGTTTGTGGATGATACTAAATTGCGGGGTAAAGTGTCCTCCGGAGGGTAAGGAATGATTGTAGGCAGACCTGGACAGGTTAGAAAAGTGGGCAGTACACAATAGGATGCAGTACAAGAACAAGTACAGAGTGCTGTACCTAGGGTGCAAAAATATCCAGCACATCTGCTGGCTGGGAAGCGACCCTCTCAGCAGCACAGAAGTGGAAAGGGATCTCGGAGTCATAGTGAATTCCAAGATGAACATGAGTCGTCAGTGTGATGAAATCATCAGCAAAGTTAACTGCACTTTGTCATCAGGAGATGCATGACAAATAAAACCAAGGAAGTGATACTTCCCCTATGTGTGACATTGGCCAGACTGCAGCTGGAGTACTGCATTCAATTTTAGGTTCCATACTTCAAGAAGGATGTTGGTAGATTCAAGAGGGTCCAGGGGAGAGCCACTCGTATGGTTAGGGGCTTTTGGAACAAGCCCTGTGAGGAGAGACTGAGGGACCTAGATCTCTTCAGCCTCCTCAAGAGAAGGCTGAGAGGTGATCTTGTGGCTGCCTACAAATTAATTAGGGGGGCACAGCAAGGGATCGGAGATGCTGTGTTCACCAGGGCACCTCTTGTGGTAACAAGGAACAATGGCCATAAACTGACGGAGAGCAGATTTAGGCTAGATATCAGGAAAAACTTTCACAGTAAGGGTGGCCAAAATTTGGAATGGGCTCCCAAGGGAGGTGGTGCTCTCCCCTACCTTGGGGGTCTTTAAGGGAAGGCTGGATAGGTATCTGGCTGGGGTCATCTGACCCCAGCACTCTTCCCCGCCCAGGGCAGGGGGTCGGACTCAATGATCTGTTGAGGTCCCTTCCAACCCTAGCATCTATTAATTGTCTACCTGAAAAAGCTACAAATTTAGAAAGATTAACTGTTATATCTTCCTGATGCATTTTGGTACCTGAGAAAAAGATTATTCCAAAGTTGTACTCGTTACAGTTGTTTTCTCCCTTGGCTGTACATTACCTGGAATTTAATCTGTAGTCTGAATTTATTCGTTGCTCCTGTGAGCTTTTTTCATTCATAGGAGAAAATTTTTCCGTTACTGGTCACTTCTAGAATTTTTACCTTAGTAGTATCTTGGGCCTCTGCTAGCCAGGGATACTCAGAAAGGTTAATGTGATGTAATTAACGCACACATTTTGGTTAATTCACATTAGACCTCTGAACAAGAATGTCCACTTTGGAGATTACTTTGCTTTTAGTAAAATAAATCTCGATTGATTGGGTTCACAGGCATTTCATGGGATATTACACCTCTTCCTGTCACTTCAGTGCATTTCTGAAGCATAAAGTGTATTATTTTTTCCTTTGCTCCTCAGTCAAGGCTGAAGCCAAAACACATCACAATTTGATTGGGGCTCTTCTTTCCAATCTTCTTTGCAGTTGGTGTGAAACTTATTTGGTGCCTACTGCTCTTGGGAAGGGAATGAGTGGGAACTGAAAGAACTGGGTTAGTGGCTGAAATTTGCTTTTGTTTTTCCAGTTATAATTCAGTTTCTTATTTGCTTAGCAGTATCCTCATCTTTCTGGGAAGAGAAGGCTTTCTTTCCACTGTGAAGGAATGTTATGGTTGGCTGTAACCAAATATTTGGAGGAGATGAATCCTTGATTCCTGGGCTTTACATTTGTTTTATTCTCTCTCTCATACAATTTCCAGCCAAGTCTCACTGACGCTCCGCAAGATGATCAAGACCAGGCCTCTCTTGGGCAGGTTTCATATTGATATTGTCAGGCATGTGATCAATACCCCAATGTGGGGTTTCTGTTGCAGGGGCTGATTATTTTTTTTTTCCAAGTCTTCTGCTGCAGAAAATCTTCCTTCCTGTCTGGGAAGCTTGTGGTAATATAAAGGATAAGTCTACAGTGCTTCCATGTCCCTGGAGAGGCTTCCCTGACATGATTCTGAGTTTGGAGTATGTGAGTGGGAGCTGGTGAGCTGGGCATCCTCACAAGGCTGTCCTGACAGTGTTGGGGTGTGGTAAAAACATAACAAAATAAGCGGCAAACCACTCTGCACCCCTAATTTGTGTTGGTTTGAAGTCGAGCAGAAGTCAGGAAAGAGTGGCACCTTATAAAATAACTTGTTCAGATATGCATAAGCTTTCGTAGGCAGCAGCCTTCTTCGTTAAATGCTATGAATGGACTTGTTCATAGGACATTTGTAGCATCTGATGAAGCAGACTGTTGTTACTACCTGCAAAAACTTTAGGCATTTCTGAACATGCCACCCTACCCCGCTTTCTGCCTTACATTAAAAAGTCATAAAAACACATCATGATGATGGTGATAAAGCAAGCATCAGCACGCTCGTATGTTGGAAGCATGAGGGCTACAAAGCCAGCAACAGGTAGAATGGTTAATGTCAGTAAGACCTTGGATGCCCAAAGGAGGGCTGTAAAGGCACTTGTAGATAATGGTCAGCTGTCTGAGGTTGAGCACCACAGCTACAGCAGGTGTTGTTGGAGAGGCTCCAAAAGTGCATGCTTGCCTTAAACTGTCCAACACTCATTCTGTGAGGGTTAAGAGCAGTCCAGGCTCTGTGGAGCAGCTGCCACATCCTGAGGGGCAGAAGATGGTGCTGGGGGGGGAGTTCTTTAGCCTCAGGTCTTGTGCATCATATTTTCTGCTCCACTGATGGGAGGTCCAGGGTGCAAGTAATATGCCATATGCAGATTTGATGGGCTTAGTGGCCTGAGTAAAGAATGGATTCTGAGACTTCAGGTGGTAGTTGGGTTTCTGGCTTGGGACTACTAGGCTGGAGTTTAAAGAATGGTCTGGATCTTGGGCTTTGAGGCCTAGGGCCAGAGTAGCAGCTTGTCTCTGGATGTCAGGGAACGGAATGCCTGAGGGGACTGGTAAGCAGTCAGTGGGCTGGCATAAGGCATCCGGTTATGGCAGGGGCGGGCAATTACTCTGGGCAGAGGGCTGCTTACTGAGTTCTAGCAAGCCATCAAGGGCCGCATGACAGGCATCACAGGGCAGATTAATATTTTTCTCAATTTTTTAGGGACTGTGCGGGCCAGATAGAATGGTCTGGCAGGCCGGATCTGGCCCCGGACCGCATTTTGCCCACCTTTGGGTTATGGTCGTTATAATGCTGTTAAAGCTGGAATCCACTAGCTTAGTGTGCATGCCCTGGCCCTATACTAGTGTGTAGTACTCAGCAGGAGTATATGCAAGTGTCATAGAGGAGGTGTGAGGTGTTTGGAAACTTGCATCCCAGATGGTGCCAGCAAGGTGATGGATAACAGCTTCTTTGCTGTTAACCTTACCCTGGATCCCTTACAGATGCTGGTGATAGGTAAGGGTCTGGTCCAGATTGTCACACTGTTACTTATTTAGAAATCAATGTTTAAGTGTCTGGTCACCATCAAAAACAGATAAAAGAGTAAAACAGTTCCTCCCAAGAATATCCCAGGTCTGTGGCTGGCAGCTTGTGGCCCATGGGCTGGATCCAGGAGTCCATGGAGCCATTGGGTCAGCCTGCAGAGCAGTGGCTTTGGCAGAACGGGAACTTGCCCACACTGTGCCATCATCAGGCATTTCATCCATGCTATACTGTGGCTGGGCAGTGAGGAGAGGTGGCAGCCAGATCTTAGCACTCCACCTTAGACCTGGTCTGGAAGGCCTGCTGTTGGAAGATATTGCTGGTCCCTGGCCTAGGTGAGCTCTTTGATTCAGATGTCATCTTAGAGTAGCATTTGGTCAGAGCCAGAAGTCTCAAGAGGTTTCATCCTAGCTACTAGCTGTGGTGCCTGTACTGATCCAACCAGAGTTCATTATGAATACATGCAACAGGTTCTTTTTCTTTCTTTGAAAAAGAGAAAGTGTTGAACGCAGGCATGTTCTGGTAGTCTGCAGATTTGTACTAGGGATCAACAAAAGTTGAGAATAGTTATTCTAATTTAAGAACTTAAATGTAACCTTAGTCGGAGAAGACTTGCCTTCCTCATTGCTCCAGAAGCTGAAGTCCTTTAATTTCAGAACAGGCAGTAGCACTGAAGTACAAGCTTTACCTACAGTACCCTTTTCATCTGTCTTCTTTCTCCTTTGCTGGAGGCTCAGGAGAAAGATGATGCAGGATTCTGGGAGTGGGTAGTTGGATTGGGGTTCTGGCAAGTGGAATACTGAGATATTGAATGAAAACTCCATTGAACTGGGGTGTAAGGGTTGGGGGGGTGATTTTTTTTTAAGGAAAAAAATTGGCAAAACCACTGTATGGCTGGCATGTATCTTACATTTTGCAGATTCTTTTGAAAGAATATGGTGAGAGGTGTTTATGTAAAACTGTTGATCCCCAGCCCAAATCTGGGTTCGTGGCCGGAATGCGAATGCCAATATGCACACTGGGCAGTGGAAGTAAAAACAAAAGTTTATTGCTAGCAACAAACGGTACAAGGTAACAAGCACACTGAATATTCTTTCTGGGGTATTTTTATACAGAAATTTACAAGATTTCACAAGCGTACTGTTCAGTGATTGGTTACAAGAGAATGACTCAAGAAGTTCTCTACTGAGCATGTCTCTATACCTGTGTTTAAGCCATGTACCTTGTTTACATACATGTATGTTTCATTAGCATACTTTCTCTCCACCTAGGGGTGTGCCTTTTAGTATTATAATGAGTTCTTTCACCCACTTTCCTGTGTATCC
>JAGPOW010002897.1:253345-265573 GCA_030014935.1 Caiman crocodilus
ACCTAGGGGTGTGCCTTTTAGTATTATAATGAGTTCTTTCACCCACTTTCCTGTGTATCCTTTGAGGCCTCTTGCCTGGTACACCCCTCTCCTCCTTATGACTGCAGCTGGGCATTTTTTCACATAAGTCTCACAGTCTCCTCTTTTATTATGTCTTGGGAGGATGGTTTGAGGCCATTCTCAACAGAATGAGCACCATTTTCAACTTGTTACTTTTTGCTCCCAAAATATGATTTGGTTTCTACTTCAGTAGTGTATGTGCAGTGCTTTTTTTTCCTTCTAAAAGGCCAGTACCTTTTTATAAATAAAGGGAAATGTTGCAATTTCTAGGTTACTTGCTTATTATAGCACAAGAAAAGAATCATTAGGAAGCTGTGTAAGTTATTTTTAATCTTCAAACCCATGTGTGTCAAACAGGTTTAAATCAAATGTGAGAACAGGACAGGTGAGAATTTGGGGGCAGATGGGGAAAGGAGCAGGGAAGTGAGGAAAATACGCCACAGAAACAGAAAACCTCCTTTTAGCACTTTGGAGTAGGTGAGTGAAAAAGAAACCAAGTTCATAGTGGGAAAACTGGTTGCAGTGTTAACTATACTGTATATTGGAAACTTTCTTTTCATACTGTAGCTTACTTTACAACTCCCGGTATTTCCAAACAGAACCGAGTCTGCTTCAGTATATAAAAGCTTTATGTTTTTGTTTGATTTGCAGTAATCTGTTTCTGTGATACCGGGGGAAAAAAATCTAAAAGGAATCTTCTGGAGAAATTTGGTTTTCTGGTTTTGCTCTTTTGCACTGAATTCAAGTTGGGGTTCTTGGTGTGCTTTTTAACACAGAGGTTTAAGTCCTATAGTTAGTTTCTCCAATTTTAAGAAATGTTTACTGGTTATTTGGCACTTCAGCCTTTGTTCACCTCATCCCTTTTTCTCCTTATGATGAACTTCAGCAATATTGCAAGGTTGGTTAGGATTTACTTGGACTCAGTCTCTACTAGAAAGGTTTGCCCATTTAATTTTGGTTGTGGCTAAATTGCGAAACTTTCCCCAGTTCCCGACCCAGCACCTTTTAAACTGACAGAACTGGATCTACACCTGGGTTTTTATTGGCATAGCTATGTTAGCAAAGGAAACAAAAATGACATGCAGCTCTCTGACACAGCTATGCTGACAAAGCTTGCTAAGTTTCACTTGCTCTTAGAGTACAGTTCCTAATTTTCCTCCCCACACCACATCTTTTGGTCAGAAAAATTTAAGCTGTATTTGATATTTTAGCTTTTATGGTAGTGCTAGTGGTGTCATACCCACGATGGTCCAGGAATTACTTGAGAGGCAAGAATTTGATCCAATAAAAGATATCGCTGTCATAAATCCTTGCCTCTTGCATATAGTTTTATGTTAGGTATGGATCTGTTTCAGTTTTGCCAGCACAGCTTTATTGATCCCAGGTATGATACCTTCTCCCAACCCCTAGCTTAATTCCTACTAGAAACAGTGACAACTGCAAGATGTCCTTTTAGAATGCATCATGAGAGAACTGGCTAAATCAAAGAAATCAAAATAAAACCTCTGCTGGAAGAAGTTTGCAAGCTTGATTCAAGAAAGCAAATTGTGTTTTCCACCTTGTTGCATTTGAACCCTAACTGCATAACAATTGTTTATCTTTAGACAACTGTGAGTTTTTGAACTTGACAGTAATTTTTTCCTTCAACCGTAATTAAAGATTTAATGGATCATATGTATTACTGGTGTGTGCAACCGCTAATTTTCAGGGGTGTAAGTGAAAAGGCTAAACTGCTCTTTGGATGGGGGAGGAGGGTAACTTATCACAATCTGTATTTAATATATTTGTTCTGCTTCCTTTCTCCTGACGGAACAAACACTAATTAATTGCAATTTAGCCACTAAAACAAAATTACTACTCCTTTCAAGGATTTTTTTTACGAAAGGAAGAGTGCATATTTGAGGCCCTATGAGTGATTTTGTGCTTTGTTCTGAGTTTCCAAGCCTCTTTGTACATTTAATGTTGGTTATTTTGAAACTGTGTTGTATGGTAATTACTGAGTCTCTGTGGAGAGTTGGTAACAAGCACTGAAGATTGTATACCATTGGATTAAGGTATTGCAGACAGGAATTCATGGTTAAAGGTATGCTACATACCATTTAATCAGACCATCCCATCATGGGAAATTAAATTTGGTCCTTTCATCCTATTATCTTTTATATAAGATGGCCTGACCCATATGAATTTCTGATGTCTAACATTAGGCATTTCTGTATGCAAAATGATGGGATATTATATTTGTATTCCCAGTTGAGCACTGTGCTATTATGAGGCAAGTAATGTCATTTACCTTTCATGTCATTAGAAATTAATTCTCAGGTGAAACTTGAAACAATAATAACTAGTCCAAAATAACAGTCAAAAGGATATGATCAACTTCAAATTATGTTTCAGACTGTCTTTTTTCTCATCTTATTACAAATTCCTTACAAATACAAGTCTCATAGGAAGGTAGTGCTGGAAGGGAACTCACAAGGTAATCTCATCCAGCCCCCTGCTCAAGGCAGGATCATCCCTGACTAAACTATCTAAGCCAAGTAAGTGTATATCCAACCTGTTCTTGAATATTTCCAGGGATGTTTTTGCAACTTCTCTAGATAGCCTGTTCCAATTCTTTATCTTCTTATAATCAGAAATTTCTTTCTAATCTCCAACCTAAATTGCCCTTGCTGAAGCTTGAGGCCATTACTCTTGGTCCTGTCTGCTGCAGCCACAGGCAAAAGCCCATCTCTATCCCTCTCTAATCTTCCTTTGCATATTTGAAGACTTTAACCAAGACCCCTCTCGGTCTTTTCTCTGGATTAGATAACCCAAACTCTTTCAGCCTTTCCTCATAAGTCTTGTTTCCCACTCTTCTAATATTTTTTGTTGCTTTGCATTGGACTCCAGTCTATCCACATCCTTCTTGAAGTGTGAGGCCCAAAACTGGGCACTACTCCAGGTGGGACCTTGCCAGTCCTAAATAGATCAACAGAATTGCTTCTCTTGATTTGCAAGTGACACTCCTGTTAAGAGTCCATTTTACTTTTGACCTTTTTTCAGAAAGAACATATTGTTGGCTCGTATTCAGTTTGGTCTACTGTGACCTCCATGGTTTTCTCTGAAACATTCCAGCCTAGCCAGTTGTTTCCCAGTCAGTATATTTGTGCATATATTTTGTCCCAAGTGCAGGACTTTTCTTAATCTAAGAAGGAAAACTTTGAAAATCTATTCCAGTTATGCTTTTTTGTTTAGTCTTTTCCCTTCTCAACATGTACAATGGAATTAATAAGCAATGAGAGGAGAACACTGTTATTCTTAAATTCTTGTTTCTAAAATATTTAGCTTGCAGATGGTGCAGGCTGGTACGTTGAAGTCCTTTCTGTGACTTTTTTGAAGCACTTCTTGGCTGTCAGTTTTATAGATAATTGCCTTAAATTGTCTAAATGGTAGGCCAAATTTGACACTTCCTATAACATTCTCTCATTTCCTTAAGTTTTTTTCCCTTTTCACAGGAGCAATTCCATGATTGCTCAAGTGTGAAATACGAGTTCTTGATTCTAAGGAGAACTGCTTCTGTTTGCACAATTAAGCTCACTGGTGTTTTGTCACTGGTGTTTTTCTGTTGTCCAATCATTTGACTTTTTAACTGTTGCTCATTTCCATGGCAAAACTTCTTTGTCAAAGTGGTAATCCCAGGATGAAATCCTGGCCCTACCAAAGTCCATTTTATAAATTGCACTATGCAAGTTTTTGGAAAAAGAGTCAAGTCCTCTTTGCTACAGTACTATGGCCTCTGCTTTAGGAGGTCCTTGCCCACTTTACCTGCTTGATTAGATAGTCTATAGCATACATTTAACCATAAATTCCTGTCTGTACTTCCTTTATCTTTAATTACTAACACTGTTATCTTTCTCAGCTTTATGCAGTTTTGAATTTGTGTACTTTCTTGATTAGATAATGCAGTGCCCCTCTCCTGGGTAGGTTGTATTCCGTTCCTTGTCTCGATTCACAAACAAATCAGTTCTACTAATGTAATGGAACTGCTTGTGTTTCTACTCGTTCCCCTCTTTTTTCCTTTGTGTCACACTTGAAATGTATTAGCGATGGGGAGGTTGTAAACTCACTTTACCTACCCCCCCCCCAATCACGTCCAGATTTTAGGACTGTTTAGTCCTTTATTTTCAGCATTCATATTGACTAAGAATCCGTATCATCTACTTGATTAAAAAATCATGTTTCATGGCTGCCTAACAGAACTTTAATGAAAAGTCTGCCAGTCCAGATACAGTCTATTTCATTGCCGTTTACCAAAGTTTAAGGGGAGAGGGGGGCATTTCCTTCCCTCTTCAAAACATGTACTATGTTCTTGTGCCTAGTCAACTAGCATTTTACAGGGCTTGCTCTGAGACCTGGACAGGTTAGGCATGTTTGTCATTTTGGTCTGATCCTTTTCCAGTGCCTGAGTGGTGGGTCTTACTCATGTGTTCAGGATTAAATTTATCTCAGATTTGAGGTCAGGTAGATTTTTTTTTTTTTTTTAGGTCAGACTGGCAAAGACTATTAGTTTTCCTTCACCCAGCCCCTTTCTTTATTTTGCAGCATAGGGTATAATCTGCTTTCTGTAATCTTAATGTGTTTTACCCAGCTCTCACAAAACTCAGTGCTTTGGTGGTGTCCTTGTCTTCTGGTAGCTTTGTGTTGTCCACAGTAAAAAGTCTTAGGTTTGCTAGACAGAGATCTGTGGCCATGGAGGGGTCTGGAGGATGTTCAAGGGGATCGGTTTGGGCAATCACTTATTGCATGTTTTTCTGCACTTGAAGGTCCAGATGGTCTCTTCAAGTCTTCTGTTTTTGTTTTTACAAACTATAAACAATGAAAACACACCCACTTGGCAACTGTGTCTTGATGCACGCATAAATACAGCCTTGTTCAGCAGTTCTATTAAAGAAAACGGCAACAACTGCGAAATTCAGTGGTGCCTGATGAACTTCTGTTAGGTGGATAAAAGAGCTTTAGATAACTACGTTCAGTTTCCAGTTCTGTTTTTCAAAGCTAGGTGGTTGCAGGTAGAGTTTAGTCCCTCCTTCAGGCAATCAGTAATGTGGGGGAGGACGGAGGAGTTCCAGATCCCAAGGCTGTGAAAGTGAGCATGGTTCCTCTTCAGATGCTCTTTTGCTGGTGGCTTTAGTTCTAAACTTAGAGTTGTCCCCTGCATTGTTCTGGGAATGGTACATTACTTGCACCTGAAGAAAAACAATTATCTCAGAAAAATTTTCCAACTTAGTCTTTGTTTCCTTGCTCCATGTGTGCCCTGTGCCTTTCCCATACCTCTGGCAGCTGCCAAAAGTGAAATCAGAGTGGAACTTAATGATTAATTCCTTATGATAAAAGTCCATGTTGTGCTGCTTTCTGGGGTGTAATTGTGGCCTGAGGAATTATAATCTGCATCTGTTAGAGCCTGACATAAAGAAGCCAAGCTGCCCTGAAACTGTGCGTGCTACACAGTAAATTTAAATTGCTGATCTTAATCACCATTTAAAGGGGCAAATGAGAAACTTCTGATTTAAAACAGTGGTTCTCAACCTTTCCAGACTCAAAGCACCCTTTGATGGACGCAGGGTGCCCCTCAGAAAATTTCAGCTTGATTTTTTTTTTTCACTTGAGTTGTTATTGCTACAAAATGGAGTAATTCTTCTGTTGCAAATAACTCGGACCATAACAGGTCAGAATGTTTTAAACGCTTTGGATTCATAGTTGAAATCTCCTCTTGTTTTTTCTTGTGAATCATGCTTACACAGTTAACAGTACTAATGTCACATGGTACCCCTTAGCACCCTTGAAAGGATCTCAGGGCACCCTACTTGAGAATCACCATTTGTTGGAACTATTTAAAACATGTTTATTTCCAACTAATGATAGCTTTTACACTAACCATGTTTCAATTTATTTAGATTCATGTATTATAAAATACTTTTGGTAATATTTTTTTCTCACAACTTAAGCTGCCTTCATTGAATTGCAATTTCTATCCAATATGTGATAATAGCATATTCTAAATTATTTGCTAAATAAAAAAGCACCTTAAATGTTCCAATTTAAATAACAAACAATAAATTTATCAAAAACCTTTGAAGTAGTATTGGAGTGGTATTGTAGCCCTGTTCCATTCTTTCAACAGACTGATGTTATTTCTATATGGAGTGTTCTACAGGCTATTGTTCTATTTATTATTTAGCTCTGGCTACATCTGTGTTTTCAGACCTGCAGAAAAACACTTTGGTCATTTTTACACGTGTTCCAAGGGTACGCTTTAAGTAGCAGCTTCAAAAACTGCTCTAATTAAAGTGCCCAAAGCATCTTGTATCATCAGCATTCCCACACTTCAAAATGGTGGAGGCTTGACACGCAGGACACTGATACACAAGAGGTGGAAGTTGGCTGGAGTGCAGTTATTGCTACACTTGATTAATTGTGTCTGTAATTACAGTGCATTGAAGTAGCTTCCTGGTTTGTGCCCTGAGCTTATCTGAAACTTCTCCCAACCTTCGCATTTAAACTAATTTATCAAAAGGTTAAAAAAACAGGAAGTATTGCATAGCTAATCAATGAACTGAATTATTTCTGGTCAAAGTCTTGGAAGACTTTTTTGGAATTAATGTCTCATCCATTTATATCTAATTTTATTCATAGGTTAAAAAGCGAAAACTAGTTTACCTGCTTTTCAACTCTCAATTAGCTTCTTAAAACTAAATTAACTAGCAGCTGAAATTAAGATCTCTGTACCTGTAGGAGAGGCTAATGCTGGTTTAAAAAAACTTTTATAGCGCTTCAGCTCTGGCTATAGCAGTTTATCCAATAACAATGTTTTCTTTTAAGTTTTGGGACCAAGTGTGTAGAGCTAAATACTTGTAATCAAAGTAGGCTCTAATATAGGTTGACATAATTTTATATTTTAAGTCTGTTTTTAAAAAAGAAAAAATGTTTTCATTAAAAAAGACATTATCTACCCCAGTTTATTAAAGCTGAGAGCAGCAGACTAATGTTTTGTTAACTTCTGTCTGTCTTAATCGCTGGGTCCTACTTAACTTTTTCTTTTATGTGAAATATTTTAACAATCAATACTACAGTTGGGTTTGGAAATCCTATTCGCTTGTCTCCAATCATGCATGCTATGGCACCTTTTTTTTTTTTTTTTCCTTAGTTAACTGCTTAGCATGGTTTCTGCACAAGTTATTTCTTTTTCTTGCTAGATAAAGGAAATCACTTGGATTAAAAATGGATAAAGTTGCCTCTGTCTCAAAAGTCCCAGTGAAAAAAATGACTCGACCCAAACAAAAAACCCTTGGAAGTTGATTATGAGGCACTGATCATCTGCAATTCCTGTTCATTTAACCTTTCTAATGTAAAAATAATATGTTAAATAAGAACTTGTACAAAATCTCCATTTTATCTATGGGTTGACTAAGCAGTTGGTTCACTGCTAAGTCTATGGCATGGATCAGTCCTGTAAGCACATCTTTCTAATTGGAAGTCAGTTCATTTGTGTTACTTTTTAAAAACTATATAAACACTGCTGCTTTTCATATGTGTACCTTTCCATCATGCAACCTGGAGGAAAGAGAGAGAATGTCTATAGAGTTGAAGGAAGGATGTCTCTTTCTCTCTGGCTAGAAACAGATATCCTCATATAAAACAGGTGAACTGTGCCGGGATATGTCCTAGTAGAACTTATGTGTGTCATTCGGCAAAACACTTTGCTCATTGTCTGTCTTGTTGATCTTGGAGGACAGCAGGTGACATGTTCCCCACTTGCAGAGACTGAACCCTGGCAATCTTTGGGAGCTCAGTCCAGTGCTGAGACATCAGTCATCTGACTGGCAACCAAATAGATGTCTGGCTCAATAAAGCAGCAGAATTTATAACTACTTCTTGTTACTGCCACATTGTGGCATGACAGAAGGTATAGACTTTAATTTGGTGTCACTTTGAGTCATCACAAAAAATGTATGGCAGTGAATGGTGACATCTGTTTTTACTCTGCAGTTTCTTATAGTTTTTACCACATGCTCTCAGGGGAGGTGTGGCTGACCCTTAGATCTCAACACCTGGAGATTTAAGAGGAAAGCTGAAAATCTGTAAATAATATGTCTTTGTATATGTGCAGTATGATACAGTCTTTAATTTGGTGATCACCTGAGGACCCCCTCCCCCCCAAAAAAAAAGAAAAAAAGAAAAAGAAAGGAAGAAAAGCCAAACTCCTGCCTCGCTTGCTTGCTGTGCTGCTGTGGATCTAATCTAGGGAGAGTTATCTATACTGAAGGAAATGTGGTTTGTTTGTTTGTTTGAGAGTTTTATTCTCTTTTTAGGACTCTCTCTTTCATTTTTTGCAGAAGTTTGAGGATGTTTGGGGAATGAATCGGGGGATTTCGGGAAGAGAGGCTGGCATCATGGCTGAAGGCAGTTGAGTGCTGCGCTGGAGTGTTGGAAAAAAGCCGTCTCTCTGCTGCAGCTTATACAACTAGTCAAATAGCCTAAACCCAACTTTTTGTAAGTGTTCCTCCTTGTTTTCTGGGTACTAGGTTTGATATGCTAATGTCTAATTTGCAGAAGGAGTGAGCACTAGCAACTGAAGTAAACAGGAATTAACTTGAATATATGAAGTTCTATATGATGCTTACTTCTCTTTTAAAAAAAAAAAATCCAAAAAATCAAGGCTTTAGGTGTGTCAAACCGCACCCCTATATGTTATGGATACTTTTAACTGCAGTCTTTCTCCGTATAAAATGGGAATTCCACCCCTTTATATCACAGAGTTGTTGATAATAAGTGAATTAATATTTGTGAAGTAATTTTAGTTGCAAGAGCTATAGACAAAGAACAAGAAAACTAATAGTTCTTTCACAGGACAGAGTGCAACAAGTAGGGCATTAGACCAGCTAACCAAACAGTCATAGGTAGAATAACAGAACACTGTGCGTTGAATGAGGCAGGGGTCCTACAGACGGGGGGGGAAAGTCTGTTTTAGCTAAAACTGTATCATAACGCATATGCACAAGGGTGGGGCAAATTGTGGTGGTTTTATAGGCATCTTTATTTTTTATCTTTTGTAGCTTTTTGACTGCTTGGCTTTGCAACATGAACTTTATAGCTGTGGCAGGAAAACAGGGGGGTGATTAACCCTCAGATACGAACAGGCCAGGGATGAAAGGGTTATGGAGCCTTGTTTTCTTTTTCCTCTACTTCTCCCGTTCAAGAAAATCCAAAAGACGATACAACAAATAAATGCTTTACTTACAAAGCTGAAGGACATGGACTCGCGTTGATGTACCCAGTGTAGGCACCTTCCTTAAGAGTTACACCGGGGAGCACATAAATGCTCTGTTTTACACTTCCACGCCAGCAGTTCCCCTTACCACAACTCCAAAAACTAAAACCGCAAGGAACTCAAGAGCTCTTCGTACATCCAAGAGAACAATTAGCCATTATGGGGGCATCCGTAATGGGGGGAAAGGGAGCTATGGACGCAGGACCTCCGGTGAGAGTGATCAAGCCTCTCCGATGTTGTGTGGATCTTGCCTTCCTTTTTGCGGGCTTTGCTTTTTATAGTGCCCGAACAGCCAATAGGATTGGGAGTTTTTTGCGTGCTGAGTGGATGACGTGAGCTGGGGATTTTACTGCATGCATTGATCGCACAGCTATTAGACTGCACCCGCTGCTTTCCCCATGCCGTGCTGGCGTTTGGTCACCTTTTCTGTATCACAATAGCTAGGGATCAACCAAACTCGGAGGTGGGTGGCTGATTTCACAGGCAGATTGTGCACAGCTGCCATATTCACAGATTAAGCATGGCAGGGCCCTGCTGTGCCTCTGGTTGTGGAGGTATGGCAGTCCCGTCCCACCCCAAAGATTGCCACCACACCCTAAACCCTAATTAGGCCTGGGGAAGCCATTAATTCAAATATTATTAAGCATGTTTTAATGGCTTCTCTGGGCTTAATCAGAGCAATTAAGCTGTGGTTTCAGGCCATCCCCAAGTGGTGAGTTTTGCATTTTGGGTGCACTCGTTGTAAAAACAAAACAAAATACAAAAACAAAACAAAAAACCAGCAAAGAGAAAAGTATGCAGAAAGACCTGCAGTCTTGGAGGGAGGGGAGAGAGTGGAGGCATCCCTGCCTAACCCCCCACCCCTCCACTTCCATTTCATTCCCCACTATTTTGTGTAACCCCACCTCCCTTCCATAGCCCTGGTCTATTGTTTATATAAATCAACCTCCAGTCCCACCCTCCCACTCCTTTCCCTGCCTCTCCTTCCATCATTTGTATAACCCTACACACATTCAGTTCTACCCCACCCTTTAGGAATCACTCCATCTCCCCCCCTCATTCCATTATTTGCATAACTCATCCCTGTAGAGGGATGCAGCAGGATGCAAGGGGCACCACGTGTATGTGTGGTGCAGAGCAGCCAGACAGTGGTGGAGAGCAGCTTCCTCAGTTGCCTGTAGTTAAGTCTGTGGGAGTGGGATTGTAGATTGATGCCCCTACAGTGAGGGAAGGAGTGGGGGCAGGGCTGGCATATGGGGAGACTACCCAGCTGGGGTGGTGCTCAGGTCCTCAACAGGAATGCACAGCAGCAGGGTCAGCTGGGGAAGTGGGATGGAGCCACAGGTGGCTAGTAGGGGAGCTGGCTCCCCACCACTATGCACATTCTTGGGAATGGGATGGGCAGTAGAGGCAACCCATCACTGGGCATGGGAGGGCATGTGCTCTCTCAGATTTGTGGGCAGGAGTGGATGCAGGCTGCCTGCTGCAGGGCTTGGGGTTCCCTGCCCTGCTGCCCACCCCCAGGGGCTTTCATGTCCCAGTGGACAAGACCTGACATGGGGGCTGATGGGTGGGGAGGCTTGGTGACATCACTGCTGCCACCAGGAGCCCTGTGCCAGCTATGCTGTCATGGAAAGGAACCCCTGCATGCATGGCAGCAGTGGAGAGTCACAACTCGGTGGCGGTGGGGGCTTGGTGAGGCCTCAAGTACCATTGGAGTCCCATGCCAGTTGTGCCATGGCAAGGTGCCTCCTGCCAGCTCAGCCCCTGCTGCTCCTGTGTAGGGGTGCCTCACCATGGTGGCACGGCTGGCGTGGGGCTCCCAGAGATGTTGGTGGCACCAAGACTTCCAGCCCCACTCTACCCTTCCACTCCAGGTCCTTCCTGCTTGGCTGCAGAGGCCCCTGTGGGGAGGGCAGCAGGGTGGGGAGCTCAGTCCTACAGTGTGCGGCCTGCATTCTCTCCTGACCCCCACAGGCTCTGCTCAGCTCCGCTCTGGCTGTGCCACCCATATGGGGGGGCCAGGCTCTGCACTCCTGTCAAGGCACAGCAGCTGCTGTCTCCTGCTGGCCAGCTGCAGCTGGTACCCACAGAGCAGGGAACAAGAAGGAAGGTCCCATAGCCCTGGAGACCCGGGGTGGAGGGGCTTCAGGCAGGGCTGAAGGAGCAGGGGGCTGTGGGTCATGAGTGAGGGGGGTGTGAGGACTGCAGGTTGGGAGTGAGGAACACCAGCAGAGCTGTGGGGGTTGGTGGCTGTAGGTCAGGAGTGAGGGGCACTGGCATGAGAGGGGTCAGGATGTGGTGGGCCAGTAGGGGGCACTCCCACGTTGAGCCGCCCACCTCCCTGTGCCCGACCACCTTCCAGGCTCCGAGTGCCTCCCTTGGGGTGCCTCGCATCCGGCCGACCCCTTCCCTGGAGCACCCCCGCTAGCCTGGGGTTTCTGCTGCCACCATCCAAGGCTGACTTTTGGCTCTGTGCACCTTGGAAAACACAGGCCTGATCGTCCAATGAGTCCTAGACCCAATACAGGTACTTGGGCTACTCTCCCCAAGTCAGCGCTTATCAGGAAAGCTTCCCTTAGTCTGCAGACCCACACCGGTCACAAAGGAGAACTTTATTGATTACAGGGGTAGTACAGAAACAGGGTAAAAGGTAGAGGAATATCACAGAAATACTAGAGGAATATCAAAGGAATCCCATAGAGCAAACCAGAGTGGCTGAGGTAGCCTTTGAACACGCATCTGAAATACTGTTCTCTAAATATCTAATCGGATCTCAAGTACCTTACTTGCTCTCATCATCCAGAGGTGGTTGAGTTTCTTCTGGAGGCAGATTACTCTTAAGGCATGCAGAGAGGGCT
>JAGPOW010002897.1:265673-287609 GCA_030014935.1 Caiman crocodilus
AGGCTTTTGTCATGCAGACAGGGATGAGATCCCTGCCCTGAGGGATTCACCAGCAGCCTCTCGGGCTGGCACAGAGAGAGGTTTCTGGAGAGGGGCACCGACGGTGGTATTCGGTTTCTGGAGAGAGGGGCATCCACGGTGGCATTTCTGCCACACAGGATACCAACTGGCATATCGGGGCTGCTTAGTGCCACAAAGCAATGAGGGTGATGACCACAGTCCTGGTGAGTGAAGGGGGCAGGGGGAGCTCTGATTTTTCCATAATAAAAAAATAAAATTAAATAAAACTCCAAAATATATAGGTATTTAAAATTTATTTTACTATAATGACTGAGGCACTTGTAGGCTTCTAATTGCGATGTGGAAAAACGTGGATTTGAGGGGTTTTTTTTAATCAGCATTTGCATTCTTTAAACAGGAAAATCAAGATCCCTGCTTATCAGTACTTGGTGGCAAGGTGGGGGCAGTGGAAAGGGCAATAATGCTATGTAAGGAGGGGGTGATTGAGATTATGAGCAGCATGAAGGCCCTTTTCTGGTGGGAAATGGGGAGCACGGAACATGGGAAAGGATTTAGGATATGCAGCATCTCTGGCATGGTGAAAAATGGTTATTTGAAAGGTAGTTATTGAGTGGGGAGAAGGGTACAGCCCATGAAATGCTGGGGAAAATGGGGCAGAGCCTGTGCAAAGGGGATCACGGGAGATGGGGAATGCTGTTACAGGGGAGGATGATATTTGTGACACCAACAATATAGAGCCTGAGGGAAATGGAAAAGTGACAAGCTAGGGTTAATGGTATATCCCTAAATAGTGTATTCACTTTGCTACTCAGATGGGAACTTGAATACTTGCCAGTTATTCAGCAGAATAATTAAATAAAGCAAGTCTGTTTTATTTAGCCTTTTTTTCCTCTCCAGACTCACTTCTGGATGACCAATGCATTTCTTAATTGATGATGTCGGGACCTAAATCTACAACTTCCCTCTTGTTCCAGCCCATAACAATGTGTACGATGCAAAGGCCACAATTCAGGATCGCAAAAACATTACTTTTAAAACTTTCTAGATGATTGTAGTTGCTTTGGTTGTGTTCTATGCTAGTAGAAGCCTTTTTCAAGGTGTGCTGCTGACTTTAGGGCAGCACTTCCCCTTTTTATTGGGAACCTTGGGGGCTAGCAACATGGGAAACTCCTGCGTATGTCGAGAAGATAGCGGAGTAGAAGACAACGTGGAATCTCAGAACCGGCAAGCAGAGACCAGTAGAGTACCAGTACCTGAAGCAAGAAGCCATCCAAGGGATCCTGTAAGGCCACCCAGGAGGGGTCGAGGCCCACATGAACCAAGAAGAAAAAAACAGAATGTGGACGGGCTAGTGCTTGACACTCTGGCTGTGATTCGGACACTGGTAGATAAGTAAGTACCATGCAAAAGATTATTTCAATATAGATGACATTTCTGCCCTAGCAAACTTTGCTTGTCTTAAAATCTCCTCCTCAACCCAGAATGTACACATACTTAGTATCTTAAAGGAAATGTTACCTTTTTTCCAAAGATCAAAAGCTTTGGGGTGTTTTTATTTTCTCCTTGTATGTCCTTTTTCCTGAAAATGGCTCTGCAGAATTAAAGAAAAAGAGAGCACTTTGATCTTCATTAGTTTGTGCTTAACAAAACTTTTCTTCCTGGTTATAAATCTAACAGTTTTTGGGCACATCCCCATGAATGCACATATGTAGTTTGTGGCTCTGCAAACCTACCTGCAACGCTGCAAACCACACGTGCTGCACATGTACATGTTTTTTTTTTTTCTGCACACACCAGAAAAGGGTGGGGTGGTGCATGTGGCAGCAGTATGTTACCCCAAACCAAAGCTTGGCCAACCAGAGCCATGCTTTGGCTGCTGGCCAGGATTCCCACACCTGGATCACCACAACTGATGCCCTAGGATCTCAGATAAGGCTGCTAGGGCCAGCTCAGGTGATGGCCCTAGGCTCCCCTACCCCACCCAGGGCAACTTGCCATACTCCAGAGCATGTGTGCAGGAACATTCTCCAGAGACAAGTAGCAGGGTCAGCACCATTCAATATCTTCACTGGTGACTTGGACGAGGGGGTGAAAAGCACCTTGTTCAAGTTTGCAGATGACACTAAGATGTGGGGAGAAGTGGGCACGCTAGAAGGGAGGGACAGGCTCCAACTAGATCTGGACAAGTTACGGAGGTGGGCGGATGAGAACAGGATGGGTTTCAATATGGACAAGTGCAAGATGTTGCACCTGGGGAGGAAGAACCAGCAGCATACCTACTGGTTGAACTGCTGGGGAACTCCCTTCTCGTCAGCACAGAGGCAGAAAGGGATCTTGGAGTCATTATTGATTCCAGGATGAACGTGAGCTGTCAATGTGGGGACACGGTCAGGAATGCTAAACACATCCTGTCATGCATCCACAAATGTATCACAAGCAGGTCCAAGGAGGTGATCCTCCTGCTCTATGTGACACTGGTCAGGCCACAGTTGGAATACTGCGTCCAGTTCTGGGTGCCTCATTTCCAAGAAGGGATGTGGATGGCATGGAGAGGGTCCAGAGGAGGGCCACCCACATGATTAGGGGGCAGCATGGCAGGCCCTACGAGGAGAGACTGCGAGACCTGAGCCTGTTCAGCCTCCACAAGAGAAAGCTGAGTGGGGATCTGGTGGCCACCTACAAACTTGCCAAGAGGGAGCAGCAGGCATTGGGAGAGTCCCTGTTCCTCTGAGCACTACTAGGGGTAAGAAGGAACAACAGCCATAAGTTGACCGAGAGTAGATTCAGGCTAGATATCAGGAGGCACTATTCACAGTCAGGGTGGCTAGGAGCTGGAACCAACTTCCAAGGAAAGTGGTGCTCGCTTCTACCCTAGGGGTCTTCAAAAGGAGGCTAGACAGCCACCTAGCTGGGGTCATTTGACCTCAGCATCCTTTTCTGCCCATGGCAGGTGGTCAGACTAGATGATCTGCTTAGGTCCCTTCCAACCCTCTCAACTATGAAATATGTGCTGCTGCTATGTCCCCAGGGAAATGCACTTTCCTGCTCATTAGGATGTGCCCTTTAAGGACAAATCATTCTGCTGTCATCTTTGCTTATTCAGCGTTTCAGTGGAGGGAGTTGTGGATGCACAAGGATTACAGGGTTCAGACTTGTTTTCTATGTTTGTTGCTTTTTGCAGAGCCCTAAAGACCTTTAAAGTGTTGAGGTTGATAACTAAGTTTTTTAGAATTTTATATTTAGCATTCTCACCAAAATTATGCCACAAGAAAGCTATCTTTTCCCCCCTTTCACTCCACTTTTCTAGCACCCAAATATATGTAATTGAGTTTCACCTGTCTGAACAAGAATGAGCATGTTGTGTGGTCTGAATAGTTTTGTTGCACAAAGTAGGGAGCAAGAAAAAAAATATTTTCGCTTGAAACGTGGGTAAAAATGGATGAAGGAAGCATTGGCAACTTAAAATTGAAGTGTCTGTTATAAAGAAGGAAGAGTTAAAGTAAATTTCTTTAGGCGCTTAGTTTAAACTGAAAGAAAAGGGCATCCTTTTTCTGGTGGTGCTTGTGAGCATCCCCATCATTAGAAAGCACAATAACAAACTTCAGAGAATGTATTACTCGAGAAGAAGAATGTTTTGGCGAAGCAGGGACGAAATGGAGGAGTCTTCAGGACACTGAAAGAAAGAATGGAATAAGAATGATTTCAAAACAGTGCCACAGAAAATGGCACTGAAATTACTTGTTCAACTTAGACATACAAAGTTTCTGTACTTTATCTACATTTTTTTTGGATACTACTGAATTGGTGGCTAAAACACGATTTGATCAGAAAGTCCTGTTCATTGCATCTTTTTTATCATTTCCTGTTTTTTCTTCTTAACCTTCTATCGTTATATCTTTTTTCTAGAAAATAATCTCAGTATGGTACCACCTTTTTCCTGTTTGTGGTATAGCCACCTTTAAAAAGAAACGGGCTTTAGCTTTTTTAAAAAAAATAACTGATCACTTTTCTTCAAGTTTTATTTCTTTGGTATCATATTTACTTTTTAGCAACATAGAGATAGTACATCTATTTAAAACCTTTTATTGTGAATACATTAAACTGGGAATACCAGATTCTCATTCATTCAGTTTTTAGCTGGAAATTGTTAAACTTGCTGCAATTCTTTGTTCTAAAGTTTGCAAACTTTTGTCCTTTAATCTCTTTTGTGTCTCTTGTTTCTTAATTCAGTGGTATTTAAAAATCTGTTCACATCAGTATGGTGCATGTTAACTCTCTTAAACTTCAGTAATTGCTTTGAACACAAAACTTGTAGCGGGGAATTCTTTAGACCTGATCTTGACATTGATTCACACTACCATGGTGGCTTTGGTTTAGTAACATAATCTATATTTCTTTTTCTCTGTCTGCCTCTATTAGTCTGAAATCAGGCAGGACAGGGTGGCACCTTAGTTACTAACTCGTTAAGAAAGGCATAAACTAGGGTGGGCAATTATTTTGGCTGAAGGGCTCCTAAATGAATTTTGGTGAGCTGTCAAGGTCTACAAGAGCGGCATCACCCCCTTGTCAACATTTTGAAACTTCTGGTCCCAGTCCTAGCCTCTGACCTTGGCTACCAGAAGTCCCTCCCCTAGCCCCTGGAAGTACTCCTTTTGGGAAGGGGGTTTGCCATCTTGGAACAACAACAAAAAAAATATATACTAAAAATCACATATCCATAATATGTTTTTGTCCTGATTTGTGTGTGTTGTGCAGTTTATAGAGGTGATTGCATAATAGCTCAAAATGAGGTCTTACCTTCATATCCCCCCAGAATATACTAGAGTATGTGGGGGGGGTATGGGTTGGGTAGGTATGGGGTTTGTGGGGGCATATGGATGTATGTGGTTGTGTGTTTGTATGTGGAGTGTGCAAGTATGTGTGGGTGGTTATGGGGGGTATGTGATGTGTGGGTGGGTATTGGGTTTGTGGGGGGTTGTGGAATATGTGAAAGAAGAGGGCAGCTGGGGGGTGGTATGTGGTTGTGTGATTGTAGCAGTGAACAGAGCTTACCCCAGAGGTGTAAGAGAGGGTGTGGGTGGGTATGGTGGTTGTGGGGTGCATGCTTGTGTGTGCTGGAGAATGTGGGGTTTGCAGTGTGGTTTGAGGGTATATGGGGTGTGCATGGGAGGACTTCCACATGCTCGCCTGAGCTAGTCAGCCTCTGCCCCCACCCCGCAACAGTCCAAAGCCCTCATGCCTTGTGGTGCCTCCCCCACCCCTGCCAACAGCGCATAGCTCCAGCATGGCCCGTGTCCACTCTACTTTGCCCAGCCGTGGCATGTTCCAGCATGGCTGGGATACCTCCTTCTGGCTGCTGCTGCTGTTCCCAGCTGCATGATAGCAGCAGGTACCAGTGAACACATTCCTGATCCCACATGTTCTGCGCCAGCTCTAGGCTCACCTGTCCACACTGAGCAGCAGCAGCCAGGCAGAAACTGTTGCTCAGCATAGCAGGGAAAGTGGCCCTTCCCCCTTGCCACCACCAGGCAGTTTTTGGTGCAGATGCCCGGAGCCTGTGCTATGCTGGGCTGCCCTGTGGCTCCATCACCGTTGCCTCTGACTTGCCCCGTAGCTACTCCACACTGTTACCAGTGCTGCACGGGGCACCCCAGAGGCGGCGGTGACGCAGTGTAGATGCAGGGCAGCCCGGTGCGGGCTCTTGGCAGCTACACCTGGAAGTGCTGGCGGTGGCAAGGGGGAGAGGCTGCTTTTGCCTCTGTCCTGGCAGGGTCCTAACAGGAGGGCCATGATCTCCTGAAGGCCCTCCACCCACACCAAGTCCAGCCCAAGGCACCCTCTATTCTCACCCACCACAACTTTGATGATAAGAGGTATAGGATGGGAGGCTACCTTATTACTGCCTTGGGCACAGTGTACTGGGACCTTCATCCATGATCTCCCGGACCCGCTGGGATGTTGCCCTGTATGATGGGTACACTCCAGGCACCTTGGCCTTATGGCCAAACGTGGCTCCTACCACCCCTGATACCACGTCCCAAGCCTCGCTGATGTACCAGATGGTGTGTCATATGTATGCCTGCCCCCTCACTCTCTAGGGCTCTCAGTCTTTAGGGCCTCCTCTATATACTCGCCCGCTCTGGGCCTTCTCTCCAGCGTCTTAGGCCCACCGCACGGCTACCCTCTAATAAAGCCGGGTGTATTGTGCTGCTATCCCCTTTTGGATTGGGGGGGGGGGGGACACCACAGCATTTGCCCTTGTGTAGGAGACACTCTGCTGCTAACCCCCGTCTCTCCTGGGGTCTACCGCAGTAGCCTCTGGCTGGGGTCTAATGCCACGCTAGCCTTACCGGCTCGACCAGCCCCCTTCTAGGGCTTCACAATGCTGCCCCCTGCTCAAGGCTTCTCAGCATGTATTGCCACTCTCAGGCTTCTCAACACTGCCCCTTCTCGGGCTTCTCCCAAATGCTGCCCTCTCTCAGGCTTCTCATTGCCCCTCTTGAGCTCTTTAAAATACTGCCCCCTGCCTAGGGCTTCTCAAATACTGTCCCCTGCCCCTCTCGGGCCTGGGGTCTCCTCACGCCGTTTTGCTGCGCCCTCTCTGGCGCTGAATCATGCCCTCCCGGGTGCCCGGGCCCCACACCCTGTGGGTCCCTGTGAGGCCACCTCCTTCCCCTACAGCCTCACCCAAGCCACCGGTGTATTCTAAATACTAATAAAGCAAAACACAAGCCTCCTGGCTGTAACCAAACATAAGGCACCTGGCCATAACAAAGCAAGCCTCCTGGCTACCACTCCACATCATTGCTCCAGCCTCTGGAGCACTCGTGAGCTGCACTCACATCCCTGGTCTCTCAGAGCTCCTGCCCCTTCAGCTGCTGGCAGAGAACTGCCAGCCTGACTCTGGCTCTGAGCTTTATAGGGCCAAGCCCTGCCCCCTAGGTCAGCTGACTCCCATTAGTTGCCTCAGCAAACCTCAGCTGTGCTGATTATCACACTGCTGGGGCTTTTTCCTCAGCAGTTTTCCTCTCAAGGAGTGGTGCAATGAGGCGTATCGCGACAGCCCCGTACTGAATAGCAGTTTATCCTGCACTGCTGCTACTCAGCCTGGCCAGGTGAGCCTGGAGCCAGGATGGGGCGCGCAGGGTTGGGGTTGCACATACTGGTACCTGCTGATACCTCAGGGCTGGGGGCAGCGGCAGCAGCTAGAAGGAGGTACTCTGAAAATATCAGATATGCCTTTCTGAACAAGTTGGTTTTTAAGGTGCCATCCTGTCCTTCCTTCTAATTGCTTGTGAAATATGAATGGTAAAATATCCATCTACCACAAAGGTGTGTCCATGAAGATTATTTTGTTTGTCAACACCCTTTGAAGATGAACATTGCTATTGATTGCTTTTAGATTTGCAGCTGCAGGGCAGGTCTGTTGCATGTTGCATGTGTCTGTTGCATAGCTGCCTTCAGGGAGTACTGCTAATTGAGAATATGGGTCTGAAGTTGTGGTGCACACAAGATTTAAGGTCTCAGCATTGATCTTCATTACACTGCATAGTAGTCTTCTCTAAACTGCACCATGGGGCTTTTTAAATGCATCTTGTCATTTGATTTTCCTGGATCCTTGCAGGATCCTTAAATCCATCCTTGAGTCCTAATGTAAAAATACACCAGTGTTGCCTGAGCTGAAGCTTCAGTTCCTTTCTGAATATTCATGTGTAACTTCTCTAAAAATGGCTAGAATTCTTTACTGGGAAAATCATGCGTTATGACACTGGCTTTGGATAGCTCTTTAGGTTAAATTGATATGAGATCTTGCCAGTTTCCCATTTGTTTTATTATCTAGATTTTCTTATCTTTTGGAATGTCTCTTTATTGGCTCTGGGCTACAGCCATCCACCAATATGGGAACTGGGGGTGGGGGAAGTGGAGCCCCTTGGCATGCGGGCCCTCCTAGCTATGCTGGCTCAGAACCGGGGCCATGTGATGGGGGAATTGCAGAGGGGAAGTCGGGGGGACTCTCTGTTTCTCACCTCTCCCCCAGTTCCTGATGCAGCACACAGCCACCAAGCCCTGGCCTCCCCCCAGTTCCCCCCGGCCTGAGCCAGTGTAGCTGGGGGGTCCTGCACAGTAGAGGGCTCCATTTTCACCTCTCCCCCCTACAGCTGTCACTGACAGCTGGTGGAAGAGGGGCCACGCTGGCCAGTCAGGGGTGGTTACTCAGCTGTGCTTGCAATTCTGGCAGCCTGGTAGGAGGTAAGTGAATGGTCCTAGGCCAGTATAGTCAGTCTGTGTGCTGCCGCACCCCCCCCCCCCGGCAAAATAAATGTGAGTTTTTGCTCCTGAAGTAATCTAGGACTCCTAGAAAAAGCTGCAAAACTTGGTGTGAATCTGGCTTGGACTTTTTGAATGTCTGTACTTAGCCTTCATTTTTTCACCTCCCAGTGCTGGATCCCTTGACAGCCTATACCCTTTAAAAAAATGTTTTTTTCATTTTTTGTTTTTTCACTGGAACAGATCGATCAGAGTGGTATCTGTGAAATCCACTGAGTACCCTCTTAGTTGCCGTATTTTCTTTTCTTTTAGTCAGTTTTCATGCATTACTTATTTCCGGCTTATTAATACCTTTGGTTGTTAGACTCATCCACTTGTCTTCCCCCCACCCCAAATTTTTAATGATCATGCACCAAATGGAATTTTTAGTGCTTTTTTTTTTCTTTTTTGATGGAAGAATGGGGAATTGTTCTCCACAAGCTCATCAAAAGACCTGTTTTCTGCTACTCAGTATGCCAAAGTCTGTAGAGACCTTGGGTTGTTTGTCCTTCAGATGAATCTTTTTTTCAGCAGAAACTTTCTGGAAAAATCATTACTTAAGCTATTTCAGCATTCTCTTCCCTCATGATCTACTCTTTGTCCATTTCAGGCCCTCTGAAATGCTGTCTTATTGTATATTTTCAGGAATGTTTTGCAGTGAATAGCATTAAACATTACATTTCTTTTTAGATGTGCAAACATAAATCACTGTCTCTCTTACCAGCTGTAGAGAACATACGAAAGTTGGCATTTGAGCCAGAGGAAAACATAATGCCCATCTCTGTTTCAGGCCTGCATAGAGTATTAAAGGCCTTCAGTCTTTGTTTTTAGGAGTAAATCCAGTACACTTCTCTGTTTTGGATGTTATTCAGTGTTTAATGTTGATAGCTGAGCATCCAGCTTGACCTATGTAATATTTGTTTTTCAGTGACCAGGAGCCTCCGTATTCAATGATCACATTGCATGAAATGGCAGAAACAGGTACTAAAACACTTTGGTATTTGCATTATACCTGCCAGAGACGACAAAATACCTTTCTAGAAAGATATGACTGCACTGCCCTTGATTTGCTGATGTTTCCATAATTTGCAGTCACTGAAATACTGTTTGCACATTTTAATTCCACTGAATTCACTGTATTTGAGTGTACTTCCTAACTGTATTCCATTTTTCTATGGAAACTGGCTGTGTCAACACAGTTGTCCATTTTTACTAGACTTTATGCAGTGAGCTATATGCCCTGTAAACTTCTGTGAAGAGGTATAATTTATCTATGTATAGGAAATGGGCAACCTCTTGACCATATGTAAGGCCCCTATACCCATTGTGCTGTACCAGGAGTCATGATCTAGCCCTGTTTCTAAACATGTCTTCAATAGTCTTGGAGACTTTTTTTGCTCCTGACAAAATGGCTTCAACGTTTTATCTTGCCTTCCCATCTTTCCCATTGACACAAATAGTAATTTGACTTGTAAGACTGAACTTTTCTTACAAAAGAAAAATTTGGCTGTCCATCTGTGTTCATCTGTAAGTGCAAACCCTACTTGATGTCATGTGGTGAAAGCTTACGGGATTGCATTGCCACAAGCAACAGCAAAAGACCAAACTAAGGTCTGTGATTTCAGGGGGAATAAACCAGTCCTGAGTCTGGCTTGAAGGATTTTGTCTGTAATACAGCCTTAGATGCACGATTGTTTAACACCATGGATGAACGTTGTTTGCTTGACTCTCTGAGAACCAACTAAGAAGTGTACACCAAGTGCTTGTCCCTTCTGATGTTAAGTACCCTTTTTAACTTTAGTTGGTGTTTGGGGTGCTTAATATTTGGTACAATTGGTCTCAGCGTTGTAGGTGTCAGACCTAGCTTTATTTGGGAAATACATCTTTTGTAAATGTGTATTTTTCTTTCTCTAAAGCCTTTAAGCTGTTACAAGTTAAGATTCCAAAAACCTTACAGAATGCATTAGCAACTGCTGCTTTAAAACCTATTGAGATGGGACACTTAGACTGCAGTATGGTGATTTTTTTATTTAATGCTACTGAAGTTTGTCTTTATATTTTACCTCTATGCTTTGAACACTCCCAAATAGCAGGACCATTCTGTGAGAGTTGCTTCTGTTTTCTGGTTGACAGATGAAGGATGGCTGGAAGTTGTCCAATCTTTAATTAGAGTTATTCCATTAGAAGATCCATTGGGACCAGCTGTTATAACATTACTACTGGATGAGTGTCCACTGCCAACAAAAGTAAGTTAAGTAACTTGTGCATTTGGTGGCTGAATTTCAATCACTTACGGCTGCCACTCCCATAGAAGTCTGGGTTGCATTTACTGGTGATGTGAACCATGGTTTAAAGTTCATCCTTTGAGTGTCAGTGGCCAAAAAACAGGTGTTTCTCATACATAGGGTAATTTGTAGTGACTGACATTTAGGCCCTTGGCAGACATCATTTAATGGTACAGTGGGATCTAATCACTGATCACAGCAATAGCACCTCCTGCAATAACGCATGCTGATTGTCGGTCCCAGCCCTGGGGCATTTTTACACATGCAAACATCACTTTTGAAAAGTGTCTAACACTGCAACGCTTTGCAATTGTATAAATGGTGAAATGCAAATCAGCGCTGAGAAAATGGTGGTGGCGCCCTTTTTGAACTAAAACAGTTTGGAGGTGTACCACCACCATTTTCAGTGTGCTGACACACTTATACAACTGCATGCGGCGCGGCATAGCACAGCATGCGTCAGCTTGTGTGCAGAGTAGATTCAATTAATCGAGTCTGCTTTGAAGTGGCGGATCTCTGGTACGTCATGGGACAAAAAGGTATGTGTATAATTGCCCCTGGACTGCACCAGGGTCTCAGATTAGTTTTGGTGTTATCCCAGGGCTGGCACTCCTGGGACTGCACTGGAGTGGCTCCAAATGGTTGCTCCCCTGCCCCATTTTTATTTTAAGGCATGATGGCAACCAGCCACAAAGATATTGCATGTATTTTGTGGAATACTTTTAATGCCATTAATTCCTTGAACATGTGGCAGGGTTACTATTTATAACATGGTTAATGGGGTTCTCATGACTTAAGTTTAACATCTGGTAGGGGACATAGTGATTAGTTTGACAGAAGTGTTGCAAGAAAAATCAATGCGTAAAAACATTTTATATGTAAGGAAGAGTAAAGAGGCTTGATTTAGCTGCTTTTCTGCCATTTTCATGGTAGATTCATAGATGCTAGAGTTGAAGGGGACTTCAACAGATCATCGAATCACACTCCCTACCCTGGGAAGGAAAGAGTGCTGGGGTCAGATGGCCCCAGTCGGATGCCAATCTTCTCTTAAAGACCCCCAAAGTAAGGGGGAGCATCAGTTCCAAGTTCTGGCCACCCTTTTTCTGAAGTTCTTCCTGATGTCCAGCCTAAATCTGCTCTGTCAGTTTGTGACCATTATTTCTTGTTACTCAAGAGGTACCCTGCTTTCTGTATATGTATGTTACCCAGTAAATACTACATCAGTATAAGTTCAGCTACTTTGTGAGGTTCTTTCCCATTCTGAAACCTACACTTCTGGAAGTCAGTTTCAGGTTTAGCACCATAATTTGTTAGTGGTCTCTCTGATGCATAGATGTGCGTGGAATAGCCATTGAAATAAGTGACATCTCACCATCTCCCTTATGGAAATGCTATACAGTTGTTTCCGATATTGTAGCTTTTTAGAAAAAAAAATTGTGCACTGAGTACGGATTTAGAACCTTCTGCGTAAGATCAAAATAAATCATCCTGTTATGTTAGTTTATCCAGTTTATGGCTAAGTAAGCATTTATCAGGGATGATTTTTAGGAATAGCATGCATGCAGGGGATTGGGCCAGATGACCTTCGAAGTCCCTTCCAACCCTATTATTTTATGATTCTAACTGTATAAATTATCTTTTATCAGCTTCTCTTGGCCTTTTTAAACAATGAAATAAATTGGCCTTATTGGGGCTAATCTTTAGTGCTGAGCATCCTCAAATCCATTGAGTATGCAGAACATCCCGTCTTGCAGCATTTAGCTCATGTGTTTGGTTTTTTTTTTAAATCTTCTTCAATATTTTGTGTGCCTCGAAGCTTGGCATCAGTGTTCTTGCAGTATCAGTTGCCATGGGATGGGAAACCAGAAAGCTTTTAATTGGCAATGTTGTAAATGTTGTGGGGTGTGTCTATATCTTCATTAATGTGCCATAATCATGGTGCATTAAGTTTAGTACCTATAATGAAAGGTACTAACTTAATATGCTGTAATCAGCACTAGTGCACATTAGTGCAGATGCATGGATTTTTTGTGATGCTACTGCGCATTAGACTAAATCTACTGTGCATTAGGACAGGCTTTGCTCGCCATGCTAATGCACAGTAGAACTAGTCTTCTGTTCATTAAGCTTCTCACATAGATGTGCCCATGGAGTAGAATCTTTAAAAAAAAATGCTCAACAGAGTTAATCTTATATTACCTAATAACAGTCTCTGAGTGTGTCATTGGTCTAATTTTAGTTGCATTTTTCTACACCAAATCTCTGGCTCAGTCATTCTTTACTCCCTGTGCTCTTTTTCTCTGTCAACACTGTTTATCAGCTCTAGTTGGCGGAGCTGTGTTACCTGTTGGTTTGAGCACAATTAGATTTTTGTATAACCTGCATGCAAATAGCAGATATACGTATCTTGCGTTGGTTTACAATGGGGATTGGAATATGACTCAAAGAGCGCACGACTGTCCAGCTTAAATTATATCACTATAATAGTCCAAGTGACTCCAGAATACAGTCATAGTTAGTTTTTCAGTTGAGTTGGGCAGATTCTGAGGCAAATTCTGGAACTGAAGGTTTCCCAAAAAAGCTAGGAAATGGGAGGGATTTGGAGTTCCAGTTTTGCCCATCTCTGGAGCAATTGCTGATCTCACTTTAGCCAAAGACATGTCAAACTCCATGGAAATTGGTGGAGTTACTCTAGACTTACTCTGAATTTAGTCCTCTGTTAGCAAAGGTAAAATAAACTTTGGTATAAAGTTATTTTAGTCTTGCTTTCGTGCTTGCTTAAAAGACTAACATATGATCAAATATAAATATTTTATGATTTTATAGAGTGATTTATGAAGTTGGATCAAGGGCTTTTTCTGTCATTTACCTTTATAAGACTTTTCAATTAAAAAAAAAAAAAACATTTTGGAAGGGGGGGATTCCAGAACATTGGAACAGAGTAAACAGTTTTCATAGTGCTGCTCTGTACTTTCTGCTACCTGTGTATTACTGACTGTTGAAATTAAGGGAATGTTAGCACTTTTAGTTCAGTTGGCAACACAAAATGCATGTACTTCCAGACATACCTTGGCACATTTGGAAATAGTTTATTAATTTTCCTGAGGACTAAAAGTGAAAGGGAGGAGCTATCATCAAGAAGGAGTACTCCTCCTTGGCCTGGAAGTGTAGGAGGGCTATTAGGAAGGCCAAGGTAGAGACGGAACTCAGGCTAGCGTCCAGGGTTAAGGACAACAAAAAGTCCTTTTCCAAGTACTTTGGGAGCAAGAAGAGGGCACCAGACAATGTAGGGCCCCTGCAAGACCCTACAAACGGTAATCTTGTGGCTATGCCAGACAAGAAAGCCGATATTTTTAACAGTTTTCTTTTCGTCTGTTTTCTTGAACAAGGACTGAGAGCCCACCTACCAGAAGTAGGGACAATCTTGGGGCTCTATCAGGCCTTCAGTCAGCGCAGATGTAGTTAGGGATCTTCTGGAAGGGCTAGACATCTTTAAATCTGCAGGTCCAGATGCCCTCCACCCATGGGTGTTGAGGGAGCTGGCAAGGGTCGTTGCGGAGCCCTTGGTCTGGCTGTATGAGCATTTGTGGTCATCTGACCAGGTGCCGGGGGATTGGAAACTGTCTAATGTGGTCCCAGTTTTCAAGAAGGGGAGAAAGGAGGACCCAAGTAACTATAAGCCTGTAAGTCTCACCTCAGTGCTTGGGAAGATCTTGGAGAGAATCATCAAGGAGCACATTTGCAGAGGGTCTGCAGGGGAGATCATGCTTGGGGGCAATCGGCATGGGTTCATCAAAGGCAGGTCCTGCCAGACCAACCTGATTGCCTTTTATGACCAAGTATCTAAATCTTTGGATGATGGTGTCACTGTGGATGTAGTCTTTCTAGACTTTAAGAAGGCCTTTGACCTTCTTAAAGGTCACCCCATCCTCATCAATAAATTAAGTGACTATGGCATTGATGCCTGCACAGTTGGATGGATAAAAAATTGGCTGATGGGGAGCACCCAGAGAGTAGTGGTAGATGGGTTGTACTCAACCTGGCAAGATGTGAGCAGTGGGGTATCCCAGGGCTTGGTCCTCAGGCCCACGTTGTTTAACATCTTCATCAGCGACTTGGGTGAGGGGGTAGAAGGCATGCTGTCCAAGTTTGCTGATGACCCTAAGGTGTGGGGCAAGGTGGACACACTTGAAGGGAGAGAGAGACTGCAACTAGATTTAGACAGACTACAAGAGTGGGCAGATGAGAATAGGATGGGGTTCACCCTGCATTTGCCTACATTGTTGCACCTTGGGAGAAGGAATCCACAGCATACATACAGGCTGGGAAGTTCCCCTCTTGAAAGCACAGAGGTGGAAAGAGATCTCAGAGTCATTATTGACTCCAAGATGAACATAAGCCGCCAATGCCAGACCACAGCCAGGAAGGCCAGCTATACCTTGTCATGCATCCAAATGTGCATCTCAAGCCGGTCCAGAGAGGTGATCCTCCTCCTCTATGCGACATTGGTCAGGCTGCAGTTGGAATACTGAGTGCTGCACTTCAAAAGGGATGTGGCCAGCCTGGAGAGGGTTCAGAGGAGGGCCACCCACTTGATGAGAGGGCAACAGGATAGGCCCTATGAGGAGAGACTGAGGGACCTGAACCTGTTGAGCCTTGGCAAGAGGAGGCTGAGTGGGGCCCTGGTGGCTGCCTACAAGCTCATCAGGGGAGATTAACAGCAAATAGGTAGAGCCCTTTTCTCTCCAGCACCACCTGGGGTGACAAGAAACAATGGTCATAAGCTGATGGAGAATAGGTTTAGGTTAGACATCAGAAGGCAATATTTTACAGTTAGGGTGGCCAGAATCTGGAACCAACTTCCCAGGGAAGTGGTCCTTGCCCCTACCTTGGGCAAATTCAAGAGGAAGTTGGACGATCACCTGTCTGGGGTCTTGTGAACCCAGCATTCATTCCTGCCTGTGGCATGGGGTCAGGCTAGATGGTCTGTTCAGGTCCCTCCTGACCCTAGCTACTATGAAATTTAGTTTTTCTAGGTAAGCTGATCTGTTCTCCCAGGCTTTGAAACAAGTAAACCACTGCTTTTCACCTGTAATATGATGCCATTCTTAGCGTTGATATTGGAGTTAAGACACGCATTGGGCTGTACTGAATTAGCTGAGCAGAAAAAAGATCCTTTAATTTCAGTAGAGTTAAATTGCATTCCGTCTTATTTTAGGATGCACTGCAGAAGTTAACTGAAATACTAAATTTGAGTGGAGCTGCTGCATGCCAAGATGCTTGTCATCCAGCCAAACATCGTAACACAACTGCAGTGCTGGGCTGTTTGGCAGAGAAACTAGCAGGTAAGTAGGAGCAGTCTGAAAGCTTTGTTTGGGTGGTCCATAGTTGTTCATTGCCTCGGTATTCTCTGTTATAGCTGGGTGGTTCCTAGCTGATTGTGGAATAGAGATCATCTCATATTATAGAAGCCTAACCTGCCTGTCTGTCCATAATGCGTTATTCACACTCTGATTGGCTGACAGAAAAAGCCAATCAGAATTCTCCAAGCAGGAGGGAGCGCCTCCATTATTCCGAAGCTGCGCTGAGGACCAGACAGAGGGTCAGGGAGCCAAGGCCAGCAGCTCTGGCCTCAGCTCCCCTGTGCCACTCCCTGCAAGCTGCACCCAGGACCGGACAGGGGGTTGGGGAGCTGAGGTCGGCAGCACTGGCGTTGGCTCCCCTACCCCAGTCCCTGCAAGAGGCAGAACAGCAGCATCATGGAGCGTTAGGTGGCGGCAGTTCATCCCAGGCCCCTGCACCCTGGCTGTTCTTGACAGCCACTTGGCTAGGTAAGACCTAGCGTGCCTGCTCTGACCCTATCCACTTAATGATAAAATATTGAAAAGGTTCAGCCATCAATAACCAGGAAACAAGTGGCTATGGTACTGAATTTGCTGTTTTGAGTCTCTGCCATACAGGATTTTCTGATACATAGGCTTGATGTAATGACCAATGCCAGCATTGTCCTAGAATTAACCTAAGAGAGTATTTCCATGAAAACTTCCTTGTCTTGCCTACTGGCTAAAGAACCAAATTGTTAACGTTAAAGAGAATGTATGGAAATACAGGTGATTAATAATGATATGCGTTCTTTCCACCAGAGACTAGTAATTTTTTTTCTGTAGGTCTCGGAAGACATTTCTTTAGCTACATTGTAGTTGTTCCTCCAACTCCCACCTCTGGCCACGTGCCACTTCTCCCTTCCCCCAAGTGCCAGGGGAACCCAGCAGCAGTTCCCCACTGGCGCACATGGCCCATTGGCTGCTCCAGGGCCTGCAGCAGGGAGCAAAGTGTGGGGAGCTATCAGTGGGGTGAGTGGGGCATGGCTTTTGCTGCCCCTCAAGTGGGCTGCAGGCTGTGGGGGGCTGCGCTAGGCTCTTCCCGGGGGGCGCATGCCCCTGGATCTGCACACAGGCTGCTGCTGTTGGCTGGGGCACCGGGCTGCTTTTGTCCCATGTGCAGATCTGGGTCATGTACGCCCCCCAGGAAGAGCCTGGCACGGTTCCCCAGCCCACAGCCCTCCTGAGGGGTGCATAGCAGCAAGAGACATGCCCCCCACCCCACCCCCATGCCATGCACCCACTGCTTTGCTCTCTGCTGCAGCCCTGGGATTGGTGATGCGCTGCACTGTGCCCCTCCCCCCAGCCCTTCACTAGTCCCAGCCTTACTCCAGTCCCTCCCTCCTTCCCTCACCACCATGGGAACATATTATTTTCCCTGATTTAAACCAGTTTTTCTTTTCTTTTCTTCCTTTTATCCTGATTTCAGCCCAGTTTTTATGTTTGGAAGATAAACCCTGAAAAATGCCCAGAAATAAATATATATATCCTGCAAATATATCTATATATAGATCTCTGTCTTCTCTCTCTCTCTCTCTCTCTCTCTCTCTCTCTCTCTAGATATCTATATAGATATCTGTATATATTTCTGGGTGTTTTTCAGGGTTTATCTTCCAAACATAAAAGCTGGGCTGAAATTAGGATAAAAGAAAGAAAATAAATAAATTGGTTTATACACACACACAAAAATAAATAAATTTAAAAAACCCTGAAAATGCAGAACACTATGCATAGTTAACCTTCCACTTCACTTCCAGTGAGAAGATCTTGGCTATATGCTGACTTTATGGCAACTGGCGACTTCTCCCTAGCTTGCTCCTGCCGCCATATGGCTATGGGCAAGCAAAACTCAGGGACATCTGAATCCCAAACCTCTGGCCTTCAGCCTCCATATCAGATGCCCACCAAAGGATATGGAAGCATTTGAAGCCCCAGGTGGGGGTAGAGGTGGTAGCAGGGCCACATATGGTTCTTGAATGACTCACGGATTTGCAATTGATTTGGCCAATTTGACTTGGGGGACACATTTTCCTTTTAAAAAAAACCCCAAAACAAAATAACAAAAAAAGTGATTCTCAATCAGCATGCCTTGAGATTCTTTCAAGGGTGCCATGCAATGCCAGAACTCTTTGGCATGCAAACATGATTCACAAGATAAACCCCAAGATTTCAAATAGGAATCCATAGTATTAAAAATATTCTGACCTGTTGTGAGTTCTTTGCAACAGAAAAATGCCTCTTTCTTTTTCTTCTATAGTCAAAAAGAGTGAAAGCTAAAAGCTGGCATTTTCTGAGGTGGTGCCTTGCATTTAAAAAGATTGAGAACCACATATTTAAAAGAACAATGTTAAGTTCTGTACTTGTGACCCTTTTTTCTTAAAATTGTCCTTATTCCCATTATAATACTTTGCAAGGCAGTGAAAATATTGTTTTTACTGATTATTGTCTTATTTGCCAACTAGACTTTTGCACTGTTTCTGAAGATGCTTAAAATTAATATATTTGTATAGATGCCTAAAGTATGCATCACTTTCGCAACACAAGTATAAAAATAACATTTAAATATTGCTTCCAAGGCAGCAGTAAAGAACAAAACAGAAGACATTACATATAGCTTCTACAAAAACTGTGGCTGTTAGGGTGCATATCTGAAGTACAAGCACCACTTCCTCCTTCCCACATTCCAGCTATAACAGGTTAAATTAGGGTTCTGTGTTGTTTCCTTATAATTCTGTATGAGTAGGTGTTTCTCTAGAAACTCTGGCAATGATGGGGTTGATGCTATCTTATGGTTGTGTTTTTTATGTATGTTCCAGTATATCAGTTCCTGGGTTTTATTTTCAACTCCCTTTCTCCTCCTACACTTTTGAAAGGCAGACAGTGTTTTAGTCTTTTTTTAATTGGCCAGTTGCCACAATGTCAGTTGCAATGTAGGTGATTAAATATCGAGTTGGCAGTACTTGATACTGTGGGCATTGTTTGGGGGGTGGGTTTTCATACCAGCAATTAAGGGAGCTAATTCTTTTAACCCTGACTTGCAAAACTTGACTTGTCTGATTGTTTAAAAAATGCATAGTCTTAAAAGGTACTTAGGCATCAGGCTGAAGATTGTTAAAATGGCATGTACACTTCTCTCAGAGTACATATTAACTGAATATTTATAGATATAGTGAGGAGGTAGATGCAGATGTATACATGAAAATAACTTTGTGGGTAAATTCATGGTAATTAAATAGATTAAGCATACTGTAGCAGAAGTTTCTGTACTGCTTGTAACGTGTGGTGTTCTTGCAGGTCCTGCAAGCATAGGCTTACTCAGCCCAGGAATATTGGAATATTTACTTCAGAGCTTGGTAAGTTGTTTTTTTTTTTCAATAATCAATGCAAATTATTTTAAGCTTTGTGATCAATGTTGATAATGTCAAACAATCTGATATTAGTTATAGAAAGTGTCCATTTAATGAATAACTGACAAAAAGTTTAATGAAAATACCCATGAAAATAAACGTGTTTGTTTAGTACAGAGAATGGCATGACATATAACAGACAACACTAGGTTGCTAATGTTGTTCATCCACTGGCATTGGCAGTGATGTGCTTTGCATGTTGGAGACTACACAGTAATACTCATTGATAACAAGACTATTCTTTTTTTTTGTTTCAAAGTACAGGGAACAAATTTGAATAAGTCGCCTTATTAGGACTTCAAAGATCAGGCATACAGTACTGAGTATTCCTTTGGAATAAGAACAATGTCCCTGATCCTGTGTGTTAATGTTCTGTGGTGCCGACTGTTCTTTTTCTTTCTAAAATTTCTGTTCTCTACTTTTAGTGAAATACTTGTAGAAGGCATTGTCCTGAGGGTGGGGTGAGGTCCCTGGAGTTACAGGGGTGAATTCTGCCCATTTTCAGTTGGAAGCAATCCTAGCCATTTGGGACTCTCATCTGTTTTGTCAGTCAGTGTTTTAAGTACTATGCATGTATTTAACAAAAAAGCAATATAAAATGTCAAGAGCCTGTCTAGCAAACCCCAGCAAATTTTGAGAATGGCTGAGAAATAATGTCTATCATATCTAGATACCAAAGGTAACTTCAGGCAATCTGACCTGCCAGATGGTATACATTACCAGTACAGTACATGAAAAGAAAATGTTTTAAGCCTGAGACTGCATTCCAAGGCATTGGGTAGTTTAAAGGCTTTAAAGCAAAATTGACCTGCAAATAGTATTAGAAAAGATTTGAAAATTATGGGGTGAACATCCAAGCATGAGTTGTATACAACATATTAAGACTTTGGGATCTGAATGTATACCGGAATGGTATACAGGGAATGATGTGTAAAATGTATTTAGAAGTCAAAAATTAGTCATCAACATCTTCATAGGAAGGCAGTAAGCTTGACAGCCATTTTATTCCATTATAATATGTTGCAGACTGCATATATTTTTACACTAACCAAGGATCTCAGCAGCTCTGTACAATGGTAATCTGTGTTTCAATTTTCCCACTTTTTAAAACTGGAGTATTTAATCAAATTTCACCAAGGTCACAGAGCAAGTCTTTGTATAAAAGACTGAATAATACCCAGCTTGTTTGACTCATGCTAATGTTTCACTTACAGCCAATGGCACATAGTCTAGTGTGTGCCTTTGTGTACATACACATCTAGTATATTGCCATTTATAAATAAAAGCTGTAGTGCAAAACATGACTATAAAGGACCTTTGGGCCTATGGATTGAATCAGTAGTATGGTGTTAGTTTTACATCTCTCATACATTTAAGGCCTGAAGTTTCCCCATTTGACTCTCTACTTTGTGTCCGATCCTTTGCTCTGGGTTTAAAAAAGGATGTTCAACAAGGGCTTTGAGTGCTGTAATAGATCTGGGTTTCATTTTCAGGACATACTTTCCATACCAGCCTTCTTGTCAAGGTTCTGTAATATGGGTGGAAGAGATGTTGTTAAGGAAAGCATATGAATGTAAAAATGCATTAATTTAGAAATATTAAAATGGAAAATACATGTGAATTTGATATGTTAATATAGTATTTATAACAGCATAGTTCTGGTTTCAGAGTGGGAGGAACTAATGGCAGGACTGGAATGTTCCTATTGAAATCCTGCATTCAGAATGAAAAGGTTCTGAAACAAAGTTAGGAGGTATAGCATTGTATATTGTGACTGTAGATGGTTGCTCTGAAGTTCAGAACCAGTTCCTAGTAGGTCAAAGAGAGTGATTGTTCCCCTGTATTCAGCACTGGTGAAGCCACATCTGGAGTACTGTGTTCAGTTTTGGCTGGGCTGGTGGCACCAGGACTGGTAGCCATGCTCACAGGAGCAGGGTGGCTGGGAGACGCTGCTTGGGAAACCATGACCAGGTCACCTAGCATGGCGCTGCAACCCCAGCCCAGGGCAGTGGAGGGGTGCCACAGGCCTTTCCTCTTCACTTCAGCTCTTGCTGGGCCTGGACTTGCCCCACTGCAGCCTGCATGAGTTGGAGCAGCAACAGCCATCATACTCCAGCCCAAGCAGGATAGGATAAGCTGGGGGCCCCTCTGGCTGGGGTGTGGAGGGAGGCAGGGAGCTGTGGGTCAGAAGTGAGGGACAGGCCATGGATCTTTGCAAATGGGTCCCAGCAGGAGAAATCCTCTAGGATAATGGTTCTCAGTCTGATACAGTGACTAGAAAAACCCAACCAGTCACCATGGATTGACTTGACAGGATTTGTTCTTAACAAATCTAATTTACTTCTTTGGAATAATGGGCTTAGTAGATAAGAGGGACATATTAGATGCAATTATCTTGATTTTTTTTCAGTAAGACTTTTTTGACACTATCCCATGTCATATTCTCATAAGCAAACTAGGGAAAGGTGGTCTAGATGAGTTTGTCAGAATTATGGGTGTTCACTGCTCTGAGTGTGTGTGTGTGTGTGTGTGTGT
>JAGPOW010002897.1:287709-302184 GCA_030014935.1 Caiman crocodilus
AGGAAATAGGGCAGGCTCTTTTTTCCCGGGCATCACCAGGGGTAACTAGGACCAGTGGTCACAAGTTACTGGAGAGCAGGTTTAGGTTGGACATTAGGAAACACTACTTCACAGTTAGGGTGGCTCTGATGTGGAACCGGCTTCCTAGGGAGGTGGTTCTTGCTCCTACCTTGGGCATCTTCAAGAGTAGATTAGATAGGTACTTGGCTGGGGTCCTGTGACCCCAGCACTCATTCTTGCCATTGGCAGGGGGTCAGACTAGATGGCCTGCTCTATGCCCCTTCTGACCCTAGGTACTATGAAACTTATAGGTGGCCACCAGATCACTCCTGAGCCTGTGCTTTTCCAGGCTGAAGAGTCCCATGGCTCTAAGCCTCTCATATGGTCTGTTTTCCTGACCTTTGATCATGCATGTGGCTCCCCTCTGCACTGTCTCAAGCTTCTCCACATCCTTGTCGAATTGCGGAGCCCAAAATTGGACACCGTTTTCCAGCTGCAGCCTCACCAAGGCCAAGTACAATGAGAGAATGACATCCTGGAATTTGCTTGAGAAGCAGCTTTTGGATGCAAGCCAGTGTTTTGCTCACTTTACTAGCTGCAGCATCACATTGATGGCTCATTCTCATCTTGTGGTCAATCATGACTCCCAAGTCCCTTTCATCCAAAGTGCTACCCATTGTATCGCTGTTAAGCCTATAAACATGCTTCAGGTTTTATTTCCCAAGGTGGAGAACCTTGCATTTTTTGGTGTTAAACACCATCAGGTTCTTATCCACCCAATTTCTGAGCCTGTCAAGGTCTGCATGGATCACCCTCCTGTCCTCAGGTATGCACACTTTACCCCAGAGTTTGGTGTCATTGGTGACTTCTGACACCAATGTCTACATCATTAATGAAGATGTTAAATAGTATAGGCCCAAGGACAGAATCTTGATGGACCCCAATGATCACAGCACTCCATGATGATTGACTTCCATCAACCTTCACCCTCTGGGTCTGACCATGGAGCCATTCCCCAGCCAGCAGATCGTGGTGAGGCCAAGGCTGAAGTTAGCTAGTTTTGCTAAGAGGTGATCATGGCATACCAGGTAGAAGGCTTTTTTAAAGTCAAGATATGACATCAATCTCTTCTTCCTTGTCCAGGTGATAGGTCACCTGGTCATAGAAGGAAATAAGATTGGTGAAGCATGACCTATCTACAACAAACCTGTGCTGGCTATCCTTCAAGGTGTTGCCATCAGCCAGTCTGCTAAGAATGGCCTCTTTGATAATCTTTTCTAAGACCTTCCTTGGGATAGAGGTCAGGTTGATGGGTCTGTAATTTGCTGGATTCGCTTTCCTCCCTTTCTTGAAGATAGGCACCACATTGGCCGCCTTCCAATTTTTGGACACTTCACCAGAGTGCCAGGAATTCTTGAAGGTCCGTGCCAGGGGCCGAGCTATGATGCTAGCCAGTTCCTTGAGTACTCTGGGATGTAAACTGTCAGGGCCGGGTGACTTGATGGTATCCAGCCTCTCAAGGTGTTCCTTCACAAGGTCAGCACTGATGGAGGGTAAGGAATCTCCCTCACCCGGGCCTCTCTGTCCTGTAATGGGCAGGGGCATCCCATGGGACTGGTGAAAGACCAACTCAAAGTACTCATTTAATAACTTGGCTTTTATTGGGCGTTGGTCATCAGTTGTCTCCTGGTTTAGCAGGGGTCCAATGTTGCCCTTGCTTTTCCTCCAGCTCCCCATACATCTAAAAAAGGACTTTTTATTGTCCTTGATACTTGTAGCCAGTTGGAGTTCCATCACAGCCTTGGCTTTCCTGGTTTGCTCCCTGCAGGTCCAAACCAGTGTAGTATATTCTTCCTTGGAGGTGGATCCCATCCTCCATCCTTGTCTTTTTGGATGCAGGAGGTCCACTAGTTCCTTGCTGAGCCAAGGGGACTGCTGTGCCTTCTTTCTGCTGAGATGGAATAGCCTTAGCTTGTGCATCTAGGATTGCTCCCTTGAGGAGCAACCACTCTTCTTGGACTCTCCCCCCTTTGGGGTCATGGTCCCTTAGGGTCTCACTGACAAATCTCCTGAGCTTGTCAAAGTCAGTCCTCCTGAAGTTGGACCTGTGTACTGCTGACTGACTTGACAGCTTTTTGGCAGATGGTGAAGGTGATCAGCTTTGTGGTCTCTTTCACACAGCTTCCCTTCCATCGTTAGGTTGTTGATTAGGTCATCTCCAGTTGCCAGTACCAGGTCAAGCAGTGCTTTGCCTCTCATTGGCCCATAGACTTCTTGCGTCAGATAGAGCTCATCCATGCAGGAGAGAAAGCTTTGCAGCTGTTTGGATTTGGCTGAGTGCTTTCCCACAAGATTTCTGGGTAATTGAAGTCTGCCATGATAACCATGCACCGGGAATGTGTGGCCTCAGCCAATTCCCTGGTGAACTCCTGGCCAAGCTCTTGATCCTGGGTAGGAGGTGTGTAGTAGACTCCCACCATCGTGTCCCCTGTGCCGTGTTCCCCACGGATTTTAATCAAGAGGTGTCTCTAGTCCACCCTGGGTGTTGATGTTGATCGGTGGCTCCTGGCATTGGTGTACAGGCATGCAAGTGTCCCCTTAGGGGCCCTTGCCTTGCCTACAGCTCGCTCTAGGGCTGGTGCAGGGGTGTGCTCCCTTAAGTACCTTGGCCTACTGGCTTTGCAAGGGTTGCTCAGCGGGCCAGCAGTGGCAGTAGTCCCCCACACCCCAGTAGGCTTAGTTTAAAGCCCGGTGGAGCAGGTCAGCCAGTCTGGCTGGGAAGAGCCTCCTCCCCAGTGGACAGAGTTGGAAACTGTCCCTTCCCAGCAGCTCACTGCCTCTTACCCAAGAGCAGGCTGTGGTCATGGAAACCGAAGCCTTCCTGATGACACCAATGCCTCAGTCTTTGGTTCACTACCTGGATCCCCTCTCCCTTCTCAGCCTGTAGCCCGAAACCAGAAGGATCAAGGAAAACACCACCTGTGCCCCAACCCCTTAAGCCCCGCTCCCAAATCCCTGTAGTGCTTCATGACCCAGGTCATACCTCCTGAATACTTACTTCCTGCTCGGGTGTCTTTGTTGGAGTCTCCTCATGCATAGTGAGGGGAGTATACCTGTTATGCAGTGCCAGGGGAGGAGTGGCCCTAGCTTTATGTGCTCTGGATCTGGAGACGGCTGTTTTCCAGGTAGCTCTGAGGGGATCTTTGTGGCCACCTCCTCTCCCTTCTCTTCCACATTCTTCCTCTTTAGTGTTTCCATGGAGTAGAGCCTGGCAGTAGTTGTCAACATAATCTTCATGGGCCCTGATGGTACATAGCTGGTGTACCTCTTCCTCAAGCTCCTGCACTTGGCCCTCCAGGGACTCGGCTAGGGAACACATCCCACAAGTGGGATGTGCTCCCATTCTCAGGCGTCAGCAACTGTGCCAGGCAGCCCCTACAGTCCAGGACCAGCACTGCAGGCTCTTTTTGGGTGGGGGTCTCAGTGCAGAGAAGTTGAAGCTGATGGGCACGGTGGGTCACTGCCATGGCTGCAAGCTACTCCTCATACTTACCTAGTCTCAGCAGCTGCTTTTTAGGCATCTGGGCTTGAGCCACTTGCTCAGACCAGCCCTCTGGGCACCTTCTGCGCACCCTTCTACGTGAACTACTGCACCCTAGTCGGGCCACACCTGTTTGCGTGCTCTTTTTCGCACAGCTTCAGTCACAGGGCTCCCTGCGGAGCTCTGCTAAGTAGGGATCCAGGGGGGCATTCTCCTCCCAGGCTCTACTCAGTCAGTGTGTTGTGCATGGCACGGTCCCACATACGCATGTATGCATGCCCACGCACATGCACACGCCCCCCCCTCTCCCCACACACACACTTCCTCAGTCCCCTATGACCATCCCTGTGCTTGCCTGCCTTCTCCCTTGGCCCAGCTCTTACCTCTTGGCTCTTCACTAGGGGTTCTGGTCCGGGTCTTTGGGTCCTGGGGGTACAACGGGTGTGAACCCATTCACGTGAACTCTGTCGGGGAGCAGGCCCAAGACCTTGTTCCTCAGAGTAGTGACATCTAGTTCTCCTTGGGGTTCATTTAATATGTATACAACTGTAATGTGATAGTACTTTTTTCCATCAATAAATTCTGAGAGTGAAATGTCTTGCCAAAGGAATTTGGACAATAAAACATTTTAAAACCTCATGTCAAGAATTCTTACCAAGGGGTCAGCATGGCAAGAGAAAAAGTGGTTTAGGCAGTGCTAAAGGAGATCTTGTATTTTACCAGCTGTTGGTCCCTTCATGGGAACATCTGCTTCCTTGCCCACAATCCTTTCTGGCCCTTAGTAATGATAATGATTTCTTTATGCTCTTCAGTCTTATCTTGTCTCTTATCTGTTTATAAATGTGTAATATAGAGAGAGATTCATCCATTAAAATACTGAATTCCATTACTACCAACCCCCTGCCCTTCTCCAGTTTTGCCCATTCATAAGTGAAAAATCTTTTGCCACTAGAAACTTTTTTGTATTCAGTTCTAGCATTGATATTAAAGACTAGCTGGAGTGGGTACCACATGTGGCGCATGTCTCAACTGGCCAAGATGAGCGCTGCATACAATGCAGATGCCAGAGCAGTTAGAATGGGTGCCATGTTCAGTCCTGCCTATGGAGCTAGACCAGCATATGCTGCATGCAGCCTTTGGGTCAGCTCAGGCCCAAGGCCACCATCAATGGCTAGACAATGGCTCCTATCTTTGATACCCCTGGCTTAAGAGGGAAAGGGAGAGAAATGCTTCTGTCATAAGAAAAACAATGTTCACTAATTAATTAATACCTGAATGAAAAAAATAGCTTGTTTAATGATTGGTTTCATAAATAACCATTTACAAAGTCTGCCATACTGGTGACAGGTAAAAATCTCAAGCATGAGCCAGTTGTGGCTCATATAACTAAGTTTTTTTTCATAGCTTTTGCAAATTCTCACTTTCCATCCTGAGCATACAGGTAGATCAGCATACAATTACCCTGTTAATCCAGCTAATTTTAAGCAAAACATGAACCTGCAGCACATCTTGCTGTACAACCAGCAAGAAGTTTGTTTATTAGAGTCCTGTGCCACCCTTCCTGACAGATGTTCAGGATATCTTAAGAGAACAAAATCACATGAAACGCAAGATCAAAGTGGGAGAAACCAAGTAACTTATAAAAGCCAGTGAAATATTGAAACAATGTACAGAGCACCCCCCCCACCCCCAAAGAAGCTATCCCAGCTATAGTGGTACTCCCACTTATCTTTGCTAAAAGTCTCTGTGTATTCTCACAGATGGATCAAAAATTAAGGCAAGGAATCCAGACTTTTGTTGGACATTAAATAATTTTAAATTTTAGGCTAACCTTTTAACAATGGGGGTTTGATGTATGTAGCAGGCATATCCTGCGCTGATGCACACTAGACATGCATTTTAGCTGGTGTGTTAGAAGGCTCTTTCATGTCACATCAAGTTGCTTCATAAGCTGCCTACGGCTTGTGAGCTGTAAATGAGTTTCCTCTGAATCTAGGTAGAGTAACAACTGCTGTTGTCATGACAGAACCTTTATACAATCAATGCTAGCCACAGTACGAGCTTTTAGAACACCCTTGAATATTGTTGCTGTCTTACAGTAAAAATGAATGAACTGAATGTAATTGTATACTATTTCTTTATTGTGGCCCAGATGATGATTTTCAGTTATTACAAAGAAGCTTTATGGAGAAACACTACCAGGAATTTGAGGATTCAGAAGAAAACAAACTCATCTACACATCCATTTTTAATGAATATGTAAGATTTTGTTTGTTTGTTTTCTCATTTGTTTGCTTCCTCCTCCCTCCCCCTCTCTTTTCTGCTTTTAAAATAAATGTTTTACTCGATTCCAAGGATTAGGTTTTTGAAGCATGGTAGTTGTTGGCAAACAGCAGGAGGATTCTAGAGTTCTAGATCCCCTGTTTGTCTCTTCACTGAGATGAATCTTAACTTTAAAAATGTATTTGTAATGTTAAGCTACTTGAACAGAAGAGTTGTTCATGTAGCCAATATTTGAAGTATATTTGTATTTAGAGCAGTACAATAGGCACATAGGAATTGCCAGACTAGAAAAAAACTAATGTCAAGCTACACTTCGGTGTCCTGTCTCCCAGAACCTAGTCAGAGATGCTTCAAGGGAAGGTACAAGAAACTCAGCAGTGGGCCGACTTTGAGAATGCCTGCCCCTACACAAAGGTGTTCATCCCCCAGAATTGGCAGTTGACTTGAATTCTGAAAAGAGACTTCAAATACAAATGTTCTGTAAATAATAGTGTAGACTATGATGTTAGCAAGCACTTGAGTAAATAGTATATAATTTGTACCAGTCATCACGACTTAACTTTGGTGTACTCAGTCAACTTACCATGCCTACAAGCAGCAGCCCCCAAGCATGCTTTGTGGCACTGTGGGAAGACCTAATCAGCACTACTGAGTTACGGAGCCAGTTAGTCCATCTCATGCTAATTAGCATCACCCACCAACTATAGAGTCATGGCTATGCTGCTGCAGGTCTCTTACAAATAAGGAAGGCAAAACAACTATAAAAAAAATCACAAGATCCATTTGTAGTACAGTACAACTAATACTTACAAAGGTGTCTGTGATGGCTCTTTGGTGTTCTAGCAGAGCGTTGAATTGCATTGTGTGTAGGGAAAGTTATAGCCAAGGTAATTGTTTTTGCCCAATAGAAACAAGCCTGTGAATGGTAAAATGTAAGACTGCTTTATGAAGTCTGCATGTGGAATTTATGTTTGTATCTTGTTTCTAGATTTGTTTAGTAGAGAAATACATTGAAGAAAAACTCCTTGACAGGATTCCTGGTTTTAGTATGGCTGCTTTTACTATGTCATTACAGTAAGTCTTTTATTCTGACTTTTTCCTCCTAAAGTGCATTTTTTTTTTTTTCTTGGTAATCATTTTACTAGGGACCATGGTAGGTCTGGAATTTTTTCCTTTTGTGAAAGGGATTTATAGTGTGTTCATGACTCCAGCTCCTGCTAATTGACATCCCTCTTCAGTTATATCACCCCACGCTGTTGTAGGCCTCTGACCTGAAGTGTCAGGCCAAATGTGGAAGAGAGTGTGATGTACAGAAACAGCCATCAGAATGAGAGCAACCGATTCTTATAAGTGTCAGAGGTCATCATTCAGCTATTCCTAAATGTGCCATATAAGAAAATAGTTCTGAGCTGCCACTTAAGAGCTTAGTCCTCAAGCTGGTATTCTGTTACGGACAGCAGCTCATTTTCCATTGTTAAATATTATCTGGCTTATCTTCTGCCTTCAAATATTAGGTCTTGCAGCTTGTGAATTTCCCACGTGTGCAGATATGGATTAGCAATGCATAAAATAAAAAGATACCTGTAACTAGTGTGTGGCAGAGCACCTTCAGTGCCTGCTGCTTTAAGGGCCAGAACAGGCAGCAGGCAGGTGTGAACCAATTTAATGAGGCGCATGACCTCAGGAGGGCCTTGGGATTGGGAGAGGGAGCTGAACATCCTCCTTATTAACCCTGGCCCTCAGGGTTGAGATAGGGAGAGCATTGCCTGGCTGGAGCTGCTGCTAATAATGTCTTGGAGGTACAGGTGAGGATCTATGGGGAAGATGGAGGCTCCTGGTCCTGGGGAATGACTGAAAATTACACCCTGCTAGGGTAGGATGGTGTGGTGGGGCTGCCCGTGACAGGGTGGTCCCTAGGAAATGCAATACTAGTTCCCTCCCTAGTGAAAGGCAAGGATGGGGCACCTTAAATCACCAGGCCTTGCAACCTGGTGGGTAACCCATCTGTAGGGACAGGCAGGGGGGGCCAGGCATGCCTAAGGAGGCACCTAAGTCCCGTGGAGTGTAAGACCTCAATAGCCCCAGTGTGGGGGTGGAAGTATATAGGTAAACCCTGTTCTGCATGGCCTCTAGTGGTGGCCTGAAGAATTGTGCATAAGGGTGCAGAGTAGGGTCTGCTGAGGTGGCCTGAAGGGCTGCACAGGGTTGCACCAAGCAGGGTTGCAAGAATGACCCGAAGGGCTGCTCACAGACTGGCCCCAAAAGAGAGTGAAAGCATGAGTAAGGCCATAGTGAGAGGGCACAAGTGGTAGGCTGTAGTAGGAGGGTGTGAGTTGAAGCCTTGGGAGGGGGTGGGGGTATAATGGCCAAAGTAAGTCTACAGATGTCTGAGGCTGCATTTGGCCCAGGGGGCCCAGGGGGCCCAGGGGCCAAATGCATAGGTTCAACGGGGGGTGGGGTGGGATTAGTGGGTAATTTGGGCTGGTGGCCTAGTGACTGGATGCCATCTGCAAGGTATGGGACATGGTATAGGGAAGGTCGGAGCCATGTATAACACCCTAGACTTTGAGGCATCAAATGGGCAGCCTCCTGCATTTTAACATCCAGTTAAATGCAGGAAGTCGTGGCAGGTGGAACAGGGAAGACTGGCCTCATGATGGTTCCCTGTCACATAGTGTGTTCTGGTTACATTGGCAGTGGAGATTCTCACCCTCCTTGTCTGGAGTCTGCTACAGTCTGAGTTTGTGGGTGCTGCATTTCTTTTTTATTTTTCTGGGAGCATCCTATGGGAATGAACAGGGGTTCATTTCTTGCAATGGAAATTTCTCTCACAGGAGAGATCCTTTAAGTGTCAGCCTAGAGGTGTGAGGTACATTTCCTCTGGAACAAAATGAGTGAGTGCCTGTATGTAGTAGTTTTCTAGTAGGACAGCAGTGATTCTCCCAGTAGAAATGTAATGCCTGTATGTGGTCTGTGGCTTGTCAAGATGTGTGTGACCACCAGTGGCCAGTGCTTTTGGAAAGCACTTTTTTTCAAAGGGATCCTGGGTAGAGGCTTGGCCAGGATGAAAAGGGACATCTCAAGAAAGGAGATCTATGCTGACAATATACCTGAAGTCCAGTCGGAATGAATAACTTCTCTTTGTTACTAGCCCTGCCCTAAATTATTAAATCTGTAAGGACTTGGAACCTAAGATTTTCCACTTATCTTCCTTTTTCCACTTTAGTTAACTTTGGGCAATGGAAAATTATAGCTAATCAAGTTCTATTTTTCTTTAATTACCAGTCACTTTCTTTTTCTGATTCTCATGCACTGGTATGGTATTTGGTGAAAGGCATACTTAAATGAAGACCTGAGGTAGATAAAATATTCCAGTGCTTGGATTACAGACACTCCAGGCAAATACAGGACATTTTTTAAAAGAAATGTATTAGAAGTTTGAAAACCTCTTGGGTTGGGTTTGTTTAAATCTTGATGTTGCACAAACGATAGCATGTAGCAAATTTACCTCAGAGATGCATAGTTTTTAATCTGATGTAATTTCTACCAGTTTTCTACACCTGCAAATCTCTCTTTACAGACAGCACAAAGAAGAAATGGCAGGTGATATATTTGACATGCTTCTCACATTTACTGATTTTCTAGCCTTCAAAGAAATGTTCTTGGATTACCGAGCTGTAAGTATGTTGAATCATTCTATTTTAACACATGCTGATATTGCTAATTTTTGTATGGCTCCTGCCTGACAGCATTGGAGACAGTGATAGCAACTTGAGTAACCACATTCATTCAAGAGCCATATAGGGTTAGAAGGAAAGGTAGCTTTTGTGCTTTAGCTGTTTTAATAAACTAAATGCAGCTTGCAGAAAATCTATGCAAAGCAGCTGATGGTGCAGCTTTTCAGTGACATGCAGTACTGCATCTATGAATTAAGAATCTTTCCAGTCAGTCTTTGGTTTTGTTTTTAAGCTCCAAATATTCTTTTTTCTTCTCGTTTGTTTGTTTAGGGGAGACTAAAAAGACAAAAGAAGGCTTTTGTTGTTGTTGTTTGTTTTGTTTATTTAACCTATTCATACTTACTTGCTGTTACCTAAAAAGCTGACTTAGGGGAGAAATGGACTTCTTTGCTAAAACAGATTAGAGAGAGGATGCTCATTTAACTGCTTCTGGGACCAGCTACGGTTGGTAGCTTAACCAATATTGGCCCACACATCATACTGTTAATTTCTGGAGTCACTTACAGATAAGAACAGAACAGGGGAGAAGTGGATCTCTGGTGCAAATGTACAGATTCCAGAAGTCAGTTCTTTGTGCTCAAAGGCACAGTAGTGTGTCCATTTGGTTGAGTAAGTGGAACACTAAGTCAATTATAGGTGTCTTCTATAATGCTTTAGGCTGAAAGCCTAGTATTCAAAAACACTACTAAACTGAAGGGGTTTTTTTGTTGTTGTTTGTTTCCCACTTTCTAGGAAAAAGAAGGTCGTGGTCTGGATTTAAGCAGTGGGTTAGTGGTGACATCATTAAGCAAGTCCTCAGTATCTTCATCCTAGAATAGTTTGACACTAGTTCTCATCTCTAGATAAGTGCTGCTGCTTTCATTTGGATATTCAAAACCCTAAGTAGTAGTGGATCACAGTATTTTGCATGATGAAAGGTAATGGACTGACTATGTTTTGAAAGGCCTGATCCTCTAAACTGGCCTTATGAATTATTGCTAGTATTGGATGAGCGTAAGAGAATAATTTCAAGCCTTTCTAAAAATTAATTGCTTTTTAATATTTTGATAACATCTACACCCCAGCCAATATGGATTATTTGTCAAGAAACTCATTGTTTCTGAGAGAGTTCATTAGCTGGGATATGTTTGCTCTTGGTTTGAATGTCTTATTTCCACCTATATAATAATAATGATAATAATAAACCCTTCAATAATAATATAAAATGAGTATTGTAACCTGCTCTAGAAAGGCTGGTTACAAATCCACCAACTTCGTTCTTTTTCACATTCTCAGAACCATTTATTGTTCTTTTAAGAAAAAACTATTTCAGTTTACTCTTAAACACTGCATCTTCTCTATTGGAGAAGAATATGGTTTGACATGTATATATTTTAGGCTGAGAATGCACTTTCAGTTTAGCAGTCATTGTAGATGCATGTGTGTGTGTGCATCCACCAATGGACCATTACCCAGTTCAGTCCTATAAAAAATAGTTTGGTCCAGAGTTTTGGGGGAGTAGCAGAAGATCACAAGCCTCCTGGGTAATGTAGGCATGCCAGCAAAACTTCTAGTAGGAATGTGGCTAGGCTGACGGGAAGTAACTTGTTCTGGTTTAGTTTGTGTCATTTTGGAGGGAGGATGAGCATAACTGCTGGTAAGAAAACCTTTATGTCTGCATATGCTACATCTTTACTAGTGGGCCAGCTGTGCTGGCGTACCTGTGGCCAAAAAAAATATGCGACATACACAAGCCCTTGTAAAGTTCTATAATCAGTTTTGAACTTAAGCTGTCAGCATTACAAAACAAACCATGTCCAAAGTGAGATTAAAACCATAAACTTAGCATTTCCTACTTTTTGTGTTATTGCAGCTACACAAGCATGATAACCTACCAGTAGGCTAAACTCCCATCCCTGCCAAACATGGCTATTTTTGCCACCATGATATCCGACTCCTTAGAGGGCATGTTGGTAAAAGCACTTGTGTCCAGTACGTACTAGTACTTGCATTACTGGCAATAACTTGAAATGCTATTAAAAAAACTGTACCACCCTAATGCTTTAGCAGTATCTTGGTCTGTACTAAACCAAGAAACACAGCTGTAAATAACTTGGTGAATTTCCATGAGGCTGTGATTATAGCTGCATAAGTCTGATGCTGATGTTGTCCCATAATTCTGTTAGAAACCTCCCACATGAACACTCTTATTTAAATGCCTCTCCTGGAGGGTTTTGTGCCTCTTCCAATAAACCACTTAGTAATCTTGACTTTGACCTTGTCAATACTCACACCTTAAAGCGTAAGATCACAAAAGAAGTCTCTGTTTTTATGAGCCTTTTATTAAATCTTTGTTGTCTCTGTGAATGTGCTGTGGGGAAGAAAATGCTTTGGAATATTTTTCATATAAAAGTAGTTCTACAGGTTTTCTTCTTTTATTGAACATCAAATGAGGTAAATTTTAATGGTTTTCAGTAAAAGTCTTAATTGTAACCTTTTTTTATTCTGTGCTAGTAAAGCCATCTATATTTGGTTAAAGATTTGCTATCATAAACCCCCAATTTCCACAGGGAAAGTCCTGTGCATTGAAGCTACTGGGCTCTGTGCAGACTTGGTGTCTACTGATACAGACTTAATTGTAAGATCAGGGCATAAATTTGTTAGGACAAAGTAACAGCTGGAGTAAACTGACATCTCTCCCCTGAGATCAGTGGAGCTAGGGTGGGTCAGATCAGCCTTAAGATGGTAGGCACAAGTCTTTGCCTGCAGCTTCTGCCAGAAATAACAGAGTTCCCATAGGCATGTAGTCTAGCACTCACAATAGCGTAGGTGGAAACATTTGACAAGTCATTTGTCCCCAGAAGGGTTTATCAGAACACTGGGTTAAGCTTTTAATGCAGGCTGAATGTAGTCTCCTCAGTTATTTTAAGAATTTATTAGACAAACAGGAAAGCTTGTGATGTTCAGTCACTAAAGAAAATTTTCACAGTCTAAACTTTAAAAGAAAGTATTTGTAAAGGATTTCAATCTGGGTTTTCTGATTTCAGTGTGCAGGCTGGAGTTCCTTTGCTGTCATTTTCTTACACATTTGTATTATACCAAATTCTTTTTCTTTTTTGTATTGGGAATGGATTTTTGTCATATTTGAAAGAGAAAATGTACTGAAATACTTTTATAAAAATTCAGTGTTTAGTGGTGAATTAAATTACTTAAAGGTAAAAAGGCTAATGCTTCTGTGTGTTTGAGCTTGAGATGAAGAAAGCTATTATTCTTTTCCTGTTATCAGTCCTCAAATTTATTCATGATTGCATTGAAGTACTCTTTTTACACTACCATCAGAATTTAATTTTTTTGCAGCTTGATAATTTAGTTAAAGGTCTAGAAGGCACAGCTTAGAGTGAAATCTCATCTGGATACAGAGTTCTTAAGAAGTGTTCACTGTGTACCAGAGTCACTAATTCACCATCTTTTAACCAGGCTTGTTGGGGGTGGGGGAAGGATGGTGTTGGGTATTCTTCCACCCCTGCCTCCCCTTCTTTTCAGATATATCTGTGCCTTGATATTTGCCATTTAATATCGCCAATATACTTTTTAGCTTTTTAAAATTAATTTATTTTGTAAAAACAAAAAAACCCAACACAAACTAGTAGCATATCAGTTTAGTTGTGTGCTGAGGTGAGTGGTGGTTGGGTGCTGGCTTTTCTATATACTGCAACAAAGGGGTCTTTAAACAGTCTTTATGCTGACACTCCTGGCCCTCATATATGCACAATTTTTCTTGAATTTGTAAAATTTGATTTAGCTTAATTCAAAAATGAATTTAACTATAATTAGGGCCACTGTCATTCAGAAAAAGTATCTGTGTTCAATTTAATTGGTTTGCTTGAAATTTACACTGTTACTTACTTTAGATTAATTTTTCTGAGTGTCCCTGTATGGACACAGGAACAAGTTAGCATGAAGTAACTGGGTGTGAAAACTGCAGCTCAGTCACTTGGTACCGTAACTCTGTCTGTACAGGTTTATAACCTGTGATAGGCTGTGTAGCTTGCTCCTCAGTGGAAGTGCAGTAAGGTACCTCCCATTTGTCACTGGCAAAGAGCATGCACACAAGCAGCTGTTCTGCAGTAATTAACTTGCTCTGGGCTTGCATCCAACTTTACCTTGTAGTAACTTGCTCATGTGTCTATACTCTACCAGCTTCCACACAGGGAGTAAGTGTTGAGCAGCTAGTGCAATCTAAATTTTCCCACTAGTTTATTTGCACAGCATAACCTCCTTATGTATGTAATCTCCTAGATTTAAAAACAAAACAGTTGCTTTTTATCTCAGTAAACTAATTGGAATGCCCTCCCCCACTCTCAGTAATCCTAAAGAACAAAATTTGGATGTAGTGATTAGCCCCTTCATTCACTGGTAGGAATTAACTTAGCTCAAATTAAACCAGCTGGGGCTTTAGGTCACATCTCCATTCCCAGATCATCCACATATTGCCGTAGCTGGAGGTCTGGTTTGAGTCTTCACTCCAGTTAAGAATTTTGTGTAAAATCCAGCCCCATGGAAATTTAAATGTGCTGTGGACACTACTGGAAGTAACATTAAAGGCAAAATAGCTTTTGTTTAGGCAAAACTACCACTGCCCTTCCATGAGCCAGGAATCTTTCTCTTTCAAGGAGCATGTGTGATCAAACCCACTAACTCTATATTTAAATACAAACATGGCAGAGATAGACAAGTCCTGCAAATTCAGTAGCTACCCACTTTGGACAGGTTTTTTTTTATGCCCCTTTTCCTTTTGAAATCTCCGATTTTGATGTTACATTTTGTTTTACTTTACAGTAGTTTCATAGTTTCATAGTGTCTAGAGTCGGAAGGGACCTGGGCAGATCATCTAGTCCGACCCCCTGCCTTGGCAGGAAAGAGCACTGGGGTCAG
>JAGPOW010002897.1:335356-361179 GCA_030014935.1 Caiman crocodilus
AAAGGAACATGCTCAGTAGAAAACTCTTTACATCATTTACCTGTAACCAATCACTAAATATTATGCTTGTAAATTTTAGTATAAAAAATGCTTAAAAATGTTATTTAGTGTGCTTACTACCTTGCACCTTTATTGCTAGCAATAAAAACTTTTTTTCTTTCAAACTTCCAACTGGCATTCATATATTAGCGCTCATGCATGCCGGGCAACAAATTCAGACTTGGGCTGAAGCATAACAAGTCCATGGTCTTACATTCTTTTATACCTGGAATTGTCTGCAGGTGAAGCTGAGAAAAGTTTATCTGAATTAACTTGTAAAGTAACTTAGTTAAATCACATGCAGTCCCTTGTGGGGACACTTTTTATTCAGAATTAAGAGGCCTTAATTTGACTCCTTTTCAATTCCAAGTGTTGTAAGGCAGTTTAATTTTGGCACTTTAAATTCACACCTTTAGTTAATCTAAATTAATTTTCCTGCGTATGCCAGCGTAGATAGATGCTCACTAACAGTTTCACAACAGTGAAACTCCACTGGTTTCAAAGGAGTTATTCCTGAATCATGCTGATGTAGCACCAGAACCAGGCCACTCTTACTTTTATAGAGTGTTTCTTCCATCAATTACACAACAGGCAACACATCCCATTTATTCAACCTTTGCAAAAATGCCCACTACATTACCACCCCATTACCAACCAACCCCCAATCACCAATGATGCCTCTGGAAAATCCTCCACATCAAATGGAAATATCAGGGCACAGATGCCAGCCTTCTCACTGAAGCCAACATTACCAGCCTGGAGTTGGTGATCCTCAAACAACATCAGTGGATGGGACATTGTGTGCAGCTGCCTGACACTAGACTCCTGAAACAAGTGCTCTACTCCCAGCTAAGTCATGGCCTGAGATCTTACAGGGGGTGGAGGAAAACTAGAAGGACACACTGAAGGCAGCCATACTTCAGGAAAACCAACATCAAGAGCTGGGAGGAGCTGGCTACTGGCTGACCCCAATGGTGCTGTGACCTCAGCCAAGCCGCAGCCTGTTTTGAGGTAAAGTGCCCTGCCTCCAAAGTAGAGAAAAGAAAGCAGAGGAAGGAAAAAGAGAGGAATGCGGAGAGACCTGTGATGTCTGCAGGTGGATCTGTGGCTCAAGGACTGGACTCTGAAGTCACCATGAATGAGACATGGCAGAGTTTATCCTTGCCCACCCTAAATCAAATACCTCTTTTCATGCAACTGGTATGGGGCAGGGGCAGATGCCCATCTGTCAGAGGGGCAGATGTCAGTGGGGGGAGCGGCATCAGATGCCAGTCTGTCTGGGGAGGGACAGCTGTCAATTTGGGGGCAGTGACAGTCTGTTGGAGGGGGATGGGGGCAGATGCCAGTCTGGGGAGGGACAGATATCAGGCGTCTGGTGGGGTAGACGTCAGTTGCTCTGTGGGGAGGCAGTGGCAGTCTGACCGGGGTGAGGGGGGGAGATGGCAGTCTATCTGCCCCCTTGTCTGTCCGTCCATCCAGTTCCCTGTCTAGCTCTCGCTGCATCTGATGCCCAGGCTGGGCTCTGCCCATCTGCCCCCCCGGCCCGTGCGAGCGGGCGGGGCGGGGAGAGAGGCGAGGCGACGCGAGCTGCCCCGCGGGAGCCCGGGCGGGCGCTGGGCGGAGGGGCGCGCCTTGCCCCGGCCCCGCTCCCAGCCCCGGGCGCGGCCGGCGGGGGAGCTCGGGGCGCGGGTGCCGCCGGGCAGGTGCCGGCGCCGCACTCACCGTTTGCAGGAGCATGAGGAGCCCGGGCGCGGAGCGCAGGAAGGCGCCGTCGGCGGCGAGGCGGAGGCCGGGCAGCCCCTCGCCGCCTCTGGCCGGGGTGCTGGTCCGCGTGCTCACGCGGCCGGGGAACTCGTCCATGCGGCCGCCGAGCCGGGCCGGGCCGGGCCGGGGCTGAGCTGCGCTGGGGCTCTCTCCGTGGTGCCTCGGGGCGGCGCCGGGGGCGGGAGCTGGGGCGGCGGGGAGCGGCCCCTGTGGGGCCGTGTGACCCCGCCCCGTCCCGCCCCGCCCGGCTCTGGCCGCCCCGCTATCCCCTGCCCCTCTCCGGCTACCTCGGCTCCGTCCGTCTGTCTGTCTGACCCTCCCGTAGCTACATCCCAGGGTGTCGTCTGACTGCCCTTGCCTCCCTGGCTCTCTCCCTCCAGCAGCCAGAGCCAGGCCGGGATCTATCTAACCCTCTAGTACCTACATACCAGTCAGTCTGATCCCGACCTCCCACTTGTTCTCTGTCCTTCGGGCCAGGCAGCAGCCACATCCCAACCGAGCTGCCCGATCCCGATCCCGCTCTTGCTCTGTCTGGCTACAAACCAGATCGGCTTGATCGGCATCTTGGTCGGCATGAGAGCAGCCTTGCTTGCTGCAAAGCCCAGGCCGGACAGAAGGACCAGCTCCAGGTTAACATGCTGTCTTCGAGCCATCCTGGCTCATTCAAGTTAACTGTCATTTAAGCCTGACACGGAAACCACTGTGCCACGTGTGTGTAGCAGTACCACACTGAACTTATTGCTCTTCCTAGTCTCTGGTACCTAGGCTCAGTAGTGTCCATCTAAGCATCCAGTAGCAAGGTACTAGCTTCCGCCTGCCTCCCAGTCCATCTTTCCCTTAGTCAGACCCTGATCCAACTCAGGTCTGTCTGGCAACCAGGACAGGCTGTTTCTCTGTATGTCCAAGCCTCATTCAAAGGCAGCAAAGCATTAAGGCTATTTCCTTCTGATCCCTGCTCTCAGAAGGGATTTTTAAAGGCACGAGTTCATCCCTTCGATTTGCCTGAGAGGGGGCAAGATGCTGCGGGGAATCAGGACTCCTAGTGGAAGACCCTTGCTGCAATCTGTCTGCCTGGGAGATCTGTCCTTGGCTTCCAGCAGGGCTGAGATCCTCATCCCTGTGGTTGGTGCAACTGACAGGTGGAGCAGATATTGTGGGAACAGCGCAGTGAGGGCCACGTGACCCCTTAGAATAGTTACAGACTCTTCTGCTGAGGAACTTTCCCGTTCTGGTCCATAGGAAATGCCAGGTTGCAGGTGTCCTGGCTCTGCTTCTGATCACAGGCACAGCCTTGTAAGTCAGAGGGCTCTCACCCTAAAACTGGAAAGCCAAGCAGGGTTTGTCAGACCTTTTTCTGGTTTGATATAATGCCTAAACCAATGATTCTCAATCAGGGTGCCACAACAACTTACATTGTGTCAGGACTGACCCTAGTTTTACTAAGAGGTTAGATTATGGGTTTGTATCAGATGGTTTGGATAGAGATGATCCTACCTCAGGCAGGGGGGTTGGACTAGATGACCTCTGTGGGTCCCTTCCAGCCCTGCTTCTCTATGACAACCTGCATGTTTAGATTTCTTATCAGGGTTGCCGCAGGGCATCACACAATGTTGGCACTGTTAGGTGTGCAAACATGATACACAAGGTGATCCCAGAGATTTCAAATAGGAATCTACAGTCTCACAGCCATTCTGAGCTGCTGTGGTGCTTTTGAGGTCTTTGCCACAGAAGGATTGCTCTATTATTTTCCTGTAGTCAAAAGCTGAATGAAAACTAAGAGCTGACATTTTCTGAGGGGTACCTTGACTCTGAAAAGGTTGACAATCAGTGTCTAAGTACTATGTGATGGAGATGAGCACTGCCAAAGAAACTCACAAGTGCAGATCTGGGAAAAAGAAATTGTGTTGCTTTCTGTTTCTGAGATACTTTTAAAATGTGCAGTTCCAAGGGTGTTCCCATGAGCACTGGGATGTGAAACCATAGCTCTGGTTATGTTGAGGAGGTACCAGTATTTTTTCAAAGCCAATTTTGTACTACCATTCAAGTAAATGTCAAATCACAGATTTATTCCAAGCAGAGCAGGATCAGGCTTGACACGGTTCATGTCAGGATGGACAGAAAATGTGGAAATACTCATTCCAAATTAGCATCTTGCTAATGTTACTTGCAGTGGAAGCACTGGGCAAAAAACTGACTGCTGCAAAGTTACCTGGTGCACAGAGTTCAGGTTTTGGTCCTTGCTCCTTTGCTACATTGCAGTGTTCCCAAAGTGCTGCAAAGCATTAAGACAAAGTTGCAGCTCATGCTGTTTGTTTCACCCCCATGCAAGTGCTTGAAATGGATCCTCAGCTGGTGGAAATCAATGTAGCTCTGTTGAAACCAGTAGTTAGCCCAGCCTATAGCAGCTGAAGAGCTGGCCCAATGGAAGCCTGGAAGGTAAGAGCAATTGTAAGGCAAGGATGTTACAGCTTTTTGCATTGTTTTCATAAGACATTTGAATTGCTTATAAAGTAAAACGGACAATAGAATCATTTGCTAATATGGTTTAACTTGCCAGTTTTCTAACTTTCCTGGGTGATGCTGATCAGTTCCTGATAACTGGTCACTACTGGCTAGGTCACCATTATTTGCATTCCTCTTTGAGTGGGAAATTAATCTGTCAGTTTACCCAGTGTGTCTGTCAGTCCATCTGTCTGTCTGTCCATCTATCTAGCTCTAGCAACGTCAGTAAAGTATCTGCATGCTAGACACCATTATTTGTCATTTCTGCAGTCATTTTTGCAGCTTATAGCAGTGTCACTGGTGCAAGGGGGTACAGGTCCTGCAGACTCACAGTAGAAAAGTTAGTAGGTTGAAGGTATAACTAGTCCTCCCCCTTTTCAGTTGTTTTTGTCAGTGGGGAAGGTGAGGGAAAAGGGGGGAGAAGGGGTCAGGATGCCCAGACAAGGTACCTAGATCCTTATTTAGGAAATCACACTTTTGACAGGGTCCCTGTACTCCTGGAGCCATAGATCCTGCAGTCCTTACTCAGGGGAAACTCTCACTGAATTCAGCCGTGGAGAGTCATAGAAGAAATTAAAGTTTAAATAGTAACCATATGACAAACACGTAGGATAAGGACCTGCTCAGCAGAAACCTTGGAGTCACAAGGGGAGTGAGAAGAGCCATGTGGTAGTGCTGCAGCAATCTCTACCTCACCAGCCTCCTTCCCAACCAACCTATTGCACCTGGAGGCTTCTTCAGTTCTGAGTTAGAAAATGTAAACCTTCCAGTCAAGCCACCTCTTTAAAACCAAGTCCTTGTGAACAAACAAACCTGTGCCCTGCTGCCATTCTGTAACTTGTATACAAAGGGCCATTTCATAAAGCTCCCTATTGTCACTATTGTACTTGAGATCTCAGAAGGTGAGTAATAATAAACACTGGACACGTCTACACAAAATGCAGTAGCACTGTAGCATCCATTGGCAAAAACTGTGATGGCATCACCATGTTGCTGTAGCCCTGCTGGCTTCCTCATGTGCAGCACACACCTGGCCAGCCTCACCCCACTGTTCTAGGCCCCCACCGCCATGCAGCTGCCACCTGGAGCCCATCCTGCTTCCCAGTCCCTGGCAGCGACGCTGATGATGTGCACTGGAGCTGTCCATACCTTCTTGGGCCTACAGCCCCACCACCTCTGGGTTTGCCCGGCCAGCCAGGACTGGTGGCTGCACATTGTCCAAACCACCTGGGACAATGAGCAGTGGCTGGAAGCGTTCTGGATGACCTGGGCCACCTTCCAAGACTTCCTGGACCAGCTCTGCCTGCATCTGGAGCAGTATGGCACTGCCATGTGGCGGCCCCTCCCTGCAAACACACAGCAGGCCATCACCTACTGAAGCTCGCCATGCCCACCAGCCTCCACTAAGTTGGCCACTTCTGTGGGGTGGGCAAGGCCTCCAGGACATGCTAGGGCACTCCATGCTCCAGGTGCACAACCCCCTGGTGGTGGTAGTGAGGTTCTATGCCCTGGACTTCCCCCAGTGCATTGGGCCCTGGATGGGACTCACATCCCTGACACCTGCCTGCCCCATGGCAACCACCCTTACTACAGCCAGCGGGACTTCTACTCTGTTGTGCTCCAAGCCATTGTGAACCACCATGGCGCCTTCATGGATGTGAGTGCCAGCTGGGCCGGCAGTACCCATGATGTCCACATCTTCCACAGCTATGCCCTGCCAGTCCTGATGTAGAGTGGGTGCTTTGCACCAGAGGTGCCAGACCTCCAGCTGGGTGCAGTGGTGGTCCCACCCCTCCTCATCAGGGACTCCTCTCCTGGTTCATAGAGCCCTACACCAGCCAGCGGGATCCCCGCCAAGTACACTTCAACAGATGCCTGGGACGGACCCATGCCCTTGTGGAGTGCACCTCTGGCCAGCTGAAGGGACACTAGTGCACCCTCCTTGCCTGCCTCAAGGTTGCTGAGGCCAACACCCTCCCCCCCAAAATCATTGCAGCCTGTGTGCCGCATAACACCTGTGAGGCCTGGGGGGAACTGTTTTGCAAGGTTTGGGTGGAGGAGGCACAGTGGGCAGAGGACTCCTGGGACCAGGAGCACCAGCTGTGGTGGTGGCAACAGTGGCAGGCTGTCCCTGCCACAGCCTGATCGAGCCACACCCATCAGCACCAGCCAGGCTACCCACGGACCCCCACTCCCAGCCTCACAGTCACTGAAGACAGGTCTCCAAAAAGCAGTTTATTCCCCTCCACAAACACAGGCCCCCCTCTTCCCTCCCTCCCCAGCAACGGACTCTGTCCATCCATCCCCCACGGAGTCCCTCTACCACTCATCCTACCCATCACCAATAAAGCAGACTTCCCCATACTCTTCCCTATTTTACAAGTGGTATGTGTATGCCCTCCTGGGGTGGGGAGGCTGTGGGGTGGGGGAATCTAGGGGGCAGAGCAGGGGGACAGGTACCCAGCACTCCAGTCTCTGGCTGCACCCCTGTGGGTGTGCATGCTGCAGCAAAGCCAAGAGGCAGGGGCTCACCCAGGGGTGATGGCAGGTGCTGCTCACCTGGTATGTGTGGCTCTCCCTCCTGCAGCCACTGGCCAGGGCCAGCAGGGACTGTACTTGGTTCTGGTCCTGCTCTGGGCAGCTCCTGCTCCACCACTGCATGGAGATAGGATGAGTGGTGGGGCTGAGCCCAGATGGGTGGTGGGGGATCCATGCCAGGGGCTGGGGTACGTGCTTCTGGCTGGTGGAGGCAGGACCGCACTTCTACCTAGGCCCACAGGGGGTCTGCTGCTGGGTGGCAGGTGGCTGCAGCTGGGAACAGAGCAGTGGGTGGCAGAAAGGCAACCCCCAGGGCCAGGATGGTGTCCAGTACCCAGTGGTCCTCTGTGGTCTCTACTGCCTGGCCACTAGGAGAAGCCTGTTGTTCTAAGTCCTCAGTATGCTATTTGTCCAGGGCCAGGAGCCTCTCCCGGAACTCCTGGTCTGTCTGATCCCTCCACTGGTCCCTCTCTTCCTTGCACTGGTCCTGTGTCCTTGTGGGTGACATCCTCCTCCCACCAAGTGTCCTGGTGGGTGATATCCTCCAATTGCCAAGCCCACAAATCTGCCAGGCGCACCTTGGCCACCATGACCCGGCAGTCCAGCCGGTGAGTGCAGTCCTAGAACCTCTGCTGCTGGAGCCAGTGCATTCAGAGAGCACCAGCCAGGGCTGGTGTTGAACCTGAGCCTGCATCCTGCCTGCCAACTGATGCCTCTTCCCTGCATTCAGCTGCAGGACTTGCAGTCAGGAGAAAGAGCTTGCTTGTGAGAGTTTGAAACATTTCTTAGTTAAGGTACTTTGTACCAGGGGGCTGTTTGCTGCCTGGCCTCAGATCCTGGGTCGTGTGTGCATGGGTGCCCAAGGACCATGTTAAGTTGGTTGGCCAGGCCCAGGTTCAGGCCCCTCATCCCAGCTCACTCCCCAGGGACAGGTGGGCCATTGGGTGCTGGCTGCAGGCAGCCTGCCTCCCCTGCCCCATTCCTGGGTAAAGGCAGGCCTAGCTCTTGGCAGCACCTGCTGCTGAACCTTTAGAGCCACTTCTCCCTTGCTTCTTCTCCTGCAGGCCAACCTGTCTTCTTTGCTTTGCCAACCCCCGGTGCCCAGGCTTGGGGGTCATGGGGCTCTCAGACAGCTGGGACGTGGAGCTGCCAGTGCCCCCACCCTCCCTGCAGGGGTCCAGCCCCCCTTCCCCCCCCCTGCTGTGCACTCAAAGTGTGTCCCTGCTGAGAGTGTCCCAGGCGCGGCACAAGGAGCTGTTTGCGCAGACCGAGGGCTGCCCAACCCACAACACCCTGCTGTTGCTGATGGCCATGGTGCCCCAGGTGTACCTGTGCACCTGACAGGACCCTGAGCTTTGATGGAGTAGTGGGCAAGCCCACCCTGCCCTGCAACCTCTGCCACCACCTGGAGGGCTATCTGTGGCTGCAGTACACATCCCTGCCCCCTGCAGCTGGGGAAGATATTACCTCTGGCATCAATGCATTGCTCAGCATGTGAGAGGTCCATGCCTACCTAGCTGCATGGGCACAGACTGCTCAATAAAATGCTACATTGTCTTCTGCCTCCCTGTGTGCTGTGTGGGGGGCTCTGGGGGCTTGGGGAATGCAGCGAGGCCAGGTGGGGATGGGGAGCAGGGGCTGGGGCCGGGGTAGGGGTAGGGGTAGGGGCAGGGGCGGGGTGGGGAGGGAGGAAAGGGCCCTCCCCGCAGCGTGAGGCTTACCATGTTGGTAGGGCTGGTGTGCTCAGTGGCTCAGGTTGGTCCCCATTGGCAACGAGGATGTACAGCTCCCAACATTGTCCCAGGGCACAGGGGCATAGGACAGACCAAGCAGGTACACAGGGCTCCAGTGCCAAGGACCAGCTGCAGGCCAGGCATTCTGCTGTGGATAGCCTGGGGTTGGGTCCCAGGCAGGGCCCCCGCTCTGGGGAGGAGCTGGAGCTGTGGCAGCTAGTGGTGCCACGGCTAGCTTGGCCTTGTTGGTGGGGCTGAGCCCGTAGAGCTAGTGGGGCAATGCACTGGCACAGACTCCCAGAGCTGTTGAACAATGCTGGAGATGGGGAGCACTGCAGGACGGGCCCCTGGTGGGTTGGGGCACTCCACCCTTGTGATGTGTCATCATGGGTGCCAGGCCACAGTGGAGGCTTGGGCATGCCACTCGTGCTTGAATAGATGGCATAGCTGTGGCCAGGGCATGAGGATGTCATCCAGTTACTGCAAAAAGGGCATGGACTTGTGGACAGCCCTCAAATGGTGGTTGCAGTCAGTGACAGTGACCCACCATGCCTGCAGCACTGGAGTGCTGACTGGCTGTGTCTGTGCTGCCACATGTGGCCTGACAGCCCCTTGTAAATGTGCACTTTGGAGCACCTGCCTCCCACAAACTGGCTGAGGACCTCAGCCTTGCCCCACAGTACCACAAGGTCCAGTCTTCTCCTGGCACCAGTTGTGGCCCTGGGAAGTGGCATGTGGCATTGGGGAGGATGCCAGCGTGGCTCCCTTGATGGCTTGCTGGGGCAATCCTGGTGCTGGCAGGCCTGGGCAGCTGCCTACAGTGCCCAGTGAAAGGGCATGGCATGAAACAGGTAGGTGTGTGGGGCTGCAGTGCCAGGCACCAGCCACAGGGTCCAGGCTGCTGTGGGTAGCCTGGTAGCCAGAAGCTGTCTGCAGGTGGCCCCAGGTACTGCCAGGCCTGGCAGGTGCCTGTAGCACACTGCACAGCTGGATGGCACAGTGCTGGCAGCTGCATTGCAATACAGTGCCAGGAAGTGGCACTGGGGTGCGGACAGGCTGCTGTGACTGTCCTGGGGCCTGCTCTGGTGGATGCAGTGGCCAGCAGTGGCCACTGGCTGCCAGCAAGTGCTGCAGGACCCCAGCATCCCCACAAGCTCTTAAGGACTTAGGGCTGGGGCAGGCAAGAGCCAGCCCTGCTCTGGGGCAGGAAAGTCTCCCAGCCCAAGCACCTTGGGGCTGAGCTAAGACTGGCCCTCTAGTGGTGGGGCTGACCAGGTTGCTCCTGGTCAGCATCTACATGTTTGCTACTATGCAGTAACTAATTGTGAGTAATTTTGCTATTTGCATTTGCAGGTAGCAAATTTGTTCATCAGTAGAGCAATTTACTAGGCAGTAAGCATCTGCACACGTAGATACAGATATTTCATAGTTTCATAGTAGCTAGGGTCAGGAGGGACCTGAACAGATCATCTAGTCTGATCCCCTGCCACAGGCAGAAATGAATGCTGGGTTCACAAGACCCCAGACATGTGATTGTCCAACCTCCTCTTGAATTTGCCCAAGGTAGGGGCAAGGACCAGCTCCCAGACAAGTTGGTTCCAGATCTTGGCCGCCCTAACTGTAACATATTGCCTTTTGATCTGCAACCTAAACCTATTCTCTATCACCTTACGACCATTGCTTCTCCTCACGCCAGTTGGTGCTGGGGAGAAAAGAGCTCTGTCTATTTGCTGTTGATCTCCCCTGATGAGCTCGTAGGCAGCCACCAGGTCCCCCCTCAGCCTCCTTCCTGAGGCTGAACAGGTTCAGGTCCTTCAGTCTCTCGTTGTACAGCCTGTCCTGCTGCCCTCTCACCAAGCAGGCGGACCTCCTCTGAACCCTCTCCAGGCTGGCCACATCCCTTTTGAAGTGCAGTGCCCAGTACTGGACGCGATACTCCAACTGCGGCCTGACCAAAGTCGCACAGAGGGGGAGTATCACCTCTCTGGACCGGCTTGGGATGCACTTTTGGATGCATGACAAGGTATAGCTGGCCTTGCTGGCTGCGATCTGGCATTGGCAGCTCATGTTCATCTTGGAGTCAATAATGACTCCGAGATCCCTTTCCGCCTCTGTGCTTTCAAGAAGGGAACTCCCTTCTGTAATTTGCTGTACTGCACAGTAAAACATCTCATGTAGACACGCCCATTGCATCTGATTCTGTTCTCATTTACCTATTTACATTTTCACTGACATCTTATCACACTTTTAGCTTCTCTCATTCCTTGGAATCTCAGACCAGCAGAGACTCTCTACGCTTGAAAATGGGTGACTGAACCTGAAAGCTTGCAAAGAATTTTTTCCAACTACTCAACTGGTCTAATAAAAGATATCACATGTACTCAAAGAAACTTGCTTGGCTATGTCCTTAGACCAACATGGCTACAACCAAAAACTCTACTCTCATTTGACTTTTATATCAGTGCAATGGTGTTGGCTGCAGAAGTCAATGCCTTTCTGATTAATACCAGTGATAGCAACTGCAGAATCATGGATACACTCCCAGAATACACCTGCGTATCTGGAGGAACAAATCTATTGTGATAATGGTTGGTCTGCTCAGTGATAAAAATGTGGGACCTTGCTAACCAGGCCACTTACATGTTTCCAAAGAGGAGTCCTTCCACTGAGTTAATGGCAGATAAATACAAGTTCAGGGTCAGGCCCTTGGATTCCAGTTACACAGGGATATGAGCCCTATTTTGCAAGGTCTTCATCTGGATTCAAAATTTCCCCAGATCTGGTTGCATTAGGAGGTAGAGTTAAAGTTCAAACCCATCACATGGTACGCCCATTTAGTACAGCCTTACAAACAGTAAAGATAAATGAAGCATTGGCTGAAAGGCCATTTGACCTGGGCATCTGTCTGATCTGTACACTGCTTGCTGTTTTGAAGGCTATAGGCTTAAACCAGTGGTTCTCAACCATTCTAGGCTCAGGACACTTCTTGTAAGACTCAAGGCACCAGCTCTTAGCTTTCACCCATTTCTTGAATACAGAAAAATAATAGAGTGATTCGTCTGTTGCAAAGAACTCAGTAAGACCACAACAGGTCAGACCCTATGGATTTTTGACACTATGGATTGTTATTTGTAATCTCTACATTTATCTTGTGAATCAAGTCTAGGTAGGGTTACCATACATCCAGGTTTTCCTGGACATGTCCTCTTTTTTGGATGCTCCGATCTCTGTCTAGGTGTTTTTTTTTAAATAGGGTCAGATGTCTGTGATTTTGGTCAGCTCAGCTGTGAAGTTTCTCCTGGCTTGCCCTAACAAGGAGCTTCTTGGGGCTGGGGGGAGCATGGGGAGGGTGAGAGGAGGCAGAGCGTACATGCATGTGGCCAGCATGCAGCCAGCTGAGGTGGTAGGAGCAGCCCTGGCAGCTGGATACAGGTAAGCCTGCTGGGGGTGCGGTTTGGAGGGTCAAGGCTTGTGGACTGTCCAGGGGTCTGCAGGAGGGGGGAAGAACACTTGTATGTATGTGTGCTTATGTGGTAGGGGTGTGTGAAAGGAGTGTGTGCTTGCCAGTGCTGGGGGAAGCTATTTGGGTGTCAGGACTACAGCAGGGCAGAGAAGGCAGGGGGGACATGCCTGACCCTCCAGTGGGGAAACGGGGTGGGGTGGTCCTTTAAGGGCAGCAGGGATCTGTGTGGCTCAGCTGGTGGCACCAGGGCCAGTGCCTGTGCTTGCAGGGGTGCAGCTGCTGGGAGACACTGCAGGGCTGGAAGAAGCAGGGGGCTGTGGGTCAAGAGTGAGGGGCTGTGGCTTGGAAGTGAGGGGCACCAGAGGGGTGGGAGACTGTGCATTGGGAGTGTGGGACACTGGAAGTGCCAGGGGCGGTGGGTCAGGAAGGAGGGGCACCAGGATGGCCCAAGGGAGCAGGATACTTCAGCTGGGAGTCAGGGGCACTGGCAGAGCCAGTGGTCTTCAGGTCATGAATGAGGGGCGGCAGCAGGGCTAGAGGTGGGGCTGTGGATTGGGAGTGAAGGATAATGGAATGGCCAGGGGCAGGGCACCAGCATATCACTGCCCCCACAATCATAACCCCCCGCAACATGACAGGTGCCCTTTTTTTTTTAACTGGAAATATGGTAACCCTAAGTGTAGGTGTTTGCATACCCAACATTTTCTAATATTGAGCAGTATCCCTCAGCATCTTCCTAAGGATCTCATGGCACTTCAGGGTGTTATTGCTGCCTGATGGAGAATCACTGGCCAAAATCTCAGCCTGTTTTCTATCCCCTAAGTTCTGGGCTAGACCAAGAACTTTTCAGCCTGTAGAGTAAATTAGACTCTGCAAAAGGCAAAGATCTGGTGCTGTGCACTGTCTGCCTCACCCTTTCTGATTTGTGGCATGATCCTTCCCTGTCCCACATGCAAGGTGAAATATATGGTGTAACACATGCTATGCTGGCTTTGTACCTATTAAGGCCACCCTGTTGAACCAGGGGAATCTCAGAAGTCCAGCTGTTTGTATTGCTACAGCAGTGCAAAGCAGCCAGAGCAGGACCTAAGGATTTGCCCATATGGCTTGACTCTCGTCTGGCTCAGGACATGAGCACACAAATAGGTTATCATGAGGTAAATGAGAACAGGGATTTACAGTGCATCAGCCAGTGCTCATGTTGGTGCACCTACACATTCATTAATGCACTTTAGATACTGTACATTTAATTTAGTTCTTCCTTACTCGAGTACTAACTAAGTGCAATACTTTGAGTTACTGTGCAGTAGTGCTGGTGAATGATTCTTTAGTGATAATTACTGCACATTAGCCTAATAATAACACTGTGCAGTAGGTTATTAGTGTGGTTTTTGCTATGACACGCTACTGCGCAGTGTTATTAGACTAATGCACAGTAAGCATCTAATAGAGGAGCTGAGCAGGGAGCCGGGCACACCTGGGTCCCCGCACACACGTGTGCCCCCTCACCTGACTGGAGGCAGTGGCAGTGGCTGCGGCAGCAGAGGCACCAGTGGAGGCACCAGTGGAGGCAGCAGCAGCTGATCCCCCAAAGGTAAGTGCAGGCGGGGAGAACCTTGCGCAGCGGAGCCAGATCTGATGGGGTAGCCCCCCGGGTCCCTCTTTGTTGAGTTGGTAGGGAGCCGCATGTGCAAACAGGAGCACTCTGTAAGAGCATGCCAGTGTTTGCGCTGGCAGGCAAGCAAGAAGGGCCAGGTGGGAGACTGCAATAAGGGTAGGGTGAAGGCACCACACAGAAATATAAATAAATAGCAATTTATATAATGGTGTTGATGTGGAGTGCTGCTAGGGTCCCTGCCTGGGGCGTGCCGCCTACCAGGGGCATGTCTGAGGCCTCCACCCAGACAGAGCCCATGGGGGGGGCTAGTGTTCCCCTCCCCCCTGGCTTGCAGGGGATGCCCAGCAGGGCCGGGAGGGGCAGGGAATGAGGGCCCCCACACCTGTCCTGCAGGCGCCCATCTTAGGGCCCTGGAGGCACAGGTGAGGGAGCTCCAGGAGGAGGTTAGCAGGCTGAGGGGAATCAAAGAGGCAGAGGATGAAACTGATGGGTATTTTCTCTCTGCATGGCCATGCATCTAAGGGAGAAGCACTCTGGGATGTGCCATCCACAACAGAGTGGCAGATGGTCCCCTCCAGAGCCAGGGCTACTCGCAGCAGAGCAGCACCACTTCCCCCAGTCCAGCTGGAGAACAGGTACAAGGCCCTGGTGACACTGCAGGAGAAGGAAGGAGAGGAAGAAACCTCCAAAGAGGAGGCCACTCCACACTTCAAACAGGCTGAAGGAGCTAAGCAGACCCGGAGGAAAAAACATCGAGCGATTGTCATAGGTGACTGCATCCTGAGAGGTACAGAGGTCCCATCTGTCGCCAGGACCTCTCAACACGCAAGGTCTACTGTCTTCCCAGAGCAAAGATCCAGGATGTGACAGGGATGATCCTGGGCATTATTCGCCCCACTGATTACTAACTCATGGTCCTAATCCATGTGGGCACTAATGATGCAGCCAGAAGTCCCGATCACCTGATGACTGACTACCATGCTCTGGGGGGCATGCTGAAGGAGATAGGGGCACAGATAGTAGTCTCTTCTGTCCTACCAGAATGTGGAAGACAACATGAGACCTGCATCAGAGAGTTCAGCTTGAGGCTTTGGGAATGGTGTCTTGAGGCAGGCCTCGGCTTCTTAGACAATGACTCACACATCAGGACTAGAGACATGCTCGGGTGGGATGGGCTTCACTTTTCCCCCAAAGGTAAGCATGTGTTCTCTTCTAGGTTGGCTGATCGCCTCTGGTGGGCTTTAAACTAGGCTTGTTGGGGGAAGGGGAAGATGAAGGCGAAGGAAGCTTTGGACCACCAAACCAAGTGTCACTCGCAAGAGCAGCCCAGCCTGGACCGATGATGAGTGGAACAAATACCCAAATAAGTAACAGGGGCCCGGGTAGTACTGGGATTAGGAGGCCAGCGCATATATCTTCAGAAGGCCTCAAATGCCTCTACACTAATGCTCGCAGTATGGGGAACAAGCAGGAGGAACTTGCCTTCCTGCTAGCTAACACCAGCCCAGACATAGTGGGGCACAATGAAACGTGGTGGGACCCAACTCGTGACTGGGCAGTGAACATCAAGGGCTGTAGGCTGTACATGAGAGATAGGACAGGGAGGAAAGTTGGGGGTGTGGCGCTCTATGTCAAGGAGAAATACACATCCTCAACAAACAGCGCTAGGTCAGAGGAGGGGGAGACTCAAGTGCTCTAGGTTAGGATACAAGGAGGTTGGGGAGAAAGAGACATAACAGTGGGGGGTCTACTACAGACCACCCAACCAACGAGAAGAGCTAGATTGGGAATTCTTAAGTCAGGTCATGGAGGCAGTTAGGTCAAAGGATATGGTCATCTTGGGTGACCTAAACTTTCCAGACATCTGCTGGGAAGAGCAGCCAGCCAGGTCTGACCGCTCACGTACATTCCTAGCTGAGATACAGGACCTCGATCTAACCCAGGAAGTGCAGTCATACCAGGGGAGATGCCTTGTTGGATCTGGTCTTGGCCACGGGTGACGACCTGGTGGGGAGACTGCAGGTGCTCGACCACCTGGGCGACAGAGGTCATTGTCTGCTAGAATTCACCATCCAGCGCAAGGTGGCAAAGGCCTGCAGCAAGGCAGCAGCCATGGGCTTCAGGAAGGCAGATTTCAATGAGATAAGGAGAATAGTAAGGGAGACACTGAGGTCCTGGAGGGGAGAGGAGTTGGGTGTCCAAGAAGAGTGGTCATTCCTTAAGGAGACGATCTTCCAAACCCAAAGGGAGGTAATCCCTACATGGATCAAAGGGGGCAAGAGGGTGCAAAGGACCCCATGGCTCACCAAAAGCTTCCAGAAACATCTCCAAGCTAAAAAGGAAGCATACATCCATTGGAAGGGAGGAGCCATCACCAGAGAGGACTATACCTCTGTTGCTCGGGACTGTAGGGGAGTGGTCAGGAAGACCAAGGCGGAGATGGAACTGGGACCAGCTACCCAGATCAAGGACAACAAGAAGTCCTTTTTTAAATATATAGGGAGTAAAAAGAAGGCACTGGGTAACGTGAGGCCTCTGCAGGACACGCTAGGAAATCTGGTCATCACACCAGACAGCAAAGCTAACCTATTTAACAGTTTCTTTTCCTCCATTTTTCTGAGTAGGGACCTGGTCATCCCTCCCCTCCCCCTGACTGGGATCCCCGTAAGCCCTGTGGGAAGAACACCTAGGCCTAGGGTCAGCAAGGACCTAGTCAGAGAACTTCTGGACATATTTAAATCAGCAGGTCCTGATGATCTCCAGTCCAGAGTGCTGAGGGAAATAGCAGAGGTTATTGCGGGACCTCTGGCACAGCTTTACAAGCACTCATGGTGCTCTGGCAATGTGCTGAAGGACTGGAAAAGGGTCAATGTGGTTCCCATTTTCAAAAAAGTGAGGAAAGAGGACCCAGGAAACTATAGGCCCATTAGTCTTACCTCAGTCCTGGGGAAGCTTTTTGAGAAAATTATCCTGGAGCATGTCCACGAGGGGCCAGCAAGGGATACTATGCTTAGGGGCAACCAACATGGGTTCATTAGAGGCAGGTCCTGTCAGACCAACCGGGTGGCCTTCTATGACCAAGTTACCAAATCCCTGGATACAGGTGTCGCAGTAGATATAGTATTTCTGGACTTCAAGAAGGCCTTTGACATGGTCTCTCATGCCCTTCTTATTAAAAACTAGGGGACTGTAGTGTCAATGCCTACACAGTCAGATGGGTTGTTAACTGGCTGGAGGGCCGCACCCAGAGTGGTGGTGGACAGGTCATTTTTGGCCTGGAGGAATGTGGGTAGTGGGGTTCTGCAGAGCTCGGTCCTTGGGCCCGCACTGTTCAACATCTTCATCAGCGACTTGGACAAAAGGGTAAAATGCACCCTGTTCAAATTTGCAGATGACACTAAGATGTGGGGAGAAGTAGGCACGCTAGAAGGAAGGAATAGGCTGCAATCGGATCTTGTCTATAGGGTTAGGTGGAAAAGAACAGGATGGGTTTCAACACTGACAAATGCAGTGTACTGCACATCGGGAGGAAGAACCAGCAACATACCTACAGGCTGGGGAACTCCCTTCTCATCAGTGCAAAGGCAGAGAAGGATCTAGGAGTCATTACTGAGGCCAATATGAACATGGGCTGACAGTGTGGGGATGCGGTCAGGAAGGCCAACCATACCTTGTCATACATCCACAGATGTATCTCAAGCAGGTCCAAGAAGGTGATCCTCCCCCTCTATGCAACACTGGCTAGCCTGCAGTTGGAATACTGCATCCAGTTCTGGGCACCACATTTCAGGAGGGATGCGGACAGCATTGAGAGGGTCCAGAGGAGGGCCACCTGCATGATCAGGGGGCAGCAGGGCAGGTCCTACAAGGAGAGGCTACAGGACCTGAACCTGTTCAGCCGCCACAAGAGAAGGCTGAGGGGGATCTAGTGGCCATTTACAAACTAGTCAGGAGGGGACCAGTAGGCATTGGGGGAGTCCTTGTTCCCCCAAGCACTCCCAGAAGTGACAAGAAATAATGGTCACAACCTAGCACATGTACAAACACACAAATCAATTTGGTGCATACACACACACATTACCAACTCAGGCACATACACATCTAAACCAGCCTAGGCACACGCATACCTATCACCAATTCAAGCACATACACTATATACCCCAAAAGTTAGACACAGATCACTAATTCGTATATCATGCGCGCACACACACACAAACACACACACATATACAACCCACCTACACACTGGTAAGTTCCTAACTTGGATGGTACAGTGTGTATGTGTGTGCTTGGGGTACCTGGGATACTTGGGGGAAGGTTAAGGTGAGAGAGAGAGAGTTAAAATGTAGGGAGTGAAAGTTGCCAGAACCGGGATTAGAATTGGTAGATTACAGAGAAGCTGGCTGAGGAATTAAGGCTTGGGTTTACATAAAGTAGACTGGGGCTGGAAACTGAGGCAGACAGCTGAGCTATTGGGGTGGCAAGGAGGAAAGAGAGAGAGAAGCAGAAACCTGGGAGCTTGGGGCTAGAAACAGGCTGACAGTTTAGAGATTGGGGGGCAGCTAAGTGGTGGCAAGGAGGAGACAGCCAAGAAAAACTGAGGCAGAAACCTGGTTGATCAGGGGAAAAGGAAAAGGCAGTGGGGATAAGACAGTGGCAAAGAAACAGGGGATTTGAAGGCAGAGAGGAGCTTGGGACAGGTGTTGGAGGTGGTAGTGAGCCAGAAGCAGGAGAGGGAGAAATGAGACAGAAGTTAGAGGGTCAAGGAGCAGAGACTGGAGCAGGGCCAAAGCATAGTAAAGCAAAACCCAACTCAGGGTTCCAAAGCAACACACACACACACAAGCACGCGTGCACAGGTGCAAGCACAAGCACTCACAATGGCAGCAGAAGAAAGAGACTCAGTGTGAGGGGTTGAAGTCCAGCTGGGGAAGAGAAGCAGAGTCTAAGCCCTTGGTTGAAGGTGGGGTAGGGAGTGAGGGGTGATAGCTACTTATCCAGGCTGGAAAGTCATCCTTCTCCAGTAGGTATTGTCCAGAGGGGGGTTGCCGGTAGGGCCTCTGGGAAATACGTAGTGTGCCATGGTGCTGGTTCAGATGGAGTGGGTGTGCCAAGGAGTCAGTCTTCACTACCCCTTTTTATGGAGCAGACTACCTCTGATCTCCTATGGGGAGGGCCTGTCCAGGCAAGGTCAGTCCTGTTCCAGAGGGCTCCAAGTGTTCTTACTGAGCATGTGCAGGCTTGGCACAATGGTGGGTTGTCTCATCTTTTGTTTCTTGAATGCTGAGGGTGGTTCCAAGGGCTGGGTAGTTGATCCAGGTATTGGTGTTGATGGTTCGGTCATTCAGATGGAGCTATTTTTTAGACCTACTGCCATTGTCTCTCAAGTACCCTCATTCATCCCCATTCATTCAGGAACCAAGTTACATAGGAGGGGTAGGTGTCAGTCATGGGTTACACAACCGGGCCTGGGGACAGGATGGAGACTTGACAAACAAAATGGAAACTTGACATGACTTATGCTAACTTATATGTGTAGGCCTAAATCATATAGTACCAGTAAAACAGTAATATAGAACAGTAAAAATCAATATAAACATAATAATTATACAATATAAAGAAGGAGGAAAAACAAAACAAATACAACTTGCTACCAAAATAAAATGCTGAAGTTTATCCTATGTCTTATCTCGCTTATACTTACCTATAGGGAATAGAGAGGGAAATAAAAAGTCAGAAATTGTTGGGGAAGAGGAGGGAATGCATTTTAAAAGAAAAAAAACTGGGGGTTTTGTTACAGCTTAGTCCTCAGGAAAGGAAGGAAGGAAGCCAGGTGCCTAACATGCAACAGGTTTAGGCCCTTTTGAAAGTTCCCCCTGATGTGTATCTGCATCTTTAGAGAGCTAAATACCTTTCAAAATCTGGTCCTCAGGAGCCTAACTCCTATTAATTTTAATCAACGATATCCCATCCTGTGCAATGGCAGGTATCCCACAATGCCTGAGAAGGCAGTGTAAAAAAAAAGGGGATATCAGACTCTGATGCTGTTGCTGCAAATTGAGATAAGGTCCCACAGCAGTCTCTTTTGTGGTGGCTGAACAGAGACTTGTTTGTCTGTATACAACTGTTATGGAGCAATTTATCTCAGGTTTATGCCTCAAGCTTCCCAGTCTCAGGGTGAAACCCATTCATGTGTCCAAGGCTTTAGGTTTGTCAGGCTATAACTTTCAAGTGGCTAGTGATCTGGGGAAACTTAATTTCTATGTGCTCAGCTTGTAACACCTTAAAGGGCCTGATTTTTCTGGAGTTAAAGACCCAACAATTTTTGAAAATCAAGACCCTTTGAGTTGCTTCAGTCTGGGCACCTGAAAATTGAGGTACTATCACTAGTTGCTTTGAAAAGCTGGGCCTAAGTCACTTTTGAAAATGGGCCTTAAACTATTTAAGAGCTTTTGAAAATTTCTCCCCATGTTCCTTTCAAAATGTAGCTATCCAGGGAAATTTTATCTACGTGGCATAGATCTTTTTTCTTTCTGGTATTATGGTGTATTCACCCATAATTGGCTTCACTGGAACAGAAAGAGACATCTAAAATTAAAACATTCAACTTATTTATACCAGTAATAGCTTCTTCCTAGATTTGCTTTCTTTTGCTTTCAAATTCCAATGGTACCATTTTTAACTGGCAGTCATTGCAGAGATAACTCTTACTTCACGGCTTGACATATTAGACAGCACAAAGACATTGTTTGTTCTGAGCCTGGGCTTGCTAAATAAGGTTTTTTGGGGTTTTTTTCATTAGGGAGATTTATGGCAGTTGCATGATGTTAATGTGTTTACATTCCTAACCTGTTTCTTTTCTCAAGTGGGTGAGGCAACTGGATTTTTCATTTTTGTTAATGCTAAGAATGAGGTGTTGTCATTAACAACAGCTGTTTGGGTAAGAGGCTTTTGTATTCATAGATGGACAAAGGTAAAACAAATTCTAGATGACTTTGCTCACCTGTTCTTTTCTAGTACATATTTCTTACTAACTTTAAAGGGAAGTTTCCCTGATCAAGGACTGAAGGGATAAGCAGGTGAACCAGGAGGTAAAAGAGGGTGAGTAATTACAGGCTCACCACTTCCTGAACAAAGGCAAACCTTCATTGGATGCAATGCTGGGTGAAAGCAAAGGTGGGTGAAGATATGTTTTGCCACTAATAACAGTGAGTTTTGGACAGTCTTTTACTTCCTCAGCATCACCCTTTTAATTATGCTCATAAAAATAATTTTGACTAGTTAAGTTTTTTCCTAGAGGTGATGAAAGCACCAAGAGCTTATCTGAGTAGGTTTTTGTTCTTTAGGTTCTCTGGGAGTGAATGAGGATCACGAAAGCCTGCTTGTTTTGCACTAGGTCAGGGTAGACTTACTGACCTGAGGGGAAAAGAAATGCAAAACTCTAGAACTCTTGGTTCACAGATGATGCCTTTCATGCCTTGGTTCAGAGATGATGCCAACTAAGAAATCACAAAAAAACCCACTTTTTCTGCAAGTTTTCCAGTGCACATGCCCTTCCTCAGGCTCAGGGAAAATTAAAGATGACTTGAGGGGGTTACCTGAATTACACAAGTGTGACTGGAAGAAGAATCAAGCTGGTGTCTGTCCTCTCTGGGTCTGACTGCTCTCATGTTGGTGTTACCCCAAAGACTGCAATGGCATTGTCCCGGAATGACCCCAATGTAAAAAGATGAGAATCTAGGCCTTTGGTTTCAGGGTTCCCTTTGGATGGATTTTTTTCCAAGTGGATGGTATAGAGAGGGAAGAGTGGAGGTTAGGGGACCCTGGGGTCCTCATCACGGTTTTAGCTTTAAGTTAATTAACCTGATATATTAGTTTGTAAAGTCACAACATCCCACATGTCTGCTGTTCCAGAGTAGAAACATCATAGTTTACACTGGACATCAGCCCAGGTAAACCAGAAGTAAGCACTATATTGCAAACAGACTCAGAGAGGCCATTTGCACAAGGGTGCATGACAAGATTTTTTGTTTTGGTAAGTTTGAGCTCCTCTTGGTAGTCAGAGCAGCATTTCAATCATTCTTCACTGCTGAGGGACAGCTATAAATCTTAGCTGTTCTCCAGCCTGTTCAGCACAACACCATGCTCTCCCAGATGGAGCTGGCACACTATGGAGCAGGCAGGCTGGCTGAAGAATGTGCTGCTTTTGTTTGCTTTGTAAGGGTGCACTCAGTGCTGGGAACCTTTGGCTGGGTGGAGCCTGGCATTGTGGCATCATTTTTTCTCTAGAGCTGCAGCTGTGATGTGGTTTAATCACGAGCTGACAACTCTGCTTGTGAAACAATTAATGGCAACAAAACTGAAACTAGGAATGGATCTCAGCAACTTGTATAATGTAGATAAAGAAATAGAAATGCCACCCATCGGTCTGATTCTCCCCTTACCTATTCCATTGTAAAACAGGAGCAACTTCACAGGAGTGACAGGAGTGGGAGCATTATCAAGCTTAAGTCCTGGAGTCAAGAGCCTGAATATCTCGGAGGATCTGAGCCAAAAAGTCAGTGTTTCTCAAAACTTCCTCACAATGACTGCATTTATAGCCCCATTTTCTCAGCATGACCCCATTCCCTCAGCATGGCCCCTCACTCCCAACCCACAGCTCCCCACCTCTGAGATCCCATCTGCTGATATTGTGATCCCATTTCAGGTTGTGACCCATAGTTTGGGAGCTGCTGCTATAAGTAAATTTTAGCAATGGTGAAAGGGGTGGGTTCATTTACTGGGTTTATGGGCAACCACAGAACTCAGAGGTTTAAGGAAGCACAGAAGAAAAAATAATTGGGTGCAAGGCCAAGAGCAGACATATGCAGGTGGGGCCCCTGACAGAGAGCATGGGACCATGCTCACTGCTTGCAGAAGGAGTCTGAGGACATCCTTAGGAACTCTGTCCTGTTGTGTGGCCAAGAGACTGGAAAAAAGACCCAGAGTCCAATCAGTTGTACTCTGATGCAGGTCAGCAAAAAGAGCAAACTCTGATCCTATAGCAGAAGGAATTTGTCTCTTCTTAGTTATACTCCCCAAAACCATCAATCCCAAGCAACCGCCCATCTGGGAGAGGCTAACAATGCCCGACTGTGACCAGGACCCCAGATCTCAGGCAATCCTGTGAGCAGTATGCAGCCTATTATCCCACTGAGCAGCATCCACTTAGTGTATTGTCTAAGTCTGTCTCCTCAGTTGTCTTTCTGCTTGGGAGGCCCGATCCTCAGTTGGTATGTCTTGTTGCAACTCTATGGACTTCAACATGGTGGCATCAGTTTATGCTGGCTGGGGCCCTGGCCCAGAATCTTTTCAGTGCTCACATCATCTATTGGGCTATGGACTGTGACAGGCTTGTGTGTGTGAACAGAAACACAGTTGTCTGTGTTTTGTCCAGCAAAGTCATTCATTATGAAGCCATGCATCAGCCTACAGCCCATTGTTTAAGTCAGCCCTTAATGAAGCCACCCTAGTGCCTGCATGAGTCACAGAAATGTTGACAGCCCCACTCATTTTATTATTAGCATCTGTTACAATAGAGCCTAGGGACTCCAGTCGTGGAACAGGACTCATCATGCCAGGTGCTGCAAAGACACAGAGCAGAGACAGTCCCTGCCCCAAGGAGCTTCCAGTTGAGTATAGTACAAGAAAGGAGACAACAGGTGGATACAGACAAACAGGAGAACTTGAGGAGACAACACCAATTCCAGCCACTGGCTGCCTCTCATTAGTCAGGATTGTCTGTGCATGGCAGCAAGGAAGAAATGTATGGGGAGTGCCTTTCAGGCACCAGGAAAAGCACAGAGGTGACTGAAAAATGACAGGTGGGCCATAAAGCCTGGTACCATGGGCAGAGCAGAGGCAGGAGCTGGCAGCTCAGTGAGCCCTGCTAAAGCACACACGCTTCTCACCATGTTCCAGACATTTTGCTGCAGAATAAAACAGCAACATTGTCTTTCCTTTGCTTTCATACGTAAAACAAATGCCCTGGTCTCTTCTCCCCTTCAAATCAGCAGCCTGATGGTGGGTGCCCTCTTTGTGGCCTGAAAGGGAAGCAAAGTCTGTTTGTCTCAGGACTACTATGTGCTGAGGTCAGGGACAACTTTCTCACTCTAAATGCATTTAGGCACAGTGGGACAGATGCTGCTCTTTCTTTGACCAGCGTAACTGCACAGTAACTTCATCATCCATCAACAGAGAAATTTCACAGTGGGAAGAGGAGTGCTGTATATTTGATCCCAACTTATATTTCTTGCATGTTCTCTCATGCCCTCCACCCAGGCAGAGCAGATAGTGAGGGACTTGCAGCCAGGTCAATTTTGCTAGATAGACAAACAGCTAGATAGAAAAACAGTCTGTATTTGTGTATTTGCAGCAAATTTGCATTTATGTATTGGTAAATAAGGCCATTTCCTCTTATGATGTGTGTTAATGTGTGCATATATACATTGGCCTCCATGAGACAGTGCTTGGCAGCATTTATAAGATTTGACCCTACTTTTTTTACTATTAACCAACATGAAGTGTTTCCCCAGCACTGCCTGTACATTCTGGTGTTCTGTATGTTACAGTTATCATCATCATTATTATCACATCCTGTGATATATTTGGTGGTTGGGAAAACTGTTCATGTTATTTAATACTCAACACATTAGCACCGAACTCTGAATATTACCAGGCACAGTCCCATGGTAGCCAAGGGGTAGCAAACTGCATATTGGGTGCGTCTACATGAGACGCTTACTAAGCATCAGTCTAATAACACTGAGCAGTAGTGTGGTGCTTAAAAACCAGGCTAATAACCTACTGTGCAGTGTTCTTAGGCTAATTCATTAAGGAAGTAAAAACTAAATGTGCAGTAATTAGGGTGCATTAATGAACATGTAGATGTGCCCATTGAGGAGTCAATGGCCACAGGTCCTGCCAATATCACTCCGAGGAACTTCATGTGTGAAGCATTTGGCTAGATGCCCTTCAAGCATCCATATGGTAGATATACACAAGTGTATGGGTGTTTGCGCCTCATGTGCTTCATGCTCAAGAGTCAGTACGATGGAAAATCAGTAGGGAATGAAAATGAAATGAAGAAGGATGGATGCTAGGACACAAACAGGACAACTCAGTACTGGGCCGCAGTCTGTCAGCGGAGTGGGCGCAGGTGCTGAGCCAGGGTCTGTGCGAGGTGCGGGGAGGCAGGAGCCCCCCGAGTGGAGCCGGAGGCTGAGCATGGCAGCTGCGGTGCCGACAAGGGCTGGTTGCTGTGGGTGAGACTCGCGGGAAGACAGCCCAGAGGAGCCGGGTCTGGCCGGGTGCAGAGCAGGGTGGTGCGGTGCGGTGCAGTGCAGCTTGAGCGGAAATAACAGGCTAGTGACATAACTGTCGACGCGGAAAGGCCAGGAGAAGTGCAGTGTCCAAATCACAACCGAGGTCAGGATGGCCGAGCGGTCTAAGGCGCTGCGTTCAGGTCGCAGTCTCCCCTGGAGGCGTGGGTTCGAATCCCACTTCTGACACAGCCTTTTGCCCTCCCCCTGACCTTTTGCCCAGGTCCCCACAGGCGGGGGCAGGAAAACACGCGGCAGGAGGGGCTTGTTGTTCTTGGTGCGGTTGGGCGGAGACGCCTGGCTCTGAGGTAAAAAAAAAGGAATAATCGCCCCTTGCGCAGACGCACCTTCCTGCCCGGTTTCTGCGCAGGCGCACGCTGCAGCGCGGGGGCGTTAGGCGGCCTCCGGCTCCGTGTGCAGGAGCGGGCGCTGGCGGTGGGTTCTCCCGGTTACCGGCCGGCGCAGCAGCAGCTGGGCTCAGTCTGTGTGCTGCGGCCCGTGCCTCGCTGCAGGGCTGTGCCAGCCATTGCCCCTGCACGCTGCCCAGTCCCTGCCCCCCGAGGCTACGAGCCGCAGTTGGAAGCTCCTAGTTTGGCCTTTTATTCCGGGATGCCAGAGGCACAGTCCCTGGGAAATGCCCGCGCTGCGCGCTGTGCCGGGGACAGCCCGGTCGCGTGCGAGTGACTCACCCCGCAGCTGCGCGCGTGCCCCGCCCGAGACGCCGAGCTGGCCAGACCCAGGAGCCCCTCCCCCGGCCTCTGCTTTTCTGCCCCCTGAGCAACTGTTAGGCCTGCCCCGCTACTGCC
>JAGPOW010002897.1:379336-395343 GCA_030014935.1 Caiman crocodilus
GAGACCACTGTAATTAGTGACAGCTTTAGCAGCCACGTATGTGACAGAGCACATATGTCCTTAGGAAGAGGACTGAGATCTTTCACAAACACCTAATCAGGGGGGATGGCATTTGGATGAGAACTGATTAATCATGATTCAGTAGTGAATCCCTGATCCATTTAGGTCCCATGGTAAGAGCTTTTAGTCACTGATATCCTAAGAGGGCTTATTTTGACATTCTTTTTTTCTAGGGGCTTTCCAGCCATCAGAAATTATTCCTTTTATGATCTTCATAGGTGTGACCAGAATGTTTGTGATAAGGGTGGTTTGTACTGTGCAAATGCTCTGTTTTCCAGGTGCAAAACTTTATAACATACTTTCACTAAAAGGGAAAGAGGTTGAGCTGTAGCTCTCATGATACTGCAACATGACTTGATACATATGATGCACTTTTTTGCCTTAGGGCAACCAAAAGCACATATTGGATGTGCAACAATGTGTAAGCATTCTACAAAAGAATTGCCCTTGGGGCTGTTGAAGAGCTACAAGAAAACAGACCCATCCTGCCCCAAGTCTGTTATCATGTAAGTACCACTATACCATTTTCCTTCTTTTTCATGAACTTCAGAATGAAATAATCTGTAATTCTGAGAATCAAAGGGCCCAAACACTGCAGAAGCTCTTGTATCAGAGTTAAGAGCATGCAGAAAATTGCAGCAAATGACACTGGAAATATGTAGCAGAGCCAGTCACTTATATCAGATGCACTCAGGAGTCGACTGGTGCTTGAAAGCCCATCATCATCCAGAAAACTCATAAGACACAGAAATAAACATTTAAAAAGCATTAAGAATTATGAGATATTAAATAGTTTTAATTTATAAACTTGTTTATAAGCCTGTAAGCAGAATTTCAGCCCTGGAGAAAAAGCCAAGGCCATAATTTACGTATTGTTAGCAGTTATTTCACCTGGGTCAAACTCAATTCGTGAGGTAACTCAAAGCACACACCTTTTCTGGCATGAAGACAAGTGCTGTGTGTGAGCATGGAGTCAGCTATGCTGTCTTAATCACAGCATCCCAGTGAGAGAATTAGTTTTACTGACCCATTTCAAAGCAATTATTTGACAATGAAGGCAAAAGAGAAACTCTACCTTAAGGAAACAGTGATTCATTCTGGACTTCCAGTGATTAGATCTCTTATGTTACTTCCTTCTATTTTGTTTAGTTTCTTTTGTAATATAAAAACCTGGCGTAATTTCAGAACAACAACAGGATTTATAATAATTTGGGGACACGATCTTACCATTTTCCTCTGATGTAAAATGAGCTCACGAACAATTGACTTTTGATCCAGTTACTCTTTTTGTTCTTAATCAAATTTGTGTGATTTTTCTGTTTCTGCTGATTTATTTCTGTTTCCTTTCTTGTTTCAGATTTGTTACTAAAAAGTCCAGGGAGGTTTGTGCAAATCCAGAGGACAGCTGGGTGAAGGAGAGAGTCGGGGAACTTGACCAAAAGAATGCCCCTCCAACTCTTTCACCTTCAAATCCCATCAGTTTTGTATCAGCACAAGAAAAGGCAGGCATATTTCAGAGAGTTATTGGAGGTGTCATGTCCTCTGCAACACAAACCAGTGGCCCAGGCTATGTCACCAGGCCCATGGATTCTCCTAGTCACACCGCTGGCGTAACACTTTCAGAGGCAGTAGATGTTTCTGCTGTAAGGGCAGAGGGTACAAATTTTCCCATATTGTTTGCACAAGAAGCTATGGGGCTCTTTACAAAAACTTCCTCTTTGTTTCCAGATACTAACACTGCTACGTACTCTGAGCCTGCTACATATGGCAGCAAGGTTTCCATGAGACGTGCTTCACATCCAACATATGCACCAGACACCACCAGCCTCAGTGGACTGACTCCATATGCTGTGAGAAGGCCTGAGAGTTTTACAGGATCCACAGAACCTTCTATAAGTAGAAAAGCTGATGCACCAACCACTGACCCTTACCCATTTATTTTACATTCTACACTGGTCATGACAAGATCTCAGAGCAATACAGGATCTACAGAAGAATCCACAGGATTTCCTGCAAGTGCAATATCTGATGTGCCAGGCACTGTTCCCAATATATTTAATTCTGATCCTACATGGATCATGAAAGGGTTTGACAGGTTCACAGTATCAACAGGTAAATCCACAGGAGCTACAGTAAGTCCAGTAGCTGACAAATCAGATGCTATTCCTAGAAGAGCTACTTCTGATGCCCCGTCCATTGAAAGCAGTTCTGGGAGTACCATGTTCCAGACAACACTTGCCCTAATAAAATCTGTTCCTAGCAAGCCTGCTGAAGAGTTTACGTTGATGGGAAGAGTGATGGAGAGCTACACTCTGACACTTGCAGATGGTGTGAAAGGAAGTGTTGCTGTCACAGGACTCGCTACACAATCCTCCTCTGTTGAAGGAGAAACTAGTTCATTCAGTAAGAACAGAGATAATACAAGACAGGTTGGTAGTGACTCTGCCTCCAGGGATGAAGATAACACCTCTAACCATTCATATCCTGTAGAAAAGGAAGATTCTCCTCAGTCCATTCCTGAATCCATTTCACCAGCAGACACTTCAGTCTTTATCAGCACATCCCCAGAAATGAACCAAGCCAGGATGCCTACAGAAATACCAGATATACCATTGGCATCTTCACTCAGCTTTCTGGCTCAATACCAAACCCTTGTCTACAGTCTGGTTTTCTTGGCAGCTGTTCTGTGTGTTGGCACTGCAGTCATATACATAAAGTCTATGGCCCTTGGTGGAAAAGTAACTAAAGAAATGATACAAGGGGTGCTTTATAGTCAGCAACGCTATGAAACTGTTAACTATTCAGTAGACATCTGATTTTTTGAAGGCATGAACTTTGGCTTCTATCCTACAGCCTACCTGCTAGTTGTTTTAGGTAGGCAAAAGTTCTCTCTAAACAAGTTTACATTGGACCAATAAACAATGCAAGGAAAATGGGCCAAGGCATAGAGCCTCTGAGAGGATTTATAACTTCTGGGTAAAATGCAAAAAAATAGCAGAGGAATGGTTTGTTAATGGCCAGGTTTACAAATGAGTTAGATTTTATTCAACACTTTTATTGACAAGCATGGCTGCGGTGGAAGATCAGTGCAGATGCTATTTTCCCATCAGTGGCGAAGGAATGGTTTTGAATCAGTCCTGAGGGTTTCTTCTATTCCAGGGGTGTCCAACCTTTTTGAATGTGGGGCCGGATCACAAACTTTTTATCACCCAGCGGGCCAGTGAGCCATATTCAAAGACCTTACAGGAAGTGGTATCACATCAGGAAGTGATGTCACGTGACCTTTGCCACCAGTGAAGTCGCAGGAAGTGAAAATGATCTAGGCATAGCTATGCCCATGTTCTACTATGAATAGTTCTCATAATTCTGGGCTTTGCTGGTTGCCCCCACCACCACCCTTCCCCTTTCTGCTATATGTGCCAGGGTGTTTTTAAGTCTTCCTCAGAGGTATTGGGTGTTGTCTACAGCCAAGGCTAGGGACTTTGACCAGGGTGTGCCAGTGGTCCTTCTGGGACCAAATCCAGAGGTTTTTGGCTAGAGGGTTATGTCCAGAGGTAGGCAACCCCTTCCATGGGTGCCAGAGCATAGCACACACAGGCATTTTGCTTGGCACGTGCCTCGAGGCAGACTTCAGGGGAAAGGCCAGGGCTGTGCTGCCACAAGGATAGAGTCCATCGTGGCTCCCCTGCTGTCTGCCACTGGCACGCTAACATTTTACAAGTCAAGACTATGGGTGTTTTTGGCACTGCCCAAAAAACGCTGCTGATCCCTGGTCTTGCCTCTCTGCTTGGGGTCCCACTGATCACCAAATTTGGGGTTAGGAAGGACTTTTACCTCATGGTCAGATTAGAGCAGACTGTGGAGGTTTTTGCCTGCCTTTGTAATGCTCCAGCACCCGGCTTCTGGGACGTGGGCACAGCCGGCTCCCAGGAGGGAAGACCAGGCTTTGAGGTTAAAGCCTCAGCCCCAGGAGATGGGGGTCATGGTTACTTTCGTTTCCCACAGCAAATGTTTTGGCGGGCTGCATTGTGGCCCACGGGCCATATGTTGGACAAGCCTGCTCCACTCTCTGCTGTGGTCCAGCTAAAAAGAACCAAGCCAAGCTAGATTCAGATTGAATGCTATATCACCTTGAACCCTGCTTCTGCCATACTTCTGTGGTACCAAGTTCTATCCTGAATATTATTCAGCTAATTGCTGACTCCTTCAAGCTTGTTGGACCAACAATTGCCACTTACTGGTGCCAGACCTCTTGACAGCTCTGAGCCCAGTTTTCCAATGGGGACATGTAAAATCAGGCCCAGTTTATATCTGTATATAGCTAATTAAAAGCCCAGGATAGGCAGGTGAAGATGCTTGAAAATCACAACTTGGCCCCTCAAAAAATCTGGCCATTTGTAGCTAAAACAAATTAGTATTGCACAGACAGAAAATGGCTCTCTGCTCATAGAATCTCTCCCCTAGCAACCTGACTCCTTGCAGCCTTGGTGTGATGTTACAAAACTGTATCGATATGGTTGTCCTTTGCTACTGGGTGTAAGCAGTGGCGGCAGAACCAAGAGACAATTGCTTTTTCCTGGCTTTCCAGGTATCAAACTGAGCATGGAGAGCAGGCTTGGTGCAATGATCACGTCCTTCTTTGCAAAAGTGACCTGTGTAAACCTGCAGTGAGGCTTTATTTATAGCAGCATTGCCTGGTGCAAATACCTTCTGGGTGGTGAAATGCAAAAAAACCCAGCAATTAGCAAAGCTGTGGTAACAGAATACTGCGGTGGTAGCACAGTTGAATCAGCTGAAAACTCTCTTCTCCCTCAGCGGGTTCTGGAGAATTCAGTAGGATGGCAGAGTAGGATATGATACAGTACATAAACACAGGCATAAAACTTGATGTGGGCTGGCCACTGCAGGCTCAGGGCTCCCTGCCCTGCTGCCCTCCCCCAGGGGCCTCCATTGCAAAGTGGGGCGGGGAGGCTTGGTGCCACTTCTGGGTGCCTTGCACCAGCTGCGCTACCATGGTGAGGTGTCCCCTGCCCACTTGGCAGCAGCAGGGGGCACAACTCTGTGCCACTATCACTGTTGCTGCTGGATGCACAGGGGGCACCTTGCCATGGTAGCATAGCCAGTGTGAGGCTCCCAGCAGTGTCATCAAGTCTCCCTGCTCTCTCCTACCACAGGGAGGGCAGCATGACCGGGAGCCCTGAGCCTGCAGTGAGCAGCTTACATCTTTCCCCTGCACCACAGGCTCCACTCTGGCTGTGCCACCCATGGGGACAGGGAGTGGGGCAGGGTTGGGGGTGAGGGGAGTGGTGTTTCATGCTTTGTTCCGGCTACAGTAGATGTCACTTCCTACAGGCCCTGGTCCAGTAGCCCTGGTAGTTAGGGGCTCCCTCTAGCAGGGATGGGGAAGGGGGCCATGAGTTGTGAGTGAGGAGCACCAGCAGAGCTGTGGAGTGGGGGATTGTACGTGGGGAGTGAGGGGCACTGGCTAAGCCAGGGGGCTGTGGGTGGGAAGTGAGGGGAACTTAGGGATGGGGGGGCAGCAGGTTGGAAGTTAGGGTCATGTTGAGGAAATGGGGTTATGCTCAGGAAACGGGGTCATAAATGGGGTCATGCTGGGAAGCACTGATATAGGCTCTTTAACAGTTCTGTAACCCCCCACCAGGCCTCCACCCCATCCACACTTGCTTACTTCGGGGCACTGACCACTAAGTAGCAGCACAAAGTCCTTATACTCAGGGCATTCAAGCACTAGACAGCAACTAGGGACTTCTGGAAGCTAACTAGCCAGCTTCCTGTTAAAGCTTCTGGACTAATGTAATAATGAGGCAGCACGTTTCTTTTAATAGGTGCTGTCTCTTTGGAAATACTAGCATTTGATCCTACTGAAATCAAGGGGGACAGTTTCAGAACTTACTTCATTAAAAAGCAACCTGCCTTTTGCTGCACGATGATCATTTTGCATGAGTGCTTGGAGGGTGACTGACAAAAGTGAGTGTTTATTATCTCTGGATGATGTGTTGGGGAAGAGTGGGTTTCGAATGTAGGTACTGCAGCATTTAAAATATCATTTGCTCTAATGAAAAAAATGTATTGCTAAGATGAATTCAAGTTCTAGGCCAATGTTGTGTGTGTTTTTTTTCTACTTTCTTAAGACAAAACAATAAAAAGTTGAACTTGAGTGAAATTTGGGTCCCATAACTTGATTTTATTACAACCAACTTTTTTTCCTTTGTGGTTGCACTTTAAGGGATCTAACAACTTTGAAGAACAGTAAATTCTACCCCTGTCTGGTCAGCAACTGAAGGCGGATAAAGCATATGTCTGGACATTAATGCTAACAAAATGACTTGGTCACTAAATTGGTTCCTGAAATGGATAATGGTCCAAGAAGATTTTAGTGTAGCTAAGTGCAGCTCCATTTTGCAGTCACTGCTGCAGTTGCAACCTGGGGGTAAACATGACTAGCTTTAAACCGACTAGGGGAGCCAGAGCAGCAGAAAATTGCAGACTTTACAAACTGTAAAGCCCACCAAAGGAGCTGGTTAAATCCATGGGTCAGTGCTGAGCTCTGTGGTGTCAGGGTTATACCAGTAGCAGTTCCTGAGCTATTCAGTTTAAAGCCATTTTGGACATATCTACCTACCTGCTGCAGTCACAGCAGTGACTGAAGTCTGAACAACCACAATGCAGAATGTCAGGAAAGCTTCCCCACTACTGTCCCACTATTTTGCAGTTTGCCCACATATTTCTCATGAAAGGCTTTGGCAAGTCTATAGGATCACCAGAACAAATCTATTAGACCTGGTACAAATCCAGCAGCTGAGTAGCCAGACACCATTCCCACAACTTCACTGTGGGCCTCCCTACCCAGCATTTGCTATTTTGGCCAGTGCAGATGATAGAGTTCCTGGAGCAGAGTGACAACTCCCAGAGTGGCAGTTACCCATCTACCAATGATGTGCTATAAATGGGTTGTATTGCCTGGTGCTTGCTGGCTCCCAACAGCAAGAGCTGGCTCCCATGTGCTCCAAACAGATCCCCCCTGCTCCTTGGGCAGCTGCTTGTCTGGTATCACCCCAGTTCTCTTGGCTGCACAAACAAAGCTGGCACAGACAAACAGCTGCCCGAGCAGCAGAAGGACCTGTTTGGAGCAGAACCCCGGGCATAGAGTCGCTCTCATGTCCCAACAAGCTGCTCCCAGCTTCCGTCCCAGGGAGCCAGCAAATGCCAGGTGATGTTATGCATTTACAGTGTGTCATAGGCAGGTAGGCAATTCCTGAACAACCTCCTGTGAGACAGGAGAGGAGATTTTGGAGCAGTAATGAGGTGCTGCTTGGGTTGGCTCTGGCCATGTATTCTCCCTGCAAGTGGTGAGCAGTGGAAAAGCTGGGCAGTGCCCTAGTGGAAGGCAGGGGGGTTTAATCCTCCTCCCTGCCCTGTCTTTGCCTGAGGCTGCTGCTTGGCCTGACTCCAGCTGCGGCCCCTGCCATGAGTGGCCAGTGGGGTGGAAAGCCAGGCAGACCCCCAGAAGGGTCCCTGTGCTGGAGGGTGAGAGGGCAGATGGGGGATTTAATCCCCCTCCCATTCCCCCTTCACCTGCTGCCTGGACGGGCCTTGGTCACACACCCCTCCTCTAGAGCAGGGAGCAGTGGGGAAAGCAGGTGGACCCAGGCTGGGGTCCTGTATGGGTGGGAGAGGGAAGGCAGTGAGGTTTATTCCCCTTCCATCCCGCTAAGCCTGCTGGCCCCTGCCCCCCATTCTTTCCACTCCTTCCACTCCAGCAGGGAAAAGTCTGGCAGGGTCTGCTCCACCACCACCAGGCAGACAGAGCTGTGCCAGCTGGGCTTTCCACCCCCACCCGCTTGTCAGCCAGCCGTCACTGCTCAGGCTAGGGAGAAGGGCAGGACCAACTGTACTCTGCTTGAGCAGACTGCCCAGACCAGGGTTGCAAAGCATGCTGTGAGCCTGATTAAACTGATGGGGGGGGCGCACATGACTGTGAGTTAACTTGAATCAGGAAGGAGTTTAGGACAAGTTCCACAAACTGGTTTGCTCTAAATCAGTTAAGTCTGAAACTACATTCAACCAGGTTTATCTTAAACCAGTTTTGGCCATTTTTTAAACTGGTTTATGTGCACTGAACTTCTGTTCTGTTACAGGTTTAAACCAGTTTCTGATCACTAAACTAGTTTATGTGTAATTTCTGTCCCTAGCCCTAGTCTGTTTTCTGCACTCCAGGGTGAGGGGTTGTTCCTCTCAACACCTCCAATGTGTCTGTTGTGTTCCCCCGTTAGCACTATGGGGGTTGCACTAGGTGACCCCCTGAGGTCCCTTCCAGCCCTCCTTGTCTGTGATTCTGATTCAAAGACATCAGGGAACACCATGGGACAGACCAGGGCACTTCTGAGCACAGGAACACCCCCAAGTTTCTGCTGAGGGCAGTGTCAGAGCAACTCAGGTGTTACTTCAGCCCAGCTCCAGAAAAAAACTTGTCAGACTTTTCTGCTCCAAATTCCCAGAGAAAACCAGAGCCTCTCTCCCCTGCTTCTCAGCACAGACTTAATAGTAGAAACAGAACCTGGCTCAAGTCACAGGCTACGAAACAGTTTGTTTTTCAAGCCAGGAGAGATTGTAGGTGTTTTGCTACCAGTGTGTAAAGTTTGCTTGCAAGTTTAAAGAGTGTGTTTGTCAGAAGAAATGAACACCTGCTCTGGGAGGCATTGACCATGCTTTTTTAAATGGTGCTCTTTTTTTGGATGGGGCCTAGGGGTGAGAGGAAAGCTGGGGGCACCCTCCAACATGGCAGGAATGAGAGACATCAGCAGGGGGACGGTTATGGCTTGGGACTGAAGGCATGGGCAGGGGCATGGCACTGGCATGTCAGGGCTGCTCAGTACCACAAAGTAGTGGCCAAGACAGCCAGAGCTGGACCCATGTCCTGTTGAGTGAAGGGGGTAGGGGCTTTGTATTTCCATGATAAAAAAACCCAAAATGAAATGCTAAAGTATAGGTATGTCAAATTTATTTTATTATAATTATTTAGGCACTGGTAGGCTTCCAAACTGCTTTAAAATTGTAAATATATCAATATATCAGACTTCACTCCTCCAAAAAAAGATTCCTGCCCAGGCATATGCATCAAAGGTCTGGATGGCTTTCAAGCATACACCATGATCCAGGAGCATTGACGGTTGCCAAGATCCATGAATCATTGTGTTCAACTGATACATATACAAACATATCCATATCTATCTATTTAAATACAGAGTGTCATTTCATTGTAATCATGGAAAAATGTGGATTTTGGATTTTTAATCAAAGAATTATTTATTTATTTTTTTAAAATAGAAAGCCATGATCCTTGCTTATGACACCCCAGCATGAACTGCTATATATGGTGCAGTTTTTGCTTGAGGGCAATCAAGAGCATGGGTAAAGTGTACAAAAAGCTGTCATGCTTTTACATAGAAAATCCTGCTGACATAATTAAAGAGCCATCAGAAGACTGTCCCATAATGTGATAGATCCCCTAACATTTAATTATCATTACACCATTTTTCTTTTTTCAATGTTATGTCCAGAATTAAATAAGCTGTAAACCTGAGAATGAGTGGACCCAAACTCTGTAACAGCTCTTGTTTTAAAATAAAATGGTTTCAGAAAACTAGGGAAAAGTCTTTATATTGTATTTGGTGGAATTATTCTTATTTAATGTCATATAAAGGTCTTCTTTGTGGTAGGATCTGGATCCACTCACAGTGAAGCAGTCAGTACCCTGGAAAACATTCAAGGAAGACTAAGGACTTTGACTTAGGGGAGACCAGGATTCAAAATGATGAAACCTCTTGTCAAAAATCACACAGATAATGCACTCATCTACAAGTGTCATTAATGCACAGCAAGAAACTGTACTCATTGCTCCACAACTTATTACTCATAGGAAGCTCTCAGTCATGCCGTTTACATGTGCACTCAGATCGCACCATGTTGAGCCAGGTTGCATCAGTCCTGGCTGACAACGAGCTAGGGGGAGTCAGCCTGCCAGCCTGGGGCTACTCCATCTGGGCTCAGTGTGCTGTGGAGAGGCTGGCTGGGGCACAAGAGTGTGAAGCACCCTCGTGCTACAACCAGTAGGCTCAGTCTCTACATGTGAGCTACAGTGCACAAAAAAACCCACCCTGCAGCAGGGTACAAGTCCTACCCTGATGCAGAGTGTATTAGTTTTGTGCGTCCTAATTGGGTTGCATGTGTAGATGCTGAGACATTTATTGCACAGTTAGTTGTCAACTGCTCAGTAAATATCTCATGTAGATGTACTCAATGTTCAGCAGACCCAATTATTTATCCCAAATATCTTCAATAGAGAGCAGTCCCTGAAATCCCAGTACATTCCAGAAAGTTCACAAGACTGCAAAAATTCATATATGAATGAGGCATGGGGTCATGTCTGTTTTATGACCTTTTAAGGTTACACTTAAAATGTTGATGGATGAAGCTTTTCAATTGGAATGCCTTTGTTTTCTTGCTCTTACTCTTCTAAATTGCTAAGGGCTCTCCTCTTTCCAGAGAGGACCCATCAGACAGAGGAGGTGCCCACACCCTGTGCCCTCAGGATACTCTATTTCTGTCTCTGATTTCTCTTTTCCCTTCAGTTAAGGCTGTCCTCTCTCAAAGTGCTTCTTTGAAGGGCAAAGAAACACAACTCGGGCTTTCCGCAAATCCTGGGGTAATGGCTTAGCACTCGTGTAGCTCAAAAAAGAATGGAGCCTAGCAGCTGCCTGCTAAACACACCCAAACCTGTTATGGCTGTGGGGGCCAAGAAGCGCTGGTGGAATGGGGCTGCCTATAGAGCAGAACTGATTGGATGAGAGGCAGCAGTGGCTGTAGCAAAAAAACTTTACTTACAAGCTGTATACACGAGGTAGACAGTGTAGGCACAATACATAGACAGACAGAACAAAACTGAAGACAGGCAAACCGTTGCTCACACTCACGCGGAGATGGGATACGTCGTGGCGACCACGATGGGGAGTCGATGGTGGGTGATCAGGCCTCCTCCATGGCTCCAAAGTACATGTGGGGATCTCTCCCTATGCGTGTTCGAGCACTCCTCCAATTTGGGCGGGCATTGCCCAAGCCTCTTATGCGGCCAGCGAGCCAATTGCCGACTGCCACATGTGCATAATTTACACTAAGCCAATCACAAGCATGCATTCCACAGTGCAGCTGCAAACTTTTGGCGGGCTCTGATCTTGCACCAAGGACTTTTCCTGCCTTACATGGAAAATCCCTGCACCCGGGACTCGCAATGTGCCTAACACAGTTGTGCTGAGGCACCTTTTTAACTATTCAGCTCTGACAATGGCCTGGCAGTAGACTGCCTTCCATGCTCACTAGGCAGTAGGGGAGTGTAAAGCGGGTTGTATCTGATTTGGCCCAAACAGGGGACAATGATTTGATTCGGCCAATGTCCCTAGTTTGATTCGGCCGAATCCGAATCTAAAGATTCAATGCTGATTCAGAGAATCAGTGATCTGGACACAGACACAGCATTAAATGTTTTTTCTCCATACCTTGAGGTACCAGCATGGCTTGTGAAAGCTGCAATGCTGGGGCGGATGAAGCATCCCACAGGAGCATGGAGGGGGCCCTCCATGTGCTCGGGGGTGGACCGGAAGTTCGCTGGGACCCCAAATGCCCTCCTCAGACCTAGGAGGCATCAGTTGTTGAGCTGGGGAGTGCAGGGGGGCCTCCTGTGCACTCTCCAGGGGACTGAAAGTGCTTCTGGTCCACTTCTGGGTTTGCTGCTGAGTGTGCTGGAGAGATCCCCACACTTCTGTGGGACACTCCATCCACCCCAGCATTGCAGCATTCATGAGCCGCCTGCTACCTAGAGGTACGTAGAAAAAAAAATAAAAAATTTAAAGCTGTATTTATGTCTGAATCGACAAATCTTTCCAAATCTCTCCGCCACTGAATTGGCTGAATCAAATCAGGGACTGAAGCGCTGCACAGCCCTACTAAGCAGGTCACATTGCAAACTAGCAATCCTCCCAGCTCATTATTTTGCCTTGTCTAGCCAGCATCTGTCAATATTGCTTGAGCTGCATGGAGCAGTTTACATGTCTCAACTCCAAGCCCCAATGGTTTCCGGGTTTTTTGAATAGATTTTTTCCTGTAGAAGTGGTTTTAAGAGGCATATATGATACATGTATCTGGATCACTAAATCAGTCTACTAGATACTTACTGTGCCTCTGAGAAGCGTGCAGTGATAACTGTCTAGCTGACTTAATCTAATGTTAACATGCACATCTGGAATTTCTCAGTTCAAGGATGATGTTTACCACAGCTCTGATGGATTTTGAGGTGACTTAAGTGTCCAATCCTTCAGCCACAGACCTGTCCACAGAAGTTGCACGACTTTTCAATGTGTGCTTGCAGAGTTTCCTCTGGCCACTGCAAGATCTCAGGCCAATACTAGGACGTAACATGCAAGAATGTTGTACAGTAAGAACTTTCCCCTTTACTGTGCATTTCACAGTGGGCTGTATCTCTCTATAGTAGGGCTGTGAGAAATTTTGGCAGCTGTTTAGTTTCGGAGGTGTTTCATCCCGTTTTGGCACCCAAAACACTGAACCTGAAATGAAACGGAAGGCTCCAAAACATGTCCGAGATGAAACAAAACCATCTGAAATGTTTTGGGGCTAGGCTTGCAGGGAAACAGAAACTAAGAAAAGGGTGGGGAAGAGGGGCAGAAGGACTGCTCTGATATTTACATCTGTAGCTGGCCAGTGTCTGCAATCTGTCCCTGAGGTCCCTCCCAATCCCAGTGCTCTGGGGACGGCAGCTCGCTGTCACCCTGTGTGCAGATCCAGGGGCCCGTGCCCCCTGGGAGGAGTCTGGCACAGCCTTGCAGCCCTGCCCGGGGGCCATGGACCCCAGATCTGTGTGTGGGATGACAACATGCTGTTGCTGCTGGCTGGGGCCAGCACCAGGACCCGAGTCTGCTCCATGCAGCCAGCGCTGAGCACAGCTGTGGGAGAAGCCCCAATAGCTGACCTGCTTGGTCCCAATCCCCCACCCAGTTCAGCCTTAAAAAAAAAAGCTCCACACTCAGCGGCTGTAGCAGTGGTTGTGGGGCTCTGGGGCTACTTGGCAAAGCCCCCCTGCACAGCTCCTGTTTCCTGATCTCCCCCTCTCGCCCTGCACTCACTGGTTCTGGCAGCAGTGATCAGGGCCTCTGGGGGCTCATGGTAGAGCCCCACCATGATGTGCAGGGAAGCAGGGATCACCCCGCCTGCCCTGCTTAGCAGCCATGTGGCAGCTGTTGCACTGCACAGGTGAATTGCTGAATGCGAGTTCATCTAGCACAACTTCCTGCTCTGGTCTGGCACCCTGGACTCCCCTTAGATTCTCCTGTACCTATTACACCTTCTCCATGAGCAGCAATGAAGTATCAGCTGTGTGCTCTCTTATTGTGGTAGCATCACACATGAGATGACTTTCTCTTCTAAGCCATATTCCCAGCTTCTTGCCATTTCCTTCTCTGGCTTCCCTACTATATGAAACAGCTTCAGTGCTGAGGGTCATTGTTTTGTTATTCTCAAAAGACCAAGGAGTTAAGCTTATATACAATGATAGTATTTGTTTATTCAGAGCCCTCTTAGTCCCTTTCTTTGCTGTTCTCCTCTGCTTGTCTCCCAGGGCCATTGTAGCAGCTTGCATGTAACCCTTGCTGGCATGCTAGGCCAGGCGATATGCTGGATTCTGGATCCTCAGGGTGCCAGTAGCCCTGGGAACCCCCTTAGGCATGTCTGCCCCTGAGGTGCCCTGTGGAGAGATGTGTCCCTCACCCTCACTGCCCAAGAATTTACTTTATGTCCAATAAACAAATGGGTTTCTTTGTTATACACAACTATATACAGAAAATAAATGATTAATCAAGATTAATACACACATAGCGAGAGTCAATAGTAAAACCAACAATGTAAATAGAATTTACAACTGTAGGAATAGATGAATAGTCCCACATGCATCAAACAACCTCAATGATTACATTCATCTGGTTATAACACTTTAAAACAGTTTCCCACCCATAACCCAGGTTGATTTCCTTTTGGTCACATGCCTCTTCCCACAATAATAAATGGTAATACAGCTTTAACTATGATCTACCACTAGGTGGCAGAGGCAAAGTTTCTGCTACTCCAGGGGAGGTGGACTTCTTGCTCTTTCTTGGTAACTCAGCAAAAACAAGCCTTCTACCAGCCACTGCAGGTAATAGGCTTCCTTTCTTTAGTATCCCTCTGAAAAATACATGTCCTGCAAACACTAGGGGTTAAGTTTCCCCTCACACACCCATGCAGATTTGGGATTCTCACAGGCTGCTCCCTCACTGGGCTCTAGCGCTCGCTCCTCTACCACCTCTACATGCAGACGTGATTTCCTCTGTAGGTCTCTGTTCTTGTACTACAAAACTTTTCTGCCCAGAGGGCTTCCCTCTGCAGGTCCCTCACCAGGCAGCTCCTTCCAGCTCCCAGCTAGCTTACCAACCCTTTCCCACTCTTTCCCTGTGTCCCTGATTGCACAGCTCCAACCTGGATGGGAAATCAGCTTTTCCTAGGATGACTCAGGCTCTCCTCTGTCCTGAAATCTACTCCCCAGCAAGCCTAAACTCCATTCCCTCTGCTGGGGGAGGGCCTGAGTCTCTACCTCTCTCCAAGCTGATCCTGCTCTCCTTTAGCCTTTCTCCAGCTGCTTTTCCATCCCTCAGCTTTTTATGGCTCCATAGTAGCCAATGAGAGCCCAGGGTTTGCAATGGGGGCTCTGATCACAGTTCAAATGCTTCAGTAAAAAGTATGCATTGTGCATAGCATACCCTCTATCTGGAAAAGCTATTTCACCCTCTGCAAACTTTTTGCTGCTTTTCCTGCAAAGTTCTTAGGCACAGCTCACCCACTCAGCTTGCAGCCAAGCAAGCCTATGCACCTGTCATAGTTTGTAAAGGTATCCACACAATTGTGTCTTCATTTTATTTCCTCCACAAAAGAAAACTGATGCCTTCCCTTCCTTAGACACTTTTGCCCAAGGGAGGTCTCTGCAAGAAGTAGCCCTACCTTAAGAACTCAGCATCAAGAGTTGCAATTAAAAGTACTGCTCTGTAGGGCCTGGGGATTTTTACGGCACAGCTACTCCTGCCCCCATGAGTCCACAGGTCCAAGGACAGAACCTGCACCTATCATGTACCTGAGACAATGCTAAGCCCAAACCTTGGGACAGCTCTGCAACACAAGAAGTTGGCTGCAACTACGCTTCTAAGCATATACCCCTGGCCAGCATGGCTGGGGTTGACCAAACAGATGTAACTCTTCTGCCAGGCACTGGTTAGCAGCAGCAAGGACTGGGTTCAAATTATGAGTATTCAATGTTTTCACTGTGCCTCATGCCCCCATCCAGAAATCTGGGATCACAGAATCTGTCTTTTTATTTTTACACACCTGGAGAGGAGGGGATTTTGTTTATGCAGGACACCACAGCCAGATTTATTACCAAAAACAAAGGGCAAAGGAAACACCAGGTGCAATTCAAACACGCTTAACTACAAGGGATAGTATCTAGTTTGCACCTGCTTTGGGGAGACGCCACCTATGCCTAGGCAGTCTGGGACATAGGGGCTCACCTAAAGTGTTGGTTCTGGGAGACTGTACGCCTACACCAGCTACTCAGCAACAAGCTAGACAGGATGGACCACACCAGAGTCCTATGAGCTGGTCCTGGGATTTGCTGCACCTTGGGGAGCTGCTAGTGAGCATCAGTTCTTCTGCAATGTAAGGGCCCCTCATTGCTTCCTGGTGTTATGCTTCAGCCCAAGTCTGAATTCGTTGCCCGGCATGCATGAGCCAATATATGAATGCCAGTTGGAAGTTTGAAAGAAAAAAAAGTTTTT
>JAGPOW010002897.1:395443-405956 GCA_030014935.1 Caiman crocodilus
CAACACCATGTGATCTAGGGTGGATCTTGCAGCATGAGGGGTTGGGCTTTGAGGGTCTGCCTGGGTTGTCCTTCTGATGTCATGAACCATGTGGTGCTGATGTCATGCACCACGTAACTGGGGTTAGGGGCAGAGTTGCTGATGTCACATACCACGTGACTGGGGTCAGGGGTGGAGTTGCTGATGTCACGCACCACATGACCGGGGTCAGGGGAGGAGTCGCTGATGTCACGCACCACATGACCGGCATCAGGGGCGGAGTTGCTGATGTCACGCACCACATGACCGGGGTCAGGGGGTGGAGTTGGTGACATCACATGCCATAAAAGGGGGAAAGGGGCGGTGTGAAGGGAGCGGGACCAGAAGTCCCGCCCACCTGTCACGTTTTCATTGAAGGGCAGAGAGCCTATATACTACTATTGTTTCTTAAAAGAAAGAAACAAATGGTGAAACAATCTGCGAGGGTGTTTATCAGCTCCCTATTAAGTTTTGCTATCCCTCAAGGGGCTTTTGACTAAGCAGTGATGGAGCATGTGGAAAAAATGTACCTGGTGCCCAGTCAGATGGAGCATTAAGGGCTTCTTCACCACTTGAGTTAAATAGCAGAGGTGGCCCACTTATTGGATGCTGAAATAAGGGACATTCTCCAAAGGTCAGGTTTAGCTGAATATGATAAAGCTAAACTGTATGCTGCTGCGCTTCAAAAATACCTGACATATGTAAAGTAGGGTGACTTGGACAGAAGTAAATTAACTCTGTTTCTGCCAGAACTCCCTAGAAGCCACAAAGTTTCTAGAACCCCTAACAAATCCTGATCCTGTTGTTCAGGAGTGTTGGATAATGTGCATGCTCAATATGGTCTTCTCATCTGTCCTTCCAGAGAGTGGATGTGGATGACGCCATGAGACCTGCATCAGACAGGTCAACTTGCGGCTTTGGAAATGGTGTCTCAAGGCGGGCTTCGGCTTTTTGGACCATGACCCACACTTCAGAACAAGAGACATGCTTGGGTGGGATGGGCTTCACCTCTCCCGCAAAGGTAAGCATGTGTTCTCTTTCAGGTTGGCTGATCTCCCCCCGTGGGCTTTAAACTAGGCTAATCGGGGGAAAGGGAGGATAAGGATGGAGGGAGCCAGGGAACATGGAACCAAGTGGCACCCACAGGAACAACTCAGCCAAGACAGGCAATGAGCACAAGAAATACCCAGGTAAGAGACAGGGGCCCAGATAGTCCTGGGATTAGGGAGGAGGTGCATACACCTTCAGGAGGCCTTAAAAGCCTCTACACTAATGCTCATAGTATAGGGAACAAGCAGAAGGAACTTGCTCTCCTGCTAGCTAACACCAACCCAGACATAGGGGGGCTCACTGAAACTTGGTGGAATCCAATGCACAACTGAGCAGTAAACATCAAGGGCTATAAGCTGTACAGGAAGGATAGAATGGGGAGGAAAAGTGGGGGTGTGGTGCTCTATGTCAAAGGACAACACACATCCTCAGTAAACAGCACTGGGTCAGAGGAGGGGCAGGCTGAAGTACTCTGGGCCAGAATACAAAGGGGTTGCGGGAAAAGGGACTTAATGGTGGGGGTCTACTACAGACCAGGGGGAAGAGCTGGACCAGGAATTTTCAGGTCAGCTCACGAAGGTAGTTAAGTCAAGGGACATAGTCATCATGGGTTACCTAAACTATCCAGACATCTTCTGGGAAGAGCAGTCATTCAGGTCTGACCACTCATGTAGGTTCCTAGATGAGTTATAGGACTTCCATCTAACCCAGGAGGTGCATGGTCCTACAAGGGGAAATGCCTTGTTGGACCTGGTCCTGGCCACAGGCAATGATCTGGTGAGGGGACTGTGGGTTCTTGACCACCTGGGCAATAGCAATCATTGCCTGCTGGAATTCATCATCCAGCACAGGGTGTCAAAGGCCTATAGCAAGGCAGCAGCCCTGGACTTCAGGAGGGTGGATTTCATAGAATCATAGAAGTAGGGTCAGAAGGGACCTTGTAGATCTTCAAGTCCAACCCCCTGCCTGGACAGGAGGAAAACTAGGCTGAAATGACCCCAGCCAGGTAGGCATCAAGCTTTTTATTAAAGACCGCTAGGGTAGGATCCAGCACCACTTCCCTTGGAAGTTGGTTCCAGATCCTAGCTGCTTTGACTGTGAAGAAGGTCCTATGGATGTCTAATCTAAACCTACTCTCCAACAACTCATGGCCATTATTCCTTGACCAGAGTTGTGTAGAGGGGGAGGATCACCTCCTTGGCCCTACTTGAGATGCACCTGTGGATGCACAATAGGGACTGGTTAGCCCTGCTGACCGTGACATCGCACTGTCGGCCCATGTTTATCTTGGAGTCATTATTATTACAGGCTGGGGAACTCTCTTCTCATCAGCACAGAGGCAGAAAAGGATCTTGGAGTCATTATTGATTCTGAGATGAACATGGGACACCAGTGTGAGGACACTGTCAGGAAGGCTAACCACACCTTGTCATGCATCCACAGATGCATCATGAGCAGGTCCAAGGAGGTGTTCCTCCCCCTCTAAGCAACACTGGTCAGGTGGAGCTGGGGTACTGTGTCCAGTTCTGGGCGCTGCACTTCAGGAGGGATGAGGCCAGCATTGATAGGGTCCAAATGAGGACCTCTTGCATGTTCAGGGGGTAGCAAGGCAGACCCTACGAGGAGAGGCTATGGGACCTGAATCTGTTCAGCCTCCACAAGAGAAGGCTGACAGGGGATCTGGTGGCAGTCTATAAATTGGCCAAAGGGGACCAGCAGGCAATGGGAGAGTCCTCGTTCCCCCAAGCATTACCAGGAGTAACAAGGAATAACAGCCATAAGTTGACAGAGTAGATTCAGGCTAGATATCAGGAGGCACTACTTCACAATCAGGGTGGCTAGGATCTGGAATCAACTTCCAAGGGAAGTGGTGTTTGCTCCTTCCCTGGGGGTCTTCAAAAGGAGGCTAGATAATCACCTAGCTGGGGTTGTTTGACCCCAGCATCCTTTCCTGCCCATGGCAGGGGGTTATACTTCATAGTCTGCTCAGATCTCTTTCGACTCTACCAACTATGAATATAAGAAAAATGGTAAAGTGTCTCTCAGTAAGCTGAGTCAGCATAAGTATATTTCTTCTTGGGATGATCAAGGGGGCTTTGTCTACAAAGGAACAGACTTAAGGGTTCTAACATGGTCAACTTACTCTTCAGACTCATGCTGGATATATTAAATGTGCACTGAAATTTTGGGCCATCTTGATGAAAGCTATGGATGAGCTGAACATACCATCTTCTGTCATGGCCAACACCATGAACCAGAATCTTCTGGAACACCTGAAAGCATCTACTACAGACCAAGAAACAACAAGCTGACAACCTAAAAAGCATAATATTCTGAAACTGATGGCTCTCCTTGTAAACAGCAATAATAAACTAACAAACTGTTCAATACTGCTTCAAAATTTTGTTTAGAATGGGGTTTTTTTTTAATGAAATGGGATAAAAGGAAAATTCATGCACATACAATTTTTTAAACAGCAACAGTGGGTGCTTTATTTACAATGCATTCATGAAAGTCATAACAAAAAATGCATGTTTGGGCATGCTGAAACATATTTTGGGCAGACCCAGTCATGTGGAAAGTATTATATTGACTTTTTAAAATTGCCTTCACCATCTGGTCACTTTGTATTAACTCACTGGAATAATACAATTTTAAAATCTGTTCATATGACAGCCCCTTGTTCCAGTAGAGCAGAATACACAATAGTATTAGGTGACAAAGCAGAGGTCTCGTAACTATTTTATTTTTAAAAAAAAAATATAATGTCACTAGCATTCTTGTTTAAAAAGAATATAATACAGGAAACAGGAAAGACAGCCTGTTTGTGGGGTGGCCATTGATGGCTAGAAAATGATATTTGGAGGTTTGCTTTTAGGAATTGACTTGTAGGTAAAGTAGGTATGCATTAGAATAATGGTCCAGGGGAATACCCATGGTTAATTGGTTTCTAAAAGCATGTTTGTGACAAAGTTTTCTTCAAGGTTCACTGTGTCTGAAGCCAGCAGAGACATCCTGGGAAATTAAAAACATATTCCCTAAAAATCCATAACATGAGATAGGCTTGTCATGTTGGAGCCAAGTCACAGTGACCAGCTGCAGAGCCTTTGGCATTTCCAAGTTTGGTGTACAGACCAAATAAAGACACTGATAAATAGCAAAATTAAGAGTATTCATAGATGCTAGTGTTGGAAGGGACCTCAACAGATCATTGAGTCCAACCCCCTGCCTGGACAGGAAAGAGTGCCAAGGTCAGATAACCCCAGCCAGATGCCTATCCTGCCTTCTCTTAAAGACTCCCAAAGTAGGGGAGAGCACCATCTCCCTTGGAAGCCCATTCCAAATTCTGGCCATCCTTACTGTGAAGTTCTTCCTGATGTCTAGCCCAAATCTGCTCTGTCAATTTGTGACGATTGTTCCTTGTTACCCCAAGAAGCACCCTGCTGAACAGAGCATCTCCGATTCCTTGCTGTGCCCCTCTAATGAATTTGTAGGCAGACACAAGATCACTTCTCAGCCTTCTCTTGAGGAGGCTGAAGAGATCCAGGTCCCTTAGTCTCTCCTCATAGGGCCTGGCCTGAAAAACCTTAACAGTCCAGAGAAGGGCCACTTTGTACAGTCTCAAGGTTATCCACATCCTTCTTAAAGTATGGCACCCAAAACTGGATGCGGTACTCTAACTGACCAATGCTGCATAGATGGGAAGTATCATCTCCTTGGTTCTGTTAGTCATGCATTTGCTGATGCATGATAGAGTGCGGTTAGCTTTGTTGATGATTTTGTCACACTAACGACACATGTTCATGCTGGAGTCCACCATAACTCCAAGATCCCTTTCTGCTCCTGTGCTGCTGCAAGTGTCATTTCCCAACTAGTAGGTGTGTTAGATATTTTTACACCCTAGGTGCAGCACTCTGCATTTGTCCTTCTTGACCTGCATCCTTTTGTGTTCTACTCACTTTTCCAACCTGTCCAGGTCTGCCTGCAATCATTCCTTACCATCTGGTGTGTTCACTTTACCCCAAAATTTAGTATCATCCACAAACTTGGACAGAGTACATTTCACACCCACATCCAAGTCACTGATGAAGACATTGAAGAGTACAGGTTCAAGGACCGAGCCCTGCGGGACCCCACTACCCACATCCTTCCAGGTTGATACTGACCCAGCCACTACCACTCTGAGTGCAACCCCCAAGCCAATTTGCCACCCACCAGACTGTGTGATCATCTAAGTCACAGCCTCTTAATTTATTTAGTGAATATGTGATGAGATACCGCAAAGGCCTTCCTAAAATCTGAGTATATTATGTCCACCTCTACTCCTGTGTCCAAGCATTTTGTGACCTGGTCATAAAAAGAAACCAGATTAGTTAGGCATGATCTACCCGTTATGAATCCATGCTGGTTGCTCTACTGCATTATTTTTCCCATTGGACTCACACAAATATGTTTCCCCTATTCTGTATAGTGAATTCAGTTCATTGATGGTCACTGTCCCAAAGGTGACCACGAATCTGAGGCTCCCCTACCAGGTCATCATTCCCCTAGTGGGACTGTATACTTCCTGCATTTGGTGAAGGTCCTGTATGCAGGTTAAGAACCTATGTGAATAGTTGGACTTGGCCGACTGCTCCTCCCAGCAGATGTTAGTGTAGTTTAGGTCCCCCATGACAACCATGTCCCTAGACCATACAGCCTTTGAGAGCTGCCTCAGGAATTTGAAGTCTAGCTCTTCCTCTTGATGTGATGGTCTTTAGCAGACCCCCCCACCCCAGTCCCTTTCCCCCTGACCTCTATGTATCCTCACCAACAGTACCTCAGCTTTCTCCTCCTTCGATCCTATTTTGATTAGGGAAGATGTATAACGCTCCTTAACATAGAGAGCAATACCTCCCCCCTTTCCTCCCTACTGTCCCATCTGTACAACCTATAGCCCTCAGCGCATACTGCCAAATCATGGGTAGGGTCCCACCAGGTTTCCATTAGCTTCACTAAATCAAAGTTAGTGTCTGCAAGCAAGATTGCAAGTTCTTCCTGCTTGTTCCCTGTGCTCCTATCATTAGTATAGAGGCAATTGAACCCTCCAAATGGTGCCTTTGGTGCCCCCCCTTTTTGATGCCCAATGGGCCCCTTTGTATTTACGTGGTGCGGAATCAGAAAAAAAAAATTATATATGCCTTAAACTTTGATTATTTTAGTTATAAGATGATATAACTGCTTTGTGGAGAATTGCTGGCTCTGTGTAGCAAAACAGATAAGAGAAAATGTTTGTTCTTTGTAACTCCTCTGCAACTGCTTCGCTCACCGCGGCCTTAAAGATAGTAAAAAGTATGTACAATTCTGATTTCCAGGTGCAAGAAGGAGGTTTGTAAACTAACTTCACCTCCCCCATTAGTTCCCATCCTGATTACAGCAAAGAAGTAATATTATAGCTTGCTCTTGGGGGAGGACCCCTTCCAAGTGCTTGGGAGATCCATGTCACTTTGGAGTCCCCCCTACAGCTGTAGTTTCTTTTGAATAAAAGCTTCTGCTGACCTGACCCAAAAGTATGCTGCGTATGTTTCCACGACAATGTTCTGTTTCATGTCTCATAGATTGTAGGTCCTAGATTCTCTCCATCTTCTGCCTCCCCATCCTCTGTTGACCCTAGTTAAAAGCCTGACATAGGAAATCAACCAACCTGTAAGAAAAGAGACTCTTACCTTTTGTGGAGAGATAAAGATCATCATGTCTCAGGAAGTCCCTTGCACAGAAGTGCAGATTGTAGCCCAGGAAGCCAGAACCTGTATGATGGCACCAACTCTGGAGCCGCGGGCTGACCTCTGACACGTGATGCGATGCCTACTGCGACTGCTGACTGGGAGGATCAACGAGAAGGTGTGTATGTAATAAGTTTGGGAAACAAAGGAATATGCTGACAGAACAGAAATGAACAGTATGATGACCACAGTCAATGGTTCCTGTAGATGAAGAGTCAGAGGAAAGAAAGGATATAAAGGAGGAATTTCAGAGCAGCAAAAGGTCCCCGAGGGGAGAACCCAAAGCCACCATGTACAGAGGGCACACCACCAGCTGTAAGCGATGCATAAGGGAGCCATGGGAGGTATATGCTGCCCACCCTCCCCCCCCCCCAATATTGGCCACCATCATTGGCTTCTGCAGGCAGTCACTGCTCACCATCTGTCACCTTCACTGCTGACACTATTGCTGGCATCTGTGGGCGGTCCCTGCTTGCAGCTCACAGCTCCCCCCACCACCACTGACACCACTGCTGGCATCTGCAGGAGGTCCCCAGTCACCACTTGCTGCCCTCCCCCCTCTGCCATCTCCACTGGCATCTATGGGCAGTCCCTGCTTGTTGCTTGCTGCCAATTACAAATGGTTTCCCCCCCCAGTCATAGGAGGTACCAGTCATCTTTGCCACCAGCCCATCTCACCCACCCCACTGGGATGCAGTCAGGGGGGGGCGAGCCTTGGTTCTCAACATCCAGGCTGCTGACATCTGACATTCAAGAAAGAATCACAGGGTGAAGCTTGTGTACTGGCCATATGTATTTTCCCTCTGCGACAGCCATAAAACTGGTAGATATACAATTGGGGAGAGGGGAGGAGAGTGGGGTATTATTATCTGCTATTACTGTGTATCAATAACATTTTCCTATTATCAAATTCAGAAGTTGTGGTTGGGCCCACCCAGAACAAGTTATCTGAACCATAAATCCAGTGCGAACAGCCACACAAGTCAAAAAACTCCCCATGGTTCTTAAGCTTCAGGTAAGCCATCAGTTAGTGTTCCCTGGGTTGATTAGGCAGGTGACTGTTGACCACCAAGCTCAGGAGTCTTCAAGATACCCGAGTCTTAGGGAGTCAGTCTCAGAGGAATGAATGCATCTAAGAAAGCTTCTTTGGTGTAAAGTCTGTGGATAAAAATCTTGTGATTAACAGGGAGCAAGCTTTCACATGTTTACTTGCCATCTGTATGAGGTGCGTGTAGTATTTCATGTAGGTACAGTAACAGGAGGGCAGTCAGGGTCCCCATGCTCTCCCCTGCTGCCTCCTTTACCATGCAAAGCTGCCAATCAGCACCCTCCAATTCTCACCCACCACGACTTTGATTTTATATATAAATTTTTTTTTATAGGGAGGCTGCCTTCCATCTTCTTGGCCACAGTTCTCCCGTCTCAGGTATTCCGTACACCCCCAGCATTATGGGCTATGCATGGCTCCTACCACCCCAGTACCACACCCCAAGCCTCACAGAGGTCATGGACATTATTCTGACCCTCTCTATATTCACACTCTTTCTGGCACTTGGGCTGTCCGCAGTCCTGTCCCTCTCTGGCGTTTGAACTGTCATCCCATCTCTCCCTCTCTCTCTCTGCACCCTGTTTCCAGGCCTTCTCAGTAAGCCCAAGAGCAAGGTGGCATTTCTCAAGCACTGTCCCCTTCTCCAGGGCTCACCACAATGCTGTCCCTTTCTCTGGGGCTTGCCATGCCCACACTGGGGCTTCTCAGCAATGCCCCCTTCTCTAGGGCTTCTCAAATGCCCCTTTGGGGCTGGGGTCTACACACCCCAAATGCTGCCCCTTCACTGGCACTGGGGTCCCCACACTACTGTGCGTCCCCTATGAGCCCTCCTCCATCCCTAATAGCCTCTCCCAAACTACCAGTGTAACATATAGCAACACAACACAAGTCTCATGACTATAACATAAAGATAAGCTGCCTGGCTGTAACTACTCTTAAGCCTACCAGAAGTTCTTCATCCTGCAGCAGTCTCAGATGTTGCTCCTGCCTCAGGCTTCTCCTCTCTTCCATGACCATAAGCTCCTTCTTCTCTGGCTGCTTGTAGAGACCTGCTTCTAGCTTCCTGCCTGTGCTTTATATAGGAGCCAGGCCCTGCCCCCTTCTCATCAGCTGGCTAGGCAGGTGCAGGTCCTTATTTCCCACTAGTTGTCTCAGCAATCAGCACCGGAGGAGTCTTCCCTGCTTTCTCAGTAGTAGGCATCTTAGTGCCCTGCTACAGTTACAATTCTCAAAATCTGGTTGTAGTGATTTTGTTGGGGTTTGTTGTCCAATGTACAGGTTCACAAAATTACTATTGTAATGTTTATAGTTTAAAGTTAATTCTTAGCATAGTTCCTGTTAAAAGCATCATTATCGATGAACTTGATGATAATAAGTTTGGGCAGATGCCCCAAAATAAATTCTCCTGTTTACTAAACTGACTGCCAGTGGGAATGCTAAACATGTTCATGTCCACATGGTCTATGGGTCATTTAACATTGACCGTAAGCAAGGCCTCTTCACGGCCCACCCAGATGCCTGGGGCTCCTTCTCTTTTTTCACAAAGAGCAAGGCAGATGTGATTTGTAATTTACACTGGCCAGCAGGTGGGGCACCCATCAAATAGAAGGCATCTTTATTGTGAGTCAGTTTAATTTTCACACCCACATCATTCAACAAAAGTTTTTTCTTGAAAAAAAAAATCACTGTGGAGATAGCCTAACAGCTCCATCCTTTTGTTGTAGTCCATCAGGTTTGTCTGTCTCCTAAATCCATGATTTTCACCATCTTACATGACCTCTTTGTGATGTCCGGGGGTGTCTTTGTCAAACAGATAGGTGGAAAATTGGATAGCAAGGGTGTCATCACTGTAGTTGAGGACCTATTCGATGAAGGCTCAGAAAGAGTAACAGTTGTTGCTCTGGTGTCTGAGATGATCTCCCAGAGTAACATCCAGCTGGCTGAAGGCAGAGGCCAATAGGTAATTCACCAGACCCACAGAGGCCCCAGAATCAAAATTGGTTCTGCCAGCTTTTATAATCTTGCAGCAAAGATACAACAGCATGTTGTTCAAACCCATATAATCTTCACCATTCCTGGTGATAAAAAAGGTAAGGGGGCAGACTCAGTAATAGCTAATAGTGGGGGGATCTCAACATACAGGCTTTTCTCAATGCTGGTCTGCACAGGGACTATTTGAAACAAATCCAGTTCAGATTTGGAGCATTCTTCAGGCCTACAGTGAAAAAAGGTCATAGAGCCTAAAATATATTTCCTTTTCCTCCAGGAGAGTGCCTCTTTTTTCTCCTAGGCTGCTTCTTGGTCTTTCACATATGACTACCCCATAAATTTACCCTATTTTTTTTAATGATTGGGGAGGTCTTGTAAGTTGGGGACATGATGCATCTCTGTGACATCTGTAGGTATTATAGGGCTTGCTCATGCTGCCCTGTGCTCGTCTGCCTACAGGTGGTGAAAGGGTAAACCTTGGCTCTGGATCACCAGGTCTGCCAGGAAGCGGATCTTACATTTTTCTCTTTTGCCACTCAAAATTAGTGAGCACTGTAAAGTGGTGTGCCACTATGGCAGGTAAAGTATAAGACCAATACAACATGGCTTTGCTAAAAATAGAACATAAACGGCAAAGCTTCACTGC
>JAGPOW010002897.1:406056-445481 GCA_030014935.1 Caiman crocodilus
TCACCCACTGCCTGCCTGAGTCGCATCACTTCTCGTCAACTCCGAAGGACAGCAGCAAAACCCACGGCAATCTGCAGCACAGCAGCCTGTGAAGCAGCGTGGCCCCAACCCGCCGCTAGAGCATCCTCCCCTCCTTGCTTAAGCTGCTACTTCTCTGCTCGGCCAGCACCTTGCTGGCCGGGCGTTTGTAAGTATTTTAACCAATAAAATGCCTTAAAATCAATCACCTGTCTCATTCTTGAGTCCCCAAGCATCTGAACCCAGTAATAGCCCGCGCTGACAGCCACGACTTTGATGACCTATATATTCCCAGGAGACAATGCCCATGGTGATCCTGCCTGGTCTTGATTCCTGTGTCTTTGGGGGGGCTCCAAACCTCCCCTTTACCCCAGCCTAGTCTCTCCAGATGGTGTTTTATGATGTTCGTCCACAGCCAGGTTGCAGTGCTGCCTGTTGTAACCTTCTCTGCACCCCAGGGTTTCTTAGTGCCTCTTTTGGGTACACCCTTCCAGGGACTAGTCTTGGCCTGTGCTCAAACAAAATCAAAATAGACAGCAAAAGAAATCAAAGAAAAAACCCCACTGCTTCTCAGTCTTCCTTTCAGGCTCTGGCAATGTCCCCAAAACAATTCCTTAGTTGTAGTGTGCCAGCCTGCCCTGCACCCCTATGAACGTACGCAGTCTCTTTGGGGTCTCCCCCCTGTGCAGGAAGGCTCTACCTGTGATTAGATTTTTCCCTTCAGACCCTCCTCTGGATCCTGTGTTGGAAAAAAACTCCAGTCCAGAGATTCTCTCTGGCCTTGTGGACTCCCTCGCTCCCCATCCTCAGCTGCAGCCTCAGCTGTGCTCTAGATAGTCCCACTAGCAGCTTGTTCGCAGGCCTCCGCCTGCCTCAGGGGCACTTCCGCAGGTTTTTCAGGCACGCTCTGCAGTTTCTGCCTACTGAGCTGCTCAGCCTCTCCTCTCTCCATGCGGTCTGCAGGAAACTGACCCCTCTCTGCCCCTCTCTGGGGCTGGAAATACCTTTGAGCATCTCCCTTCGCCAATTCTAAGCGAGATGCTGCTCCGGAAATTGGGTGGGTATTTTCTTTCCCTTCCGGGCTGCAGCTGCAGCCCTGCTGGCCCTCCATGCTGTGAGTTCTGTCTCACTCCTTCACAATCTCTTTTAAGGCCCTTCTTTGAATATACAGTAAAAGCTCTGTTATCTGGCATCCATGGGGAATGGGGGGTGCCTGTTAAAATATGCCGGTTATCTGAGGGTAATACTTATCTTCAGCCCGGCGGGTTGGAGATGTCTTTGCCTGTTTGGGCCACCACCCCTTCCGCCGCACTTGGTGTACCAGGGCTTTCACGTCCTGGTGTCAGTGTGCTAGGAGACAGGGAAGGGGGCCCCTGCACAGGCTGCTTTGCCCCAGCCCATGGTCCATGAGGAAGAAGTGGGACTTGGCTCATAGTGGCGAAACCGGAAGTGCCACGGTGGGACTTCCGGTTTTGTTTTTGCCGCATCTATCTGCAGGTGGTACATAAGGTACCAAAGGTTTGGCAAGCTACCACTGCCATAAACAACTCATGAGAAGCTCATGGGAAGATGCTGGTTGGCTATTGGAATTATTCTGGATACATGAAGGAAGATTTGTATTGCTGTCTATAACAGATGCCAGTTCATAGGGCATTCCTGATAGTAAGGTGCTGGATAACACAACTTTTACTGTACATGAAGTCTACTTCACTGACTTGCCCACCTTATCCAGAATAACTCAGTAGACATGACCAACCATGTCTTTGTCTGTTTTTAGCTACTTTTTTTAGTGTGGGGTTTAATAATATCCAAACTCCTTCTGAAAAGAATAACAGCTTTTCTAAAGACTGTGAAATATGCCCTTCACACCAGTACCATACATTGTGGGCACCCCTGATATCCGGGGAAACTATAACTGGTTTGGACTTGATGATAATTTCTGTACAAGGTAGGGTCCCCATAGTTTTTTACCATCACCATTGTGCTTTTACTTATTTTAAAATCCCACAATCTTCTGGGGGCATAGGTGAAACTTAATGATCTTAGGAAAACAAAATGAGATGTGTTTGTTCTGATCCATATTTCAGTTCTGATTGTGTTGATGTGATGCTGACACCTGGGGACATAATGTGGCTTGTCATATGTGATAGTGACAAATTCATTGTTTCTTCTACAGATGGGGACACACTGTATGAATGGAAACAAAAAGTCCCTAGCAAGCTGATGTTCCACAATGTCTGTGTAGAGATACAGCACATTGAATCCTTCAGTAACATCAGTCTGGAAAGTTGTTTTTTTTAATGGCAGACCTCAGTGGAAGCCCCAAAATATAGGCTATCTCACCTCCAGTAGAAAGAATATAAGAGTGTCTCACTTTTCCACCCATGGGATCATAGGTCAAAACTAATTGGGGCTGGGTAATGGGGGGCAGTAGTAAGATCACTGGTTTGATCCAGCAGCTCTGTAATGGCCAGATAATACCACTGATGCAGGAGGCAATTCCATTTCTCATCCCTGAAAACAATTTAAAAAGGGGTGTCTTTGTTAATGTTCTTCCAGCTGTGTGGATACTGTATTTCTATTAATCCTATCTCCCAGGTCCCCAGGAGATCCACAGTTTTAACCAGCTGTATGGTACATTTTGATCTGGTGTTCTGTGGAAAAATCCAGGCACTGGCATTGCTGGGTAAGGTGATACAAATTAGGCCTGTGAAAACAGGGAAGTATTTGATTTGGATTCAGCTGATTTGGAGGACAGTGATTTGATTCAGAGATTGGATCACTGTCCTGAATCAATTCAGCCAAATCAACTTTGGAAGCTTTGGTGCTGATTTGGAGAGATTTGGCCATAGAGTATGTGACGGGCTAGCTGGCAGTGACCTAGCCCAGGGGTTTTGAAAGGGCAAAAGATGATTGGAGGACTTGGGATTTTCATTTCCAGCTCTGAGCCCAGTTTTCAGTCTGAGTTTATATCCATAGATAGGTAATTAAATGCCCAGGATAGGCAAGTGACCTTATGTTTGAAAATGCTTGACAATCACAGCTTGGCCCCTCTGAAAACATCTGGCCATTGTTAGCTAAAACAAGAAATCAGGTTTCTAACTACTGACCTAATGCACAGATGGAAAACTGCTGATCGAAATCTCTCCTCAGAAACTTTGGTACTTGCAGCCTGATTGTGATGTTACAGAACTGAATCAATACTTTTGTACATATTAGAAAAGAAATCCCTGAGTTCCTTGGCAACCAAAGACAACAACTGTCCAAGGAACACATCAGACACCAGCTGTCCAATGATCTGGGTTTTATTCCATAGATTCATAGATTGTAAGACCAGAAGGGACCTTGGAAGATCATTGGGTCCAGCCCCCTGCACCAAGCAGGAAAGATAACTGAGGGTCAGGTGACCCTAGGAAGGTGACTGTCTAGTCTCCTCTTGAAGATTTCCAGGATAGGTGATTGTACTACCTCTGGAGGGTGCTTATTTCACAGTCTGGACACCATGGAGCTCATCGAGCTAATGTGGTCTCTATTTGGCATGCTCAGCAGATACAAAGTGGATGGATAATATAAACTGAGAGCAATGAATAATGAATTGTGAAACATTTGGGCTTAGGAACAGGAAATTTTGCAGTGAGAAAAAACCGGTAGCCCATCCAGTCCAGCATTTTGTATCTGGTAGTGGGCATTGCTGGATGGTCCAGGGAAAGGTACAAAAACTCTTGTGCATAATTCAGCTATGTGGTTTTGGGGTTTTCTTTTTGAGGCTTTTACATAGAGCTTATTCCCAGGGCATTAAAATATTGCAATGTTACAAGGGATATGTTCTCAAATGAAAATGGGTATTCATTAGCAGACATCTAGACATAACAGATTATAAGGCAGATATTTTGTCCTGTGGGCCAAATCCTAAAGGTGCTGACAGCTAACGGGTGCTGGCCTCCATTGGACCAGGTAAATGAGGTCACAAGGGCTATATAAGTTAAGGACTGCCCAGGAGCAGGGGGCAGCAGCCATGAGGAAAACTCAGAGAGAGAGAGAGAGAGAGAGAGAGGAGCTGAAGCATCTGAAACTTGCTCTCTCTGAAAACTCATGATCAAGGAGATTCCAGGAGGAATCTCTACCTGCCTTTAGATGATACTTATGAGTAAGCTACCTGAGATCTAACTAGATATATAGCTTGCAGTAACTCAGATGCATGATCAAAGGCTACTCCAGCCACCCTATTTGCTCTATGGGATTTCTCTGATGCTACTCAACTCTGTACCCTATTCCAACCCTACTCCTTTGAACCAATGAAGTTCTCCTTTGTACCTAGCATGGGAGACTGATTGGGAGTAGGTCTAGATTATGCCTTGGGGTCCCCTTGGTACAGCTGACTGAGAGAGACCACTACTTGTGCTTCCGACTAAAGGGAGCATCCCAAGGTCTTGAAGTGAGTCAAGTACCCTCGAGGCCTCCTGGGCCTGTTTCCCAGGGGACACCATGCTGGAATCAAGACCATCCCTGGGTGGTGGCAGCTCTATCCCCAGGGAAGCACTCAGAGCCTGGAAGGTGGTCGGGTGCAATGAGGGGGGTGGCTAAGCTGTGGAGCACCCCCTACCGGCCCACCACAGGAACCACTGACTTAAACTGTTATGCTGTCTTGCTGCATGTGGCTAAACAGCTGCCTCTTTCCATTTCAGTGCTGGGTGAAAGGACTCCAAATGAGGCCTGTGCAGGACAGGAGTAGGGCACTTGTAACACTGGTAGGAAGGGTAGCATGTAGACCAGTGGTTCTTAATCTTGTGGTCGCAACTTCATTTGGGGTGGCAATGATAAAAAATGGTATCGTGCACTCCCAGGGAGGCATGCATAGGGGGAGCATATGTCCCCCCTAGATTTGTGCATTAAGTGGTGGCAGATGTGGGATGCCCACTGTGGGCTTGGGGCTCCTTGTCTTGCTGCCCTCCCCCTGGGGCCTCCATGGCAGAGCAGGGTGGAGAGACTCGGTGCTGCTGTCAGGAGCCCCATGGCACCCATGCCACCATGGTGAGCTTTTTCCTGATCACTTGGCAGCAACAGGGGTTACAGATCTGCACCTCTACCATCATTGTTGCTGGGTGGTAGGGGGAGTCTTGCCATGGCAGCCCATTTGGCATGGGACTCCTGGCAGCAGCACTGCACACTCCCTGCACAGTAGGGCTCATGGGGGCAGTGGACTGTGGGTCATGAGTGAGAGGCACCAGCAGGTCTGGGGAGGGTGGGGGGCTGTGGGCCAGGAGAGAAGGGCACAGGCAGGGCCAGGGGGTTGTGGGCCAGGAGTGAGGGGCACCTGGGGTGGTAAAGATCTGTGGGTTGGGAGTGAGGGGCCATGCTGAGGAAATGAGGTCATCAATGGGGTCATGCTGAGGAAAAGTTTGAGAAGCACTGATGTACTCTTCAACACAGTGCTGCAGACACTCATCCTGGCCTCCACCCCATACACACTTGCTTACTCTGGGACATTGACCACTAAGTGGCAGCACAAGCTCCTTAATCTCAGGGCATTTCAGCACTAGAAAGCAACTAGGGACTTCTCCGGGAAGCTAACTAGCCAGCGTCCTGTTAAAAGTTCTGGACTACTGTAATAATGAGGCAATAGGTTTCTTTTAATAGGTGCAGTATTTTTGGAAACACTAGCATTTGATGCCACAGAAATCAAGGGGGACAGTCTCAGGACTGTTATTTCTTTAAAAAAAACTCTATTCTTTTGCTGCTCAATGATAATTTTGAATGAGTGCTTTGAGGGTGACTGATGAAAGTGGGTGTTTATTATCTCTGGGTGATGTGTTTGGGAAGAGTGGGTTTCAACTGTAGGCTCTGAAGTATTTATTTGTTTTAGTGAAAAGTATGCCAGGTCGATATATTGTGTAGTCTTTTCTACTTTCTTAAGGAAAACCAACAAGAAAGTTTAACTTGAATGAAATTTTGGCCCCATTACTTGATTTTATTACAACCAGCCTTCTTCCCATATAGTTGTACTTTAAGGGATCTCACATCTTTAAAGAACAGTTAATTCTGTCCCTGGGTGGTTGAAAACTGAAAGTGTATGTCTGGCCATTAAGTGAGAAAATGACTCAGTCACCAAATCAGTTCCAGAAATGGATTATGGTCCAACAAGATTTTAATGTAGTCAAATGCACTGTCCACTCTGAAATAACTGCTGCAGACATGACTGAACTACCTTTAAATCAACTAGTGGAGCCACAGCAGCATAGAACTGCAGACTTTACAGACTGTAAAGCCCACCAAAGGAGCTTGTTAAAGCCCTGGGTCAGTGCTGAGCTCTGTGGTGTCAGGGTTACACCACTAGCAGATCCTGAGCTGTTTAGTTTAAAGCCAGCTTGGGCATGTCACCTGCTGCAGTCACACCAATGACTGGAGTCTTCACAACCACTCGGCAGAATGTCAGGAAAGTTTCCTTGCTACTGGCCCATCAATTTGCAGTTTGCCCGCATATTTGTCATGAAAGGCTTTGACAGGTATGTAGGATCACCAAAACAGATCTATAAGAGCTGGTATAAAACCAGAAGCTGACTAGCCAGACACTCTTCCCAGAGCTCTATTATGGATCCCCCTACCCAACACTTGCTATGCTGGCTCATGTAGGTGATAGAGTCTCTGGAGCAGAGTGGCAACTCCTGGCAGCATGGAGCAAAAGGACTTCTGGGCTGGTCCTTCCTACCCAGCACTTGCTATTTGGTTGGTATAGCTGATAGAGTCCCTGGATGGCAGCCCTAGGTCTGAATATCTTTCCAGCTGACTGGGGTAGGTGGTATCTCTCAAGGTTAGTTTGCCAGTGGTTTGCTACTGTAACTACGATCTGTTTTGAGCTATAGTTAAGGGTTAATAGCTGTGTTTCCTGAAGGTGTGTGCTTGCTCCCCTTTTCCCTTGCAAAAAACCCTGATTTAGTTTAAGATTTGCTTGCAAGCAGGGAGGTTTGAGCATATGAAGACCCTGAGTTAAATTTTCCCCCCAGATTTCTGGGTGGGGGCTCAAGTTAAAGTTCAGGTGTGGTAGAAAACACCTAAAGTTGAACCCAGCCTTCTTACTGCCATGCAGCATCTAGCACAGGAGTGAGCAATTATTTCTGGTGGAGAGCTGCTTACTGAGTTTTGGCAAGCTGTCAGGGGCCACATGGGTAGCCCCACCCCTTGACAGGTGCCCCACCCCCTGGTCACCACCTTGGGACTGGAAGTCCTGCCCACTAACTGCTGCCCTTTGCCACCAGAAGCCCCTCCCTTTGTCCCAAGGAATACTCCTTTCACCAAGGGGTTTTGCTATTTTGGAACCAGAAAAATACCAACTTTTATTGTAAAAAATTAACATCTACAACATTCATTAATTTGAGTTCAAAAAATATTTTTGTCCTGATTTACATTAGGAGGAGCTCACATTCCTACTTGTTAGCACCCAGTATGACTTGGTTGGCTTAATGGAAACATGGTGGGATTGTACTCACAACTGGGCAGTAGGTATTGGGGGGTACAGGTTGTACAGGCAAGACAGAGTGGGGAAAAAAGGCATAGGTGTAGCTCTCTATGTTAGAGAGCAGTACACATCTACCATCATCAAGGCAGGGGAAGAGGAGGGGAATACTAAGTCATTATGGATCAGGATACAAGGGGATCCAGGGGTTAAGGACTTGGTAATGGGGGTCTACTATAGACCTCCTCATCAGGATGATGAGCTAGACCTTGTATTTGCCAGGCAGCTCTCAGAGGCTGTTCAGGTGAGAGAGGCAGTGGTCATGGGGAACCTAAATTACCTGGACATCTGCTGGGTGGACCAGACATTCAAAAGAAACCACTCACGTAGGTTCTTAAACTGCATGCAGGACCTCCATCTGACTCAGGAGGTGTCCAATCCCACTAGGGATAATGGCTTGCTAGACCTGGCCTTAGCAACAGGGGATGATTTTGTGGGTAACCTGTGAGTGCACAGTAGCCGGGAAGATAGTGACCATCAGTTGGTCAAATTTACAATCCAATGAAGGGTGGGAAAAATAATCAGCAAGGCTAAAGTGTTAGACTTTAGAAGGGTCAATTTTAGTAAACTTAGAAGTCTGGTTAGTGAGACAGCTGAACTTAAGAGCATTGATTATATGGGAGTCCAGGAGGGTTTGCGGTTTCTCAAGGGAGTGATCCTTGGGGCACAAAAGGAGACTATTCCATTATGCTGGAAAGGGGGCTTTTTAGTCCCCTTGCCCCCCTTCCAGCATAATGGAATAGTCGCCTTTTGTGCCCCAAGGATCACTCCCTTGAGAACAGGGAACTTCAGAAAAGACTGAGGGCAAAGGAAGAGATTTATAGGCAGTGGAAGCGGAGTGGGGCGCGGAGAGGGGGGAAGCAGCCACCGAGGAGGAATATTCCTAGTTCCATAGTTTCATAGTTGGGAGAGTTGGAAGGCACCTGAGCAGATCATCAAGTCTGACCCCCTGCCATGGCAGGAAAGAGCGCTGGGGTCAAACGACCCCGGCGAGGTATTCATCTAGTCTCCTCTTAAAGACCCCCAGGATAGGAGCTGGCACCACTTCTCTTGGAAGTTGATTCCAGATCCTAGCTGCCCTGACAGTGAGGTAGCACCTCCTAATGTCTGGTCTGACTCTACCCTCTGCCAGCTTGTGGCCGTTATTTCTAGTCACTCCTGGTAGTGCTGGGGGGAACAGGGACTCCCCCAATGCCTGCTGGTGCCCTCTGACTAGTTTGTAAATGGCCACTAGATTCCCCCTCAGCCTTCTCTTGTGGAGGCTGAACAGGTTCAGGTCCCGTAGCCTCTCCTCATAGGGCCTGCCCTGCTGCCTCCTGATCATGCGAGTGGCCCTCCTTCAAACCCTCTCAATGCTGTCAACATCCGTCCTGAAGTGCGGCGCCCAGAACTGGATGCAGTACTCGAACTGCAGCCTGACCAGTGTCGCATAGAGCGGGAGGATCACCTCCTTGGACCTGCTTGAGGTGCATCTGTGAATGCATGACAAGGTACAGTTGGCCTTCCTGACTGTCACACTGCCGGCCCATGTTCATTTTGGCATCAATAATGACTTCAAGATCCTTTTCTGCCTCTGCACTGACAAGAAGGGAGTTCCTCAGCCCATTGGTCTGCTGCTGGTTCTTCCCCCCCAGGTGCAGTACCTTGCACTTGTCAGTGTTGAAACCCTCCTGTTCTCATATGCCCACCCCTGTAACCTGTCTAGGTCCAATTGCAGCCTATTCCTTCCTTCTAGTGTGCCCACTTCCCCCCATATCTTAGTGTCATCTGCAAATTTGAACAGGGTGCTTTTTACCCCCTTGTCCAAGTTGCTGATGAAGATGTTGAACAGTGTGGGCCCAAGGACCGAGCCCTGAGGGACCCCACTGCCTACTTCTCTCCAGGTCAAATAGGACCCGTCCACCACCACTCTCTGGGTGCAGCCCTCCAGACAGATAGTGACCCAATTGACTGTGTAGGTGTCGATGCCACAGTCCCCTAGTTTTTTAATGAGAATGGGGTGAGAGAGAGAGCTGAAGGCCTTCCTAAAGTCCGGAAATACTATGTCCATTGCTACACCGGATCTAAGGATTTTGTGACCTGGTCGTAGAAGGCCACCAGGTTGGTCTGACAGGACCTGCCTCTAATGAACCCATGTTGGCTGCCCCTAAGCATAATCTCCCTTGCTGGCCCCTCGCGGACATGTGCCAGGAGAATTCTCTCAAAAAGCTTATCCAGGATTGAGGTAAGACTAACTGGCCTATAGTTTCCTGGGTCCTCCTTCCTCCCTTTTGTGAAAATGGGAACCACAATGGCCCTTTTCCAGTCCTCTGGCAGCACACCATGATTGCTCGTAAAGCTGTGCCGGGGTCCCGCAATGACCTCTGCTAATTCCCTCAGCACTCTGGGGTGGAGATCGTCAGGACCAGCTGATTTAAATATGGCCAGTCACTCCAGAAATTTCCGGACTAGAGCCTCACTGACCATAGGCCTGGGTGCACCTCCCCTGGGGCCTACGGGGGTCCCAGTGGGAGGGTGGGGTGACCGAGTCCCTGCTCAGAAAAATGCAGGCAAAGAAATTGTTAAATAGGTTAGTTTTGTCATCTGGTGCAACAACCAGATTTCCTAGTGTGCCTTGCAGAGGCCCTACATTACCCGGTACCTTCTTTTTATCTCCTATGTATTTAAAAAAAAGGACTTATTGTTGTCCTTGATCTGGGTAGCTAGTCCCAGTTCCATCTTTGCCTTGGCCATCCTGACCGCCCCCGTACAGCCCTGAGTAGCTGAGGTATAGTCTTCCCTGGTGATGGCCCCTCCCTTCCATTGGGTGTATGCCTTCCTTTTAGCTAGGAGATGTTCCTGTATGCTTCTGGTGTGCCATGGGGGCTTTTGCGCCCTCTTGCCCCCTTTGATCCATGTTTGGATTACCTCCCTTTGGGCTTCGAGGATTATCTCCTTAAGGAACAACCACTCTTCTTGGACACCCGACTTCTTTCCCTTCCAGGACCTCAGTACCTCCCCGACTATTCTCCTTACTTCACTGAAGTCCGCCCTCCTGAAGTCCAGGGCTCCTGCCTTGCTGCAGGTCTTTGCCACCTTGCACTGGTTGGTGAATTCCAGCAGGCAATGATTGCTATTGCCCAAGTGGTTGAGCACCTGCAGACCCCTCACCAGGTTGTCACCCGTGACCAGGACCAGGTCCAACAAGCCATCTCCCCTGGTGAGGCTGTGCACCTCCTGGGTTAGTTGGAGGTCCTGTATCTCAGCTAGGAACCTACATGAGTGGTCTGACTTGGTTGACTGCTCTTCCCAGCAGATGTCTGGAAAGTTCAGGTCATATTGCACTATTGCAGGGAATCAGTTAGGCAGGCCAAGGGAGGGCTGGCACTTAGGTTGGCTACAACAATCAAAGACAATAAAAAATCCTTCTACAGATACATAGCGAGCAAAAGGAAGGTGCAGAGTAACATAATGCCCCTGCAGGACAAATCAGATCAGTTGGTGGCCTATACAGGGAAAAAGGTGGAGCTCTTCAATGAGTTCTTCACTTCAGTATTCTTAAGTACTGGCTAAGACAGTTTCCCCAATTTGAACATGGATAGATGTCTGGAAGGCATTAGACCACCAATGGTTAGTGCTGACTTAGTTAAGGAGCACTTGGAGGGGCTGGATAGGTACAAGTCAGCAAGCCCAGATGACTTCCATCCACGGGTGCTAAAGGAATTGGCCAGTGCCATAGCTGAGCTACTGGCATGGCTGTTTGAGCACTCATGGTGCTCCAGCCAGGTCCCTGCGGACTGGAAAGGGCCAACATGGTGCCCATTTTTAAGAAGTGGAGAACGGATGATCCAGGTAACTTTAGGCTAGTCAGTCTTACCTCTTTCCTGGGGAAAACGCTGGAAAAAAACATTAAAGAGCACATTTGTGAAGGCCCAGCAGGGCAAATGATACTAAAAGGAAACCAGCATGGGCTCATCACAGGTAGATCCTGCCTGACAAACCTTATAGCCTTTTATGACCAGGTAACACACTGCCTTGATATTGGAGCTGAGGCAGATGTCATCTACTTGGACTTTAAGAAGGCCTTCGACACTGTTTTGCAACCTATTCTCATGTGGAAGCTAGCAGGGTGTGGAGTGGATGCTTACACGTCCAGGTGGGTGGCAAACTGGCTTAGGGACTGTATCCAGAGAGTGGTGGTGGATGGGTTGTTTTTGACCTGGAAAGAGGTGGGTGGTGGTGTCCTTCAGGGGTCAGTCCTTGGACTAGTGTTATTTAATATCTTCATCAGCGATTTGGACAAGGGTGTGGAAAGCACCTTGTCCAAGTTCACAGATGACACCAACTTATGGGGCAAAGTCAACGCATCAGAGGGCAGGGAGTGGATTCAGGCTGATCTGGACAGGTTGGGTCAATGGGCAGAATGAAACAGGATGTAATTCAACAAAGACAAATGCAAGGTTCTCCACCAAGGGAAGAGGAATCCCCAGCACATCTATAGGTTGGAGGATGACCTCCTCAGCAGCTCAGTGACTGAGAGGGATCTTAGAGTCATAGTTGACTCCAAGACGAACCTGAGCTGATAGTATAATGAAGCCAGCAACAAAGCCAATTGCACCTTATTGTACATTAGTAGATGCGTGACCAACAGATCGAGGGAGGTGATGCTCTTCCTCTATGCAGCACTAGTCAGGCCACAGTTGGAGTACTGTGTCCAGTTCTGGGTGCTGCATTTCAAGAGTGATGTGGAGAATCTGGAGAGGGTTCAGAGGAGGGCCACTCATATGATTAGTGGCCTCCATACAAAACCCTACGAGGGAAGGTTGAGAGATCTGGATCTCTTCAACCTTCACAAGAGATGTCTGAGGGGACACCCTGTAGCAGCCTATGAGTTCATCAAGGGAGGACCACAGAGAGTTGGAGATGTGCTATTTACCAAGGCACCCCTAGAAGTAACTAGGAATAATGGGTACAAACTAGTGGAGAGTAGATTCAGGTTAGACATTGGGAAAAAATTCTTCACATTAAGGGTGGTCAGAAATTGGAATGGGCTTCCAAGAGAGGTGGTACTATCACCTAACTTGGAGGTCTTCAAGAGGAGGCTAGATAGGCACCAGACTGAAGTCCTTCTTGGGGCAGGGGGTCAGACATGATGATTTTTCGGGGTCCCTTATGACTCTACAAACTATGAATCTATGAATCTACATGTGTTTGTGTAGTATACACAGAAGTGATTGAACAGTAGCTTAAAATGAAGTCTTACCTTGTATGTTGTGGGTGGTGGGAAGCATAGGGGGTGGGTATAGATTTGTGGTAGGCTGTAGGTGTGTGGGTATGTGACGGAGGTGGATAGGTGTGGGGAGGTGAGTGTGGAGTGAGGGAGCATATGAGTGTTTGTGGATATGTAGGCCATAGGTAGGTATGCAGTTTGTGGGGGCTGTGTGTGAAAGAGGATGTCTGGGGTGTGTGCATGCAGATCTGCATGTATAGCAGTGCAAGGGGGGTGTGGGTGCATGCGTATGGTGGGATGTACTTGTGGGACTCACCCTATGAACACCCCTCCCACACACATACCCACACACTCTTTGCCTTGCTCCCTACACACACACACACACACTGCTTCCCTCACTACACACACACACACACATACTCTGCTTCCCTAACCATGAACAATGTGTGCCCCCAGAGGCTGGGGAGGCATGGTGACTGCCTGCAGATGGCGCTGGCATTGGTGGTGGTGAGGGGGTGGTGGTGGCGAGTGAGGAGCTCCCACAGGCAGCTGTGGTGGTGTTGGAAGTGGGGGGAGCAAGCACTGACCAGTGGTTGGGGGTGGGGTGGGGTGTAGTGGGGTTGGGCTAGCCTTACTGGTGAGTCCTCGTGGCTTCCCTTGGGTCTTATTGCCCCTGGCTCCTGTCATCTTTGACAGGTAGTGAGGAGCAGATTAATATTAATCTTTTAAACTTTTTAGGAGCCCCATGGACTTGGTGGGCTGAATCTGGTCCACGGGATGTATTTTGCCCACTCCTGGAGCAGAAGGGTTACACAGACAAACGAATAAACCAGGGCAAGTTAACAGGGGTTGGAGATTGTACATGGAGCAACAGTTCTGGGGCCTTGCCAACCTGTCCATTTTTCCCCCAATGATAAATAGAAGTGTGAACAGGTCAATGTAGCTTTGTTTCATTCTTTAGTAAGCTCCTTCACTTTAGTTTTTAAGTACTGACAAACAACTATTGCTCATCACTATTCCATGGTAAGGTCCCTGCACCCTTTAAAGTCACTGAACAAGGTTAGATTGTCCATATCTCTGAGTGTGCCAAGAAGGGCATTGTAATTAGTGACAGCCATAGCAGTCACTATGTAAGTGTAAGCAGTGACAGCAGGTTTCTTTTTTTGTAGCAATAATGGTGGTGCGGGTGGTGGGGGAGAGGGAATTCTTTCCCTACTTTTTCTCCTGGCTCCATTGTCTGTTTTCTACACTTCAGAAGTCTTCAGGGGCACTTCTGGGCTACTGCTTTGCCCTACTGAGCAGCTCTACTCAGCTTTTCTAAGTGCCACTCTTCTCTCTTTTCTGTCCTGGCTGTGGTCCCCTCATACTGGGCATGCATCTCTTTTTATACTCTCCAGGGCTCTGTCCCTGAAGTCTTATGAACCTGAGTGTTGCAGTCTTCAATCAGGTCCAGGGGGCAGGTGTGGGGAGGTCCTCTCCTGTCTCAGCTGCCTGTGGAGGGTTTGGGATTGAGAGTATGGTTGGGGGTAGAAAGGTAAGAAAGGTTTATTGACTTAACAAAAACACAACTACACTTAGTAACAAGACAAACAATGACAAGAATAATTCACATCGGCAACTTATTAGCAGTCCCCTCTGATGCCTGATGTACAACAAGTTTCTCTTTCCACAAAGCTCGGTGAAGTCAGGCGTCTCCGATCAGTGCTGTCTGAGAGATACTGGGAAGGACCCTGGTATTCAGTCCTTGAGCTCCGCAAGACCCATGAGCCCACTGATCCAGGTTAACAGCTAACTAAACCTTTTTACAGAGCTGTATCTTCTTTCTGAATGATTTCTGGATGCTTTAGCTAGTTTATAGCTTCTGATTGGTACTGATAACTTACAGCCACTTAGATTATTTTTTTAACTGTCTTTAGACTGACCAATAGCAGTACAAGCCTTGCATTCCTTTTGATAAGGTTAATTTTAACTACGCCACAGGGCCTTACTACTTCAAGGCTTTACTAAATTTACTAAGCTTTACTTTATACAGAGCCTTACTACATCTTAAACTTTAATTAGGCTTTTAGCAACAACATATAGCTTAATATCTAAACAAATACAGAAAAAAACACTTGGTCTAATCTTCATAGAGCCTTCAGCAAGCACTTTTATTACACAGACATAATTTTCAGCTGTCACACTCTACCCCTTGCTTGCTGAAGCACTATGATAGCTACAATTAAGATGCTAAAACCACATGTGCTACATTAGGGAATGGGAAGGGACTTCTAAATTTAACTTGCATGGCATGAACAGATTTACGACAACAACAGTTAAAACACTTAGCTGCTGCTACTAAGGGCAATACAGAATACCATGATGCTTAAGTTGGTTAACTATGTAGTTGAAGTGACATTTGGTAACACATGAATAGTACAGATTACATTATACTATTTACACAGCTTGGGCACATTGACAGCCAAACTGATGATTTGCCCACCCTCTTGATCAAGGATTGCCAACTGAGTGCCTTGCTGCGCCTTTGCCTCAAGGCTTTGCAGCTTATTTTTATTTTATTCTAGTTTTTTAACTGTGGCATGTCTACATCTGATACCCATGAAGTAGGTATTGTAAAGTTGAGAGGTATAGTCTCAGAGGAAATTTCTGGCCATTTTAGGGCAATAGTATGATTATTTAATTACAGTAGAGCAACAGTTCTACTTCTAGCTCCTAAGCAACACGAATTACACAAAGTCCAGGTGGTACCATTTTCATGCAGCAAACAACCTGGTCCTTTATAACAAACACGTTGCCCTATTGTTACATATGATACATTAGGTAACTCGTATATGCAGGTCATGTTAGGTGGGCAGAGAGGCCAGCCTCTCCATAGGGTCCCTAATCTAATCAAGGTGCTACGAATTTGAACCAAGGCGGACTGTGCTACATACTGAGGGCTATTGGGGGTAACTGTTTCTTACATGGGGCAATGCAGATTCCAGTTCCAAAGGCATCCTCCTCCTCACCCCGTGTATAACAAATAAACAGTGGCCTAGTTTCTATCTTTTACCCCCTGCACCAGGAATGAACACTTTCCTTTATCACAGCCTCCCCAAGTGGTAATCCAGGAACTTTGATAGGGGTATCTTTTTTTAAATGTTGCAGGAATTCTATGATGCTCTAAGCCAGGAGGCCATTCTTATTTTTAGTGCTAGTTGGGAAAAATGCATATTTAATGATAACTGAACTTGTGTACGAGCAGTACTCAAAGTTTGATTTTTGTCTGCTTTAAAAGCAGTATCTATCATGACTTGAGCAAGACAGGCTGTTTCTAATCCTACATCAGTCAGCAGTTTGTCAGTGTGCTCTAGTTTTTTCTTCAAGCATGCCTTTCCTAGTGAGGAGCCCTACTGCCTGTTGGAGATTGGCTACTTCTTCATTGTTTTTCTGGGATTGATCCAAGTTCCATACATTTATAGCTGAGTTAAGTCTGTCCTAAAGATAACTTGGAGCATCTCTTTGTCTGTGGGACTTAATTGTATTAACGGAATGGAAAATTATTGTCTATTCCCATCTAAGCAACTCTTCAGCTACATGGGCTCCTGATGAACAGTTTGGAAAAGTAGCTCAGATGTACCACTGTTCTGGTCTGAACAATACTCAGGCAGTGAACAATGAAGCATTTAGGAAGGTTGAGATTTTAACTTGTGACCGCCACCAGGGTGTGGATTTATACACCGGCAGTATCAGGGCCTCCCATAGGGGAATGGCCAGAAATAGTGAACACCCCGTTTTCTCACAGATTGCATTTATCCTTCCCTCTTTGGGAGCTTGTAACCATGCTTCACCTCCCAGACAGTGGAAGAGTTCCCACTGTCGCTCATGGGGACAATGCTGTACTGGGTTGATGAAACAGCACTGCCCTGGCAGAATCGTAGCACTGATTTGCTTTAGGAACTTTACTGGTATAAAAGGATGGGATAAGTGGTGGAGACTTGCAGATACAGCCTCCTTCTAGTTGTATTAAAGTGGGTATCATTTCACCACGCCTCAGTACAGGTATGATTTACAAACCATGTGATAACTTTGTTCTAAACTGTAATGTGCTCTTCTACCTGGTGCGCTTCACACCATTGCTGGAGAATGTTGTCAGTTATAGGAATGGGAGGGGGCAGATTCTCCCATAAATGCAGTGGCTTGAGAGGCTGAACACATGCAGAATGTACAATTGGGGGCACAGACTCAGGGGCGTTGAGCTCAATGGGGTTTCCCTCAGGAAGTATGTAACAACAAACCCCCAAATGAGCAGAGCTACAATAATTACCTCCCCTCCCACAGTTAACCTTTCCAGTCTCCAGGTAGGGAATGTACCCAAGATAATAACTGGTGCCACAGGTGCACGGACAGTTACCACCTTATAGTAGTTTCAAAGTTTCATAGTAATTAAGGGTCAGAAGGGACCTGAATAGATCATCTAGTCTAACCCCCCCATCACTAGTCGGAGCACACACTGGGATCACATGATCCCAGACAGGTGTTCATCCAACTTCTTTTTGAATTTACCCAAGGTAGAAGCGAGGACCACTTCCCTAGGAAGTTGGTTCCAGATCCTAGCTACCCTGCCAGTGAAATAGTGCCTCCTAGTCTCTAACCTGAACTTATTCTCCAGCAGCTTCTGGACATTGTTCCTCATCACCCCAGGTGCTGCTGGGGAGGATAGGGCTCTTCCTATTTGCTGCTGATCTCCCCTAACGAGTTTGTAGGCAGCCACCAAATCCTCCCTCAGCCTCTGCTTGCTGAGGCTGAACAGGTTCAGGTCCCTCAGTCTCTCTTTATAGGGCCTGCCCTTTTGCCCTCCAACCAAGTGAGTGGCCCTTCTCTGAACCCTCTCAAGGCAGGTCACACCCTTCTTAAGGTGCGGTGCCCAGAACTGGATGCAGTACTCCAGTTGAGGCTGGACCAATGTCGTGTAGAAGGGGAGTATCACCTCTCTGGACCAGCTTGAGATGCATCTCTGGATGCACAGCAAGGTGTAGTTGGCTTTGCTGGCTGCTGTCTGGCATTGGCAGTTCATGTTCATCTTGGAGTCAACAATGACTCCAAGATCCCTTTCTGCCTCTGTGCTCACAAGGGGGGAGCTCATCAGCTTGTACGTATGCTGTGGATTCCTTCTCCCCAGGTGCAGCACCCTGCATTTATCTACATAGAACCCCATCCTATTACCATCTGCCCACTTCTGTAGACTGTTTAAGTCTAATTGCAGTCTCTCTCTTCCTTTGAGCGTGCCTACCTCTCCCCACATCTTGGTGTCATTGGCAAACTTGGACAACAAGTTTTACACCCCCTTGTCCAAGTCATTGATGAAGATGTTGAACAGTGTAGGCCCCAGGACCAAGCCCTGGGGGACCCCGCTGTTCACATCCATCCAGATCGAGTACAACCCGTCCACCACCATTCTCTGGGTGTGCCCCATCAGCCAATTTTTGACCCATCCAACTGTGTAGGCATCAATGCCACAGTCACTCAGTTTATTAATGAGAATGCGGTGAGAGACAGTGTCAAAGGCCTTCTTAAAGTCCAGAAAGACTATGTCCACGGTGACACCATCATCCAGGGATTTAGTTACCTGGTCATAAAAGGCCATCAGGTTGGTCTGGCAGGACCTGCCTTTGATGAACCCATGTTGATTTCTCCTGGGCATGATCTCCCCTGGGCATGATCTCCCTTGCTAGCCCCTTACAGATGTGCTTCTTAATGATTTTTTCAAGGATTTTTCCCAAGACTGATGTGAGGCTTATGGGCCTATAATTTCCTGTGTCCTCCTTCCTCCCTTTCTTATAGATGGGGACCACATTAGCTAGTTTCCACACTCTGGGCACTTGGCCCATGGACCACAATTGCTCATACAGCTGGGCCAGGGGCACAGCAATGACCCCCGCCAGCTCCCTCAACACCTGTGGGTGGAGGGCAGCAGGGCCCGCAGATTTGAAGACATCCAGCCCTTCCAGAAGATCCCTAACTACTTCTGCTCAGACCCAAGGCCTGGCAGTGCTAGCCTCAAGATTGCCCCTACCTGTGGTGGGAGAGCTGTCCTGTTCCCTGTCCAAGAAAACAGAGGCAAAGAACTTGTTAAAGATTTTGGCTTTCTCATCTGAAGAACTTGTTAAAGATTTTGGCTTTCTCATCTGGCATAGTCACAAGATTACCTTTGAGTCTAACAGGGGCCCTACATTACCCAGTGCCCGCTTCTTACTCCCAATGTATTTGAAGAAGGACTTTTTGTTGTCCTTAATTCTGGTCACTAGCCTGAGCTCCACCCCTTCCTTGGCCTTCCTAATGGCCCTCCTACACTCATGGACCAAGGAGGAGTATTCCTCTTTGGTGATAGCCCCTCTCTTCCACCAGGTGTACACCTCCTTTTTGGCCCTCAGGCATTGCCAATAAACTATTTTGCTTTTTCTACTCAGAGACCAGGACTTCACTTGCTCTGAGGTGGCTAGTTTCTTTCAGTATGGATACTGCAGCTGGACCACGTGAAGGTCATCTGAACATGTTTTTGGGGGATGCTCTTCAAGGTCAGGCCACTCTTTGAGGTCTTTAGGAGCAAGTTCATTAATATCTGGGTAATAAGAAGGATAGTAGATAAGCCCTACCCAAGAAACACACTAAGGCATTAATAAAAAGAGCAGTTATAACAGTCTGCCACTTCATGGTGCCAGTCAATTCAGACTGGTGACAGAGCAGGACTTGTCTTTAGTTGTAGGGTCAATTAAGAATGTTTGCGGCTGCATTTGTGGACAGATCCAATCTGTAGGAACAAGACAACAAGGAGCTTGGCTCCCATTAGATGAATCTGACTTAAATACCCACTATGTATTATGCATACCTTTTGCTAATAGTGTCTCCTCCTATTTATCTCCCTGAGAGTGCTTCATTACCACCCAATCTCCTGCCTGGAGCTTTCCCTGGTCACCACTTCTAGGTTACTCCACGGCTGGCTTGCGGGGACCACTTAATCCAAAGGCCTGCTGCATAGGGCTACCTCCTGGATGGGGCTGGTTATTGGCCCAAATGATAGCTTGATCCAGGTGCAAGTTCCAGTCTTTAAGAGCCAGGCCAGTGGCTAACTACAAATTGCATTTGAGGATGCCATTAGCTTGCTCTACTAATCAGTTAGACTGAGGATGGTATGGGATGATACGTCCATAACATGCTATGTTTCACAGTCCAGTCATACACAAGATGATTGCGGAAGTGGGGGCCATTATTGCTCTGTAGTTCTATGGGTGGTGGATACACAGCTAACAGAGTTTCCAGTGCTGCACAAGTGTCCTGGGCTGTAGCTTTTGCTCAGGTGCAGGCGAATATTATTCTTGTGGCAACTTCAACAGCTACAATGAAGTTGACATATTGTCACTTCCGGGAAGTCCTAGGGAGGGGCCTATGAAACCACACTGCCATACTTGCCATGCTACCTTTCCCTCATGTAATGACAGCGGGACAGATGGGAAGGGTTTTATTTGCATTTTGACCTCGTGGCAGGTGATGCATGTGTCAACTATCTCTTGTGCTTTTTTTTAGTTACTTGAATGCCCCAAGATGCAGCTAGGTGGGCGGCTTCATCACGCCCAGGGTGCCTGTGTTGTTAATGTAGCCATTCTGCAGCTCGTCCAGGTGTACAGTGGGAGGAGAAATTGGGCAATGATGGACTAGCTGCTTTATTTTTTTCTTCCACATAAAAGGTTTTCATGCCCTTTTCTCTTGTTAGCTGATCAATTCACCTATTCCACTTCACCTTTGGGCCTTCTCCTGCCTTATTCCCATGTGCTTCACTCACATGTCAGATGTGAAGAGGAAGCTCATCTGAGCTAACTTCCATAAGGTCTCCCATTCTTCATGGCTCCAAATGTCTTGTCCTCATCTTTTAAAGTTTTCTTTGTTCCATAGGGGTAGCCATTTAATACATCCTTCTACTATCATCCCAGAGTCGCTATAAATATAAATGGGCTTTACAGGATGTGGATCTTCTTCTAATTCCCACATAGCTTTGAGCTCGGCATACTGCATGCTTTTTCTGAGGCCTTGTAATACTACTTGCTTGCCATCTCGAATCCTCAAGGCGGCTCTCCAGGCATGACCTTGAGCAGATCCATCTGCAAACCAGACTTTACCATTAGCTGAGGTCTCCATTTTAGGTGAGAAAGGAGGTGCTTCTTTGATGAGTGAGGGTTCATTACAGCTTGCTTGATCAGCATAAACATTATTTGTACTTTCTGTGACTCTTTCAGCTAATGCAGGGCATCTCTTTGGGGTTACTTGTTGGACCTGGCTCAAAATATCCACCTTTGGACAATGGTGTCTTGGGCTCTTCCCCCAGGTGGTAGCTGGCGGTCTGACAGCCATTCTGAGAATAGGCATCAGAGTAGTGATAACTGTGGGTAATTCTCTTCTCAGTGCTTCTGTGGCTTCCAGGGCCACTGTTGCTGCACACAACATCTGTTCTAAGAGAGTATACCTTGGTTCCACCCCTCTCCAGCCTCGGCTCCATAATCCAAGGGGTTTTCCTTCTACTTCCGAGGACTCCTTCTTCCACAGGCTCCAGTGTGGTCCTTCTTCCGAGACATCTATATGTAGCCAAAGATCTCATTTGGGACATCGTGCTGCTAGGGAGGCATGAACAGTTACTGCTTCTTTAAGGGCTCATAAGGCATATTTATGCCAAAAATTGAGTGCTCCCAATTGGGCTTGCAGTTCTTATACATTAGTGGGAGTTGGGGTCTCTGCTATATTTTGCAGCCCTTCACTTGATATTGTGGGCCCCCCATTCTGCCATTCTAGTCCTAGAAATTCACACTGGGGCCCTACCTTTTGGATTTTCTGTTCAGACAGTATGAATCTGAAGGCACACACTTTCTCTTTTAATGATTCAAAGGCCATGATGGCAGCCTCTCTGTCTTGACTGCCTACCATGACATCATCTATATGCTGCCACATGGATATGTTGGGGTACTTTACTTGGACTTCATGAACTATTGAAGCTAAAATATTATAAATAAATAACTATTGAAGCCAGGGTGGGGGGTGTGTATCCACCCCTGGGAAAACACGGTGTAGGTATACTGCTGTCCTATTCACGTGAAAGCAAATACTGGCCAGTGACTCTCCTGGATGGGAATAGCAAAAAACATGTCTTTCGTATTAATGGATCCCATCCACGCAGACCCATAACACTGGATGTTTTCTGTGAAGGCTGGTAGCGATGGGACGGCAGCTGTCAAGGGGTCAGTATTAGCATTCAAATCTCAAAAGTCAATAGTCAGCTGCCACCCTCCATTTGGCTTGTGCACTGGCCACACTGGATTGTTATAGGGAGAGTGGGATCAGATAATAGTCTCATTGTTTAACTACTGACTTATGATACACTGGATAGGTTGTGTGGCCTTGGGGGGAGTTCGATACTGGGGTCTGTGTACTCTTTTCATGGGAGGCAGGGTTAGGGGAATCATGCTACATTGAGTTACAGCTGTTACAGCTGTTTCATCTGGTTCTCGGTGAGGCAATGCACACCTAAACTCCCAATTCTCTTGTTCAAGGACAAACTACTGTCCTCTTAGTACATTATGTCCCAGTATTCTTGGTCCCACTTTAAGTATTACTGCTGCTGCCATCACCCTAGAGCCATTAGGTAATGTGAAGTTTGCTTGGACCAGATGTTCTGGTCGTCTGGTGCTTCTGACTCCAATTATTTGATAAGGGGTTCCTTTCTCCCCCTTCTAATCTGCGGAATCTAAAATGCAAATCTGGGCACCCACGTCTAATAGCATATTGATTGACTTTTCACTTTTACCTAATTGAATCTGTACGGGTATCCGAATTAAGGGGCCAATATCAACTTTAGATACCGGTCCCCAGCCTACTACTGCCCTCATTGTGGCCCCTTTCATTGGGGCTTGGGCTGTCCGGGCTTCCTAGGCCACATAATTAGGGGGTGTAAAGGCTGGCGGCCTCGCATATGCCTCGGAACATGTCAACAGTTCTGCCCTCAGGGCAGAGAATCCCTCTGGTGACCCTTCTGGTGGTGCAGACGGCTTCACTTTTAGGCTTGCTTTTTTGCTGCAGTGTTTAGCCCACAGCCCTCGCAAAACATTGGTGGGCACTCCATCAATTTGCACTTTATTAAAACCGGCAGCTAACAAGTCTATCCACATTTTTTCTTGTGGAGTCTTGGGCTGGCCTTCTCCAGCTTTTTCCAACAATTCGGGGGGATTAAGGGGTTTGTCGTTTGTCAGGGCCTTGGCAGTTTTTGTTGGCTTAGCTAGTCCTGGCTTCTGCAAAATGTGTAAAAGCTGTACTAATCACCAGATTATATTTCTTACCGGGTGATCTACCGCCTCTGGCTCCAAGGCCAACATGGCTGAAGTGTGCTCTGTTGGTGCTCGTCGGCAAAACCTCCTTCACAATGCTGCTGTCATAACTTCTGCATCTGGCATGCGAGTCCAAACTGCTGCACGAATGATTTCAGTTAGTGCTAACTGATGCAAGCAGTGGACAGCCTCCTCTAAATTGGCCCATGCCTGAGGGGCCAAGTTGAGCTTTTCTTCTATATTACCATAACTGGCTGCAGTGGCTTAGAGCACAGCAGAAAATGAAGTAACATTTTCATCAACTCCTGCAACCTGATTTAACTGGAGCTTGGGGAGCAGAATGATTTGGGCTGCTTCAGCTCTACTCACTGAAATTGCAGAAGCTCCTTTACTATACATTTGAACTAGCCAGTTTATCACTGGTTCTTCCGGCTTGGACTTATGCTGTTCTTGTATATCTCAAATTTCCGTATGGGTAAAAGAACATAGCTCTGTTCAGGGATTCCCTCTTTGCAGCCCTGAATGGGTTACTGCCATGGGGAAGACCTGGCTAGGTTTCTCCCTCTGGGCAGGGACATACGGGGGTGGTTCAGCACCAGGTTCATCATCAATCTCCTCCTCTCCATCTTCCCAGAGCTCAGCTTCTTGTTTCTCTCCATAAAGACACTGCTGTACCATTTGGAAGGATGGCTCCACAGCCTGTGCTAACTGCACCCTCTTCTGAAGCGAAGCGGCAACGTTTGAAGCGGCAAATTTTTCCTTCCCTCCATTCTATAGTCTCCAAATGGCTCTGATTCACATGCCACACTGTTGGAATTTCTCACGTCTTCTAACTCCTTACTCAGCTGGGTAACCTTTTCCCAGAGCTGGGCATTTTCTTCTGCCCCTATCCTTAGGCATGTGGCCTGCAGCCATGACAGGCATCCCTTCTTAGGCTTACCCCAGGCAGCAGTAGCAAACCTAGCCCAATGATTGGGTACAGTTTCTGGGTCACTCCAGACAGGTCTCAACCTATCTTTATCCCTTCCAGGATTTTCAATATCTGTCACTTCCTTAAGCCACCAGTGGGGCCCATGCAACTCCCTCCATTTCAACCTTTCTCTCTGGACCAGAGTTTCTCAATCCTGTTTGTGATGACAATTTATGTCTCAGCTGCCTACGGAGGGTTCAGGGTTGAAAGTATGGTCAGGGGTAAAAAGGTAAGAAAGGTTTATTGTCTTAACAAAAACACAAGTATGCGTAGTAACAAGACAAAGAATAACAGACAAGAATAATTCACATCACCAGAGCACCCCAAGGGATTACAAGATCGAACAGTCACAAACTCCACCGTGACTGATTCAGGCAGGACATAAGAAAGAATTTCTTTACTGTCCGAGCCCCCAGGGTTTGGAATAGACTGTTGCTGGAGGCAGTTCAAGCACCCACTTTGAAAGCCTTCAAGACACATTTGGATGCTTATCTTGCCGGGATCCTATGATCCCTGCTGACTTCCTGCCCCTGGGGCAGGAGGCTGGACTCGATGAACCTCTGGGGTCCCTTCCCAAATGTCTATGATTCTATGAAACTTATTGGCAGTACCCTCTGATGCCTGATGTACAACAAGTTTCTCTTTCCACAAAGCTCAGCTAAGTCAGGCATTCCCGATCAGCACTGTCCAAGAGGTACTGGGAAGGACCCTGGTATTCAGTCCTTGGATTCCTCGAGATCCACAGGTCCACTGATCCAGGTTAATGGCTAACTAATCCTTTTCACAGAGCTGTATCTTCCTTCTGAATGATTTCTGGATGCTTTAGTCAATTTATAGCTTCTGAATTTTATTGATAACTTACAGCCACTCAGATTCTTTTTACTTCAACTGTCTTTAGACTGACTAATAGCAGTATAAGCCTTGCATTCCTTTTTTAATTTTAACTATGTCACAGGGCCTTACTACTTCAAGGCTTTGCTAAATTTACTAGGCTTTACTTTATACAAGGCCTTACTACATCTTAAACTTTAATTAGCCTCTTAGCAACAACATATAGCTTAATATCTAAACAAATACAGAAAAAACACTTGGTCTAATCTTCATAGAGCCTTCAGCAAGCACTTTTATTACACAGACATATTTTTCAGCTGGAACACTTTACCCCTCCCCTCAGGGGCATGACTTAACTCCTCTTGCTGCCTCCTGATTGGTAGGTGGGCTCCTCCAATCAAAACAGCAAGATGTCAAGCCTGGAACTCAACCCAAGCTCCAAAAGGCAAGCCTGCTACACTCTGCCCTGTGGGAATCTTCACTGTCCCTGGTGAAGGTCACATCCCCAAACCCAACTCTCACTGGACCCATGGGGCAGTGATGGGTACCTCTCCCGGTATCCTAAGGGCATCATACGTAAACTAACTTACAGGCCTATGGTCATGTCTGGGACAAGGAGTGTGGTCTGGCTTTGGGCTCCCAGGAGGCCCAGTTAGTGGAGGTCTCATGCCACCCACGGTGCCTTCTCTGCCAGTGGATGGAAGCAGTGAAGATGTCTCTTTGTGTGAGCCTGCAAGTGAATCACCGTCCCTGGCAACTCCTGTGGGTGGAGCTTCAGGCAAATCAGGCCCCAGACCCAGTTTGCCAGTCAGAGTGGGAGGCCCCAGTTTGGGGTGGACTCTGATGGATACCACTCACCACAGTCTGAGTCAGAGTCAGAATCTTTTGGTACTATGGCAGGTGGAGGGTCAGGTGCAGGAATACCCTCCTGACAAGAGAGTTAGGGCCAGGCCTGTGGAGGTTGTTGAGCTGGTGGACAAGGCTTCACCAGTTCCCCTACAGGCAGCAGGAGGTTTCTGTGTATGATTCACTTTTGTCCAGGCCCAGTCTCTGGGGCAATCTCATGTACTGGTAAGTTACCCATTTATCAAACTGTAGTGTAGGGCTAGGCCCTCCACTGATCTGCAATCTTATGTCTTCCAGCCAATCCGAGATTGTGTAAAAGCACCGGGTCCCCTGGATACAGTCGCTACTCCTGTACCTGAGCATCATAGTTCTTGTGGCACTGTTGATTCCTTTCTGCCGCATCGGCTGCCAGTTGGCATGCTCAACCAGTTCCGCAGCTGTTGGGCATATAGCCCATGGGTTAAGTGCTGCTCATAGACCTTCTCCACCCTGAAACACAAGTCTATGGGCAATTGGGGTTGTCGCCCAAACATCAATAGATAGAGGCTGATCCCAGTGGCATCATTATGAGTAGTGTTGTATGCATGTACCAGGTAAGCCAAATACTGGTTCCCGGTGGCCTTCTGCTCATGTCTTAAGGTGTGGAGCATATTCAGGAGTGTTTTGTTGAATCGTTCTGTTTGCAGGTCCCCCTGTGGTAAGGGGTACTTTGGGACTTTCAAATCCCCACAATGGCAAACACCTCTCTTAGTATGTTTTCAAAATTTTGGCCTTGGTCTGACTGTATTCATGTGGGCAGCCCAAACACCAAAAAGTACTTCTAAAGCACCTTTGCCCCTGTCTGACAGGTCTGATTGTGGGTGGAGAAGGCTTGTGCATATTGGGTAAAGTGATCAGTCACCATGAGTACGTTGCCCTTTTGATTTCCCTCCCCTTCTATGGATAAAAAATCCATGCACACCAGCTCCAGTGGCTGTGAGTTCTGTATAGTGCGCAAATATGCTGTTTGGGTTGGCAGGGTCTTCCTCTTTATGCGTCTCTCACAGTTGAGATATTTATCCTTCATGTCCTACGCCATTCGGGGCCAGAAGAAATGTTCCTTAGCTAGAGCCAGGGTGTGCTCCATAACCAGATGACCAAAGTCATCATGCAAGACCCTGAGTGTGAGCTCCTGTTGCTCCTTGGGAAGGATCAGTTGCAGCTACATCCTTCCCTCTGGGTCTTGTACTTCATGGTGCAGCATCCCGTCAATGAGCCACAGCCTTTCCCACTCTCTTACCACGAGATGGGCCACAGGGGTGGCTTGCCCAATGTGGGGAAGGTGCTCAGTGCTCTTCTGTCAGGCCCACAACATGTCCCTCACATCAGGGTCTTGCTTGTGGGCCCGGCGCCATTTGGCTGCTATCATCTGAGGAAGAACAGCAGGGGTTAGGGTTGTATACTGTATCCACACCTGTGGGATCCCATTGGGTGGTTTTCCTAGGGTCTTAGCTGGACAGATTGCATTCACTCCCTCAGCCCCAGGGTCCCGTGCAGGCAGATCACAGAGGGCCTGGACCGATTATGGAAGCAGCACGTCTCGGTCAGCTGGGGACACGAGTCTTGAGAGGGCATTGGCATTAATGTTCCACTGCTCTGCCCTGTAGTGCAGGCTAACTGAATAGTCCTCCAGAGCAGCCACCTACCGATGCCCAGTTGCATCCAGCTTTGCACTGCTCAGTATGTAAGTCAAGGGATTGTTATTGGTCCATACTTGGAATGTAGTTCCATAAAAGTAATCCCTGAACTTCTTGGTGATGGCCCACTTAAAAGCCAGGAACTCAAGCTTGTGTGCTGGGTATCGAGTCTCACTGGGTGCCAAACTTCGAGTGGCATAAGCTACTGGGCATCACTGTCCTTCACGCAGTTGATATAGGACAGCCACCAGTCCTGACAGACTGGCATCTGTGTGCAGAATGAATGGGCAATTTGAGTCAGGATATGCCAGCACGGGCACTTCTGTAAGGTGTCAAATGATTTTGTGGAATGCATCCTCACACTGAGCATCCCACCATGACCCAAAAGGCTCTGTAGGGCTGTACACCTTCTGAACTCCTTGGGTCAGGTCCTGGGCCCCCAGTTTCTTAGAAGACTTCCCTATTTGGTACCCATGGGTGAGCTGGTTCAGGGGCCTAGTGATGGCTACATAGTCCAGTACAAGCCTCCTGTAAAACCCTGTGAACCCTAGAAATCTCTTAAGTTCCCTTTAGTGGGAAGGACGCGGCCAAGTGGTCATGGACTTGACCTTTTCCAGGTCAGTGCTAACTCCGTTTTGGGATACAATATGTCTCACATATTTGACAGAAGCCTGGCAGAATTTGCACTCGTCAAGTATTGATCTAAGCCCAGCACCTTCAAGATGGTCTAGCACACAGAGAAGCCTTTCATCGTGCTCCTCAAGGGTTTTCCCAAGCACTATGAGGTCATCCAAATACACCAGCACCTAGTTTAGATGCATATCTATGACTACTTTCTCCATTAAGTGATGAAACATGGCTGGGGCCCTTGAGATGCTCTGTGGCATGCACTCAAACTGGAAAAACCCCAGTGGACAGATAAATGCAGTTTTCTTTTTATCTGCCTCTCTCAATGGGATCTGGTAATATCCACTGCGGAGGTCCAGCATGGTGAACCATTTGCTGCCCCCAAGATAGTCCAGGGCCTCTTGCACTTGAGGGACAGTGTATTGATTGACCACCATGCAGGCATTCAATACATGGTAGTCGATGCACATCCGCAGATTCCTATTCTTTTTGCGCACAATTACAATTGCCAAGGCATAGGGACTTTGAGATTCTGTGATAATTTTGTGGTCGAGGAGCTCCTGCAGATGGTGCCAGACCTCCCTCATCTCAGCCAGTGGAATGCAACATGTCCTTTCACAAAAGGGTCTGGGATCACTAAGGCGTATTTGGTGCTCAACTCTTTTTGCCTCCCCTACATCCCAGGCATGCAGGGAAAATACATTGGCCCAATCCTGGAGTTTTTTCCATAATTGGGGCTTTATTTCCTCAGGTGCAGAGAAATCCCTGAAGAAATTGGTTAGGATCAATGTGCAGAGCACTGTCCTTTTTTGCCAGATTTACCACATCCATTTCCTGTACAGTGGCCACTTTTTGCCCCGAGTGCACTACTACACCTCTTAGGGAAGGATTTATCACCACTACAGTGACCTGCTCCCCTTTCAATTCTTGAGCATCAAATACTCCACTGGGGACTCTCAAAGTCCCAATCCCCTTTTTCCAGAGAGGGTCTCCACTACAATGGGCCCCAGCTACTGGGGCTTCCCTCCAACCTGCACGTAGTGGGTAGGACCCGCTGGCCTTGGGCAGGGATCTTCTGGGAGGTCATCCCAGATAAATGCAAAGCTTTCAGTATTTGGGGGGATTTCCCCATACTCTTTCTTTCCCAGCAGGCATAGGCCTCAGAACATAGAGCATGAATTGGTAACCACTCCTGATAGTCCAGCCCAGCCTGTTGCCTACAATATCAGGCCAGGACTTGGAATATACTGGAGTTGGTCCCAGTGAGGAGGCAAGCCCCCTTTATCCAACCTGGGTCAAGGCACATTAGGGCAATGGAGTTTACCTCCTTCTCCATCCCAGCCACAGATGCAGGGAACTTAATATGAATTTTCAAGTACCCGTGATATGGGTATGGGTTGTGGCTAAGCCCCTCTGAAATGCAAGCCTCCTACAATACACATACACACATGCTAACAGAGTATGTCTGAGCAGGCTGAGTCCAATCAGTACTTTCAGCTGATATCCTCATACCTATCAAAACTCAGAACTTCCCAATCTCCCCACCATAGTTTTGGGCATTACAGGGATCTTTGGCTTAGGTAAAAGAAGTGGTGCTGCAGAGCAAATGTGGAGGTCAAGGGGAAGGAAGAATAAGTGAGGTTCAGAGAGACCATAACAGTTATTTATTGCCAAGTATATGAATTTCTGGTGATACCAGTAGTAATAGCCCTAGAAGAGAGACAAATAAAACAGTTACATTATTACATAGTTTCAGTTAGGTATTTGGGGAAATCTAGCTCAAGTTTGATCAGCAAAAGTCAGGTTTAGAAAGTTGTGCCTGGAGTAAGAAAGCAAAAGTCAGGTTCCTGCAGTCAGAGAGAGAGAGGGAGAGAGAGAGAGAGAGAAAGAGTTGGGGTCTCACCACCCAGTGAAGCTTGAGTCAGTCGAGGTTCCCAGGTGTTTGTTGGAGCTTGCGGACAGACAGAGCTCCCAGCATGACCAGTTGAGGGATTCCAGGCAGAAAAGGAGTGGAACTGGTGCAGCTTTTGGATCCAAGCACCAGGACAGAAGCTTGAGCTTGGGTAGGGGTTTTTGTAGAGAACTAACAATGGCTCAAGGGAGAACACTAGGTTTGTTTATGGGTAAATGATGGCTTATTTGCTGGATAATAGGAACTGATCACTCCTGGCTATGGGTGGCATTACTCTGAGGGAGCTCACAATACATATAGGCAGATTCAGTGTTTTGGATACCAATAAAGGAGTCATTTCTAGAATTGGTCTGATAAATGCTGAGCTAGGTGTGTGCAGACATGGACTGATTAGCATTTGGAGCAGAGATGCAGTACTCCACTGCTTTTCTGGTCCAAGAGTTCAGTGCAATCCTTGCCATGGAATCTCTGTTCTCTATCTTGAATGCTAATGAAGGTGCTTTTCTGTCTCATCTCCCATGTAAATGAGACCAGGGGAATTGCTTCACTCCTATCACTCATGTTTGGAGGGTTTTGATGCATCTCCCACTGCATCTTCATTGTCTTTTTTAAGTCCTTCCTCTAATCAGTTCTTGTTCAGGAAGCGTTGGGGGGGAGGGGGCAGGGGGCAGGGGGTGTCCTTTGTGAGTCAGACATGCTGTGCTAGTGTTCCCCAAGAACACAGAGTTGATAGGTAACAACCCCCTGTTATAGAGGAAGGCCAGGCCTCCCAATCTGACCATGTTGGAAAGTTCCTTCCTGGCCCCAAGAACAATCAGGAATAGCACAAACTTCCAGGCTTTCAAACAGTTGTCTTAATCCCAGCATTGTGTTTTCATGTTGTTAACTGAGCATGGGAATCTTCTGATTCTGTTGACTGTTGCTGTTTTCTCTCTTGCTTTATAGTTGTTACTAAGAAGTCTAGAGAGTTTTTGCCAATGCAAAGGACAGGTGCGTGAAGGATAGAATTGGGGAACTTTACCAAAAAAAATGCCTCTGCAAATCTTTAAGTATTGTCATTTCTTTATTAGTTCTGTAAATTTTAATTAATTAAGAATTAATAGACACTGATTTCACATCAATTTCAGAAATATGCAAAAGCTTGTGGTAGAATGCTTTGGCCTTCCTGGACTTCTATCCCTCACCTCAGAGGAGCTGTTTTTAAACAACAAAACTTTAAAAACAAACTTGACCACAAAACTGTGAAACAAAAAATCATCTGCAGGTTGGATTATATGATTATGGTCTGAATGGAGACTCTGGATTGGTATCCCATTTTCTGTACTAGCTTTTAAAACCCTTGTGTCTCTCAGTGGTCTAACTGCTTTGTTTCTCACAACTTGCTTATTCAACCCACCCCTTTCTCAGTTGTGTCCCTCCCTCAATACTTTGTATTTAAATTTCCTTTTATTTAGAACCCTTGCTTTCTGCAAGTGCATTCATAGCGTCAGACAAAGCAGGCTATCACCTATGAAAGTTTATGCCTCTTTGAATTAGTTTCTAAGGTGCCACATCATGCACTACATAGCAACTACGGACTTTTACTGGTAGCTAAGTAGCCAATGTCCTGGCAAGGCTTTGAATTATTGTAATAATGGAGCTATAGGTTCCTTTTAATAACTGCAGTTTCTGTGGAAATGTAGTCATTCAACCCCACTGAAATCAAGGGAATTTGACCATTGACTTCAACTAGGTATAGTTCCAGGGCTCTTTCCCTGCCTGACATCTTTCAACAGTATGGCCTTTCTCATGAGAACCCAGTATTTCTGCTCATAACTGCTCAGAAACTGAATAAATAAAACATTTATCTGAGTACTGACTCTTAAAAAACTCTCCTGTCACCAGTTCAGTTCCAGAAATGGGTGAAAGTCCAAGTTTAAGTCACTGAGATTGCTTGGTCTGTCCATGGGTTTATATTAATACCTGTGCGAATTCATGCATGATATTCAGCCTCACTTTAAAAAAGTTGGGGTGGTTTGGAGAAGGTTTAGATTTGAGTGGGCTGGATGCTTATCTGAAGTTAGTGTGTCCCTCAGATGCACCCAGTATGTAGCATGTATGTAGCATCCCAGTATGTAGTACGTAGGTAGCATCCCAGTATGTAGTATGTAGCATCCTGTTCAGACCTCCTGAGCAAGGACTCTAGACATTGCTGGCAGCCTCTGTGTTCATGGGGAGATCTCCATGGCTTCTCTCATGGGTTCAAGAGTACCATGAAGTGAGAGCTGCTTATTAGGCACTTCAGAAGTCTCCGAATCCCTTTCAGGTTGTCCCTGACCTGGATTTTGCTTCCTCTACATAATATAATTCTGCATAAAATGTAAACCCAACAAAGATTCACTCATGAACCCCTCTGATTACATCTCCATCATAGACAATCATGGAAAGTTAGGACTGGAAGGGACCTCCATAGATCATCTAGTCCAGCCCCCTGTCTGAGGCAGGATCATCCATATCCAAACCATCCCATATAAACTATAATTTAATTTCTTAGTAAAACTACCATCAACCCTGACACAACACAAGACCTAACACCCTAATCTGCCACAGGTAAATCAGGGGGACCACAACAGTCCATACAAATGTCTTGATCCTGGCATTGTGTATTTATGTTGTTATTTGAGCATGAGAATCTTCTGCTGTTTTCAGTTATGCTTTATATTTGTTACTAAAAAGTCTAGAGAGTTTTGTACAAATCCAGAGGACAGCTGGGTGAAAGATACAGTTGTGGCATTTGTTCCCCCAAAGTCACCATTTCAGTTCCAGAAATGAGTGAGGGTCTACTGTGATTGGTTGGCCTGGCCCTGGATTTGTATTAATGTCTGTGAGAATTCATGCATGATATTCAGCCTCACTTTATAGAAGTTGGGCTTTTTTGGAGAAGGATTAGATTCGAGTGGGCTGGATGCTTATCTGAAGTTGGCTTGTCCCTCAGATGCACCCAGTATGTAGAACTCTCCTCAGGCCTTCAGTAATTAAAACTCCTGAGCAAGGACTCTAGACATTGCAGACAGCCTTTGAGTTCATGTGGAGATAGATCTCCATGGCTTCTATCCTGGATTCAGGAGTACTAGGAAGTGAGAACTGCTTACTAGGCACTTCAACATTCGCTGAATCCCTTTGAGGCTGTCTCTGGTTTGAGTTCTGCTTCCCCTATTTTACATTTTACCCAGAAGTGTATTAACAACTTCAGGCTAATGAGGAAGGCAGGAGCTCAGAAAAAGGAAGATCTCCCACTGACCTGTGCAAAGTCTTCTAACTTGGTGCTTTCTTGTCTGACTGCATATTTCACAACTCTGCTATGTACCCAGCCTTCCCACTCATACAATCAACCCTTGAGACAGATTGCGGGCCTTACCTTTGTAAGATGGAAAGCCTTCAAGGCCTGAGCAGGCTTCCCCCATATCCGGCAGAGCACTACCAGGACGATTCTGTGGAGAAGTGTCTTGGATTTGGAACAGATTGTCATTGCCTATTATACCTATACGTGTTACATGGAAAGAGACACGGGGGTAAGGTCATAAAACAGACAGGTTCTCTCATTACATAGAGCCCATTTCAATTGTGTTACACTTGAAAAGTTGGTGAATGAAACTTTCTAATTGGAATGTCTTTTTCTTGCTCCTACTCTTCTAAACTGCTAAAGGCTCTCCTCTCTCCAGAGAGGTACTATCTGTAGCAGAAGGCCACCTCTACTTCTTCTCAAAAACTCTGCTCTGTAACAATTTGGGCCCTGAAAATTTGAGCATCTTACACTATTCAGGTAACTTGAACTGGATACATTCCTGAGGGAGGGGGGAAACCTAGTCCCTCTGCCTACGTGACTGGCATCACATACCTGGGTGAGGGGCTTGGCCACCCTGGTGGGCTAGAGACTGCCAATCTGCCCAGCAACCAGTGATGCATTTCAAATTGGTTTGCTAACAGCCAACAGGTGCTGGCCTTCATTGGACCAGGTAAATGAGGTCATAAGAGCTATATAAGTTTTGGATTCCTCAGAAGGAAGGAGCAGCAGCCAGGAAGGAAACTCAGAGAGAGAGAGGAGATGAGCCATCTAAAATTTGCTGTCTCTCTCTCTCAAAACTCATAATCAAAGAACTGCCTGCCTCCAGAGGGAATCTCCACCTGCCTTTGGATGATACTTGTAAGTAAGTTACCTGAAATCTAACTAAATATATAGCTTGCAATAACCCAAATCCATGATCAAAGGCTACCCCAGCCACCCTGTTTACAATATGGAATTTCTCTGATACTAATCAACTCTATACCTTATTCTAACCCTACTTCTTGTAACCAATAAAGTTCTCCTTTGTACCTAGTGTGAGAGACTTATTGGGAGTGAGTCTAGATTATGCTTTGGGGTCCCCTTGGTTTCGCTAACTAAGGGAGATCACTATTTGTGCTTCTGACTAAGGGAAGCACCCCAAGTTCTTGAAGTGAGTCAAGTACCCTCGAGGGCTACTAGGCCTGTGTTTCCCAGGGGCGCAGTGCCAAAATCAAGTCCATCCCTGAGTGGTGACAGCTCTGCACCTAGGCTAGTGGGTGTGCTCCAGGAAGGTGGTCAGCCAGACATGAGGCACCACAGGGAGGAACTCGGAGCCTGGAAGGTAGTTGGGCGCAGTGAGGTGGGTGGTTCAATGCAAAAGCACCCCGTATGGGCCTGCCACATGTGGTGGGAGAGATGGGATCTGACAACCTGCTGTATTTGAAGGCGTAATTTGGAGAAGGGAATAGAGTCACTGAAAACTTTGAGCAACAATTTCTAATTTGGCACCAGGTCAACTGGACAGTGTAAATAGCTAGGATGGCTGATAAGTATGACCACATGACGGTGGTCGACTTGAAAGAGCTGATGAAAGAGAGAGGCCTTCCAGTGAGGAATGAGCAAAAGAGCAAATACCTGAGTAAGATCCTGTGTGATAATGACCAGGCTGCAAGATCACCTCCACCCGCCCATACAGAACCTATGGAGGGCCCCAAGGGGCTGTCCTTTGAGTGGGACATCTGGAAATACCAACTGCAGCTAGAAGCTGAGGAGCGAGAGCATAAGTTCAAGTGTGAACTTGAGTTAGATAGAATGGAGCTAGAGACCAAGCACCAGTGTGAGGAGCTGGAAGCCCAATGCCAGCACGAGAAGGAGTAGCATGAGCAAGAGGCTAGAAAAGCCCAGCAACAGTGTAAGGCAGAGGCTGAAGAGGCAAGGCTCAAGCACAAGCACTAGCTTGCAGTACTCCGAATGCAGACAAATGCCGAAACTGTGGGCACCCAGCCAGCACTAGCTGCATCTCCCAGTCTGAACACCCCAGTCTTCTCTCACTACAAAGACAGGGATGATCCAGAAGTGTTCCTAAGCAACTTTGAAAACCAAGCGTGCTGATGGAAGTTGCCAGAGGAAGAGTTCATGAAACACATGGCTGCTGTCATTGAGACTCACATCTGTGGTCCTAAATAGCCTGCCCTCAAAATCAGCAAATAACTATGATCCCATTAAAAATGCTGTGTGTTTAAGGTTCAGGTTAGGATTGGATTATTTCCAGAAAAAAATTCAGAATACCATTCCACAACCAGGGAAGACAATGGTCGAATTTGTTGCTGTGACGGTGAGGCACCACCACAGGCTCCTGAAGGGGAGAGAGTAAACCCCATGGGCCCCATACCCTGGGAGCAGCCCTCCAGCAGGGATAACTCACATCCCGCAGAGCAGCCGGAGCCAGAGCTGCGACAATGGCCGCAACTGTGCAAACTGGTGTTATGCCAGCTGTTTAATCAGCTGTTTCCGGTGCAGGAAAGTTTAAAAGCCCTGCTGGAACTAGGGCAGGAGGAGAGCTGGAGAGAGAGAGCACGGGCCGGCAGCTTGCTAGGTGGGCTGAAGCTCCGGTGTGGGAAGGGAGCAAAAGAGCCTGTGTGGCTCCCACAGGCAGGATCAGGGAGACCTTTAAGCTCCCTGCTGGAGGCAAAGTAGGGGCACTCCTCCAGCTCCTGGTGGAAGGGGAAGCCGAGGAGGCAGGGGAGTTCCCTGAGGACAGCAGAAGGAGGAGGCATTTGAGCCCCCTAGAAGAGGCAGGGGTAAAGGAGGCAGCTCTGCAGCTCCTTCCTCCTCAGGGAATATTTTTTCTGAAATAAGACAAACCTTGAGAAGGGGAGAAAAAGCAACTGAAACCAGGAAGGCAGGCCCTGGGCTATCCTACAGGGCCAAAGACCATCATTAACAGATATCCACGTGGTTGGCGAGTGGATGGTGTATAGGGGAGGCAGAGCCCCGTGGAATATTGCATCAAACAACTGTAAGTACTGCTGTCCATTGGGAGGGGCCCTGGAAAGATCTCCAATGAAAAAAACCCCTCTCATAGTAGTTTTGACATCAAAGTTGTGGCAGGAGAGTAGGGGGGAGGGGCTACACCCTGTCAGGCTGGGCAGCATGAAGGCTGCAAGACGTCACAGTGATGCATTGACCGGGAAGCTTTTACATCATCAGTGGGACAGAGTTTCTGACCCGGGGTTAAGCAGAGATGCAGCAGCCAGCAATAACTCATGTGGAGCTGCTTACACAGGCGATTCAGGCCATAGGGCAAGTGCTGGAGGTGCAGCAGCTGTAGAGCACACACCAGCAAGAGTGGAAGCAGCGTAATGCTGCTCTATTCAAGATGCCCTGAATGACTAGGGAAGATGATCCTGTAGCTTATATAGCAGCCTTCAAGAGGACCGATGTCCAGACTGGGCTGGACCATAGTCAGTGGGGTTGCCACCCTGGGGCGCTGGTGATAGATCAGGCCCAAGCCGCCTACGGGCCCTGCCAAGGGAAGAAGCCTATGATTATGAGACAGTCAAAGCGGTAATCCTCTACAGGCTCGAGATCTCCCTGGAAAGTCACTGGAAAGCCCAGGGAAGTTAAGCGACCCTGGGGTTTGTTGCAAGCTTTAAGGGACTCACTCAATAAATGGTTATCAGTGGGCAAGTTTTACTGTGAGGGGGTGACAGACCAGATCATACTAGAGCAGTTCCTTTGGGATTTGGATGAAGACACCCAGAGATGGATATGGAGACACCAGCCACAGACCAGTGAAGAAGCTCTCTGCTTAGCTGAGGCCTTCACTAATTCAGAAAAGGAAAAAGGATATGGGCGAGGCTCACGAGCCTTGAAGGAGGACCAGCCAAATGAAGGGGAGAGGCAGATGGGTTCGAGATGAGGAATACCAAGACGGGTGGTGTGCTATCACTGTGAGCAAATGGGACGCACCTCCCACAAATGTGGCATGGGCCTGAGCGAGTTGAGCCATGCGCCAGTGGGATACCCTCCACCTTGTGAGAGAGGCAAGGAGATGGAGAAGGGGGAGCCCATGGATTGCAGTTTTGGGTTTGCCACTCAAGAAGGAGGATGGAACCACCCTGTAGTAACTGCCCCGATTGGAGGCAAGACAGTCAGGGCAATGTTGGACACAGGGTGTTCCCAGTCCCTACTCATGGACTTCGGACAGGGTGAAAGGACACGGGACCCCTTACGATGACCTATATATTTGGGGGAGAGATGCGGTTCCAGAGCTGTTATTTGCCATTCCGGGTGATGGAGTTTTGCAGGGAGCTGCGAGTCAGACTAGCCCCGACCTTGGTCTGTGAGATGATCCTAGGGTGAGAATGGGGGCCATTCTACACAGTTCTTGAACGAGTGCAAGCAATGGAAGAGGAAAGGAAGCAGCTCAAGAGGGGAGAGAGATGGGCCGTCAAGAGCTCAGCCCACCCAAATGAAGTAGCATTAGGCAGTATCAACCTGAAGCAGCTAGTGAGCTCAGCCCAGTTCCATCAGGCCCAACATGAAGACCCGGAATTCCAGTGGCTATGGGCCACCGAACTCAGGGAAGGATCGTCATGGAGTTGTCCTGGCTTCGAGGTAATCGGGGGGGTTATTGTATCGGATCCAACAGGGCGAGGAGGGCACCGTGAGAGGGAGGCAGCTAGTGGTCCTGTCCTCACTCCGCTGTGCAATGTGGAGATTGGCTCATGACTCCCCCATGGGGGGGCCGTTTGGTACGTAATAGACCTGGGCTAGGCTGGTCCAAGAATTCTTTTGGCCACGCCTACAAGAGGACTTGGAAAGGTGGGGGTCCGCTTGCCCAGAGAGCCCCTTCTTGAGGTCCCATAATGGTTATTAATTTATTTTGGTATTGGTGGATTATGCCACCTGTTTCCTGGAGGTGGTTTCTCTGAGGTCTATAACAGCTATGCGAATGGCAGAAGAGTTACTCAAAAGGATAGCATGGCTGGGCATACCACGGAAAATACTCAAGGACCAGGGGACAGATCTTACATCTGGTGTGATGAAAGCCTTATATAAAACCCTTGGCGTCACCCTGTTGAAGACCTCAGTGTACCAACGGTCTTGTGGAAAGATTAAATGGAACCATCAAGCATCTGCTCAGACGTTGCTCTCAGGAAGACCCCCCCCACCCCCCGGAAGTGGGATACCATCTTGACGCCCTTGTTGTTTGCCCTGAGGGACGCATCGCAAGAATTGACACAGTACTCTCTGTTCCAGTTGGTGTATGGCCACAGTCCCAGGGGGCTGCTATAGACCATCAGGGAAGAATGGAAGCAGTCAATGGGGTTAGGAATATCGGCAGAAAGGTACTGCCAAGAATTGCAGGACCAGATCACCAGAGCCCAATGGATCGTCAGTCAAAATTTGAGGAGCACCCAAGAGCAACAGGAGACTCACTATAATGAGAAGGCAAGAGCTCAAACCTTCCAGCCTGGAGGCAGGTTTTGGTATCACTTCCAGGCTTCTCAAGTAAACAGCTTGCAATGTGGCAAGGCCCATTTACAGTTGTTTGACAAGTGGGGCCAGTGGATTACGAACTGCTCAAACTGGGTCACTATCGGGAGCACCAGATTTACCATGTGAACCTGCTTAAGGAGTGGAAAACCCCACAGAGTTGGATGGCACAAGAAGAGGATACAGAGGAGGACCTGGAACCATCCTGCCCCAGTTTGAGCAGATCCCCAGAGGAGGGATTGGTACAAATAGGCAAGGATCTGGATAGCCAACAAAGACAGGAGCTATTGGCCTTCATAGAAGATTTCCGGGCAGTGTTCCAAGAAGCCCCAGGACAAGTGATGGGAATGGAACATGAGATCAGAACACCTCAGGGGACCCTGGTTAGGGAAAGGTGGAGGCTGATACCCCAACATTGACAGCAGGAAATAAGGCGGGAGATAAAGAAGATGCAGGAACAGGGGATTACACAACCATCCTGTAGTCCTTGGCAGAGTCCCATTGTGCTCATGGTCAAGCCAATGTGGTTCAATTGGCCTCTGATGGCCAATGTGGTTCCCATCTTTAAGAAGGGAAGGAAGGAGGACCCGGAGAACTACAGGCCTGTCAGTCTCACCTCGGTTCTGGGGAAGATCTTTGAGAAAATTCTCAAGTCCCACATCTGTGAGGGACCG
>JAGPOW010002897.1:460094-478992 GCA_030014935.1 Caiman crocodilus
CTCATGAACCTCCTGTACCTAAAAAGAGAAGCCTACAAAGGATGGAAGATATGCAAAACCATCAAGGGGGAGTATTCAGCATTATCTCAAACCTGTAAGGAGCGAGCTAGGAAAAACAAGACTGAAACTGAACTCAAACTGGCTACAGGAATCAAGAACAATAAAAAGTCCTTTTTCAGATATGTGGGAAGTTGGAAAAAAAAAATAAGGGCAATGTTGGACCCTTGGGGCAAAAACCAAATGAGCAGCTGATAACTGACACCCAGGAAAAACCTTATTTCCTTAATGATTACTTTGCGTCCATCTTCCACCAGCCAAAGGGGATCACCCTGCCTGAAAAGATGCAGGATTACCAGGGTAAGGGTGAACATATACCCATCATTGGTGTAGATCTTGTGAGGGAACACCTTAAGAGGTTGGACATCCACAAATCAACTGGCATAGATGGAATGCATCCAAGAGTGCTAAAGGAACTGGCTAACATCACTTGCCTTGCAGCTAGATCTTGCCTGACCACACTCTTCCTTCTATGACCAGGTGGACACATCACCTGGACAAATGAGAAGAGGTTGATATAATATATTTAGGCTTCCAAAAAGCCTTTGACCTGGTACCTCACAATGTCCTCATGATAAAATTGGGGTACTGCAGCCTCGACAAACTTATGGACTGATGGCTGGGGAACTGGTTCCATGGTTGCACCCAGAGAGTGATAGTCAATGGAACTGAATCAATGTGGCGCATGGTGACCAGTGGTGTCCCCCAGGGCTCTGTCCTCAGACCTCTACTCTTTAATATATTTATAAATGATCTGGACTCTGGTGTCAGAAGCAGACTGGCTAAATTCACTGACAACAGCAAACTATGGAGCAGTGTGGTCACACTAGAGGATAGGCTGGCAATTCAGGCTGAGCTCAACAGGCTCGCAAGGTGGGCAGATCAAAACCCGATGGCATTCAATGCAGAGAAATGCAAGGTGCTCCACTTCAAGAGAAGTATGCATATCATACTTATAGGCTTGGCAGTGCTACACTCACCCACACCATGACTAAAAGAGACTTGGGGGTCATGATTGACCAGAAGATGAACATGAGCCACCAATGAGATGCACAGCCAGCAAAGCAAATAAAACTCTGGCTTGCATCTACCGAAGCATCTCAAGCAACACCTGCTTTACTTGGCCTTTATCCAGTTCTGGTCTCCGCAATTCAGAAAGGATGTGGAGAATCTTGAAAGAGTCTAGAGGAGAAACAAGAGAGCAGAGCTTATGAAGAGAGGCTGAGAGCCATGGGACTCTTCTGTCTGGAAAAACATAGGTTCAGGGGTGACTTGGTGGCTGCCTATAAGTACATAAAGGGTGTGCATCAGGAACTGGGAGAATGTCTGTTCACCATGGCATCTCTAGGGAAGACAAGGTGCAATGGTCACAAACTCCTGGAAGACCATTTTAGGCTGGGCATAAGGAAAGACTTCTTTACTGTCCAAGTCCTCAGGGTCTGGAATAGACTCTCCCCTGAGGTGGTGCAAGCCAAACACATTCAAGGACATTCAAGAAACACTTGGATGCCTATCTTGTTGGGATCGTTTGACCCCAGCTGAATTCCTGTCCCTTGGGCAGCAGGCTGGATCCGACAATGTTACGAGGTCCCTTCCAGCCGTAATGTCTATTAAATCTATGAGATCTATGAAATCCTAACCTCCTGTTTAAATTGTAACAAAGAGCAAGCCTTCTTGTTACAACACAGTCTATTACTCAGACTGGGTCCACACACAAACATCAGTCTACTGGCTCAAAGAAACACACCATCCTTATACAAGTCTTTCTTCCTTTCCAGTCTGCCTTGGTCACAGAGCAGCTTCTCTCTTGCCACTGCCTGTCTCTGGAGGACTGTCTTGCAGTCTATTGCGCTGCTGGCAGCTTATGTGAGTCAGCATCCTTCTTCCAGTCTCCTGATTGTCTCTTTCATAGCAGAGCCAGGTGTCTCCAATGAGCTTGTTATCTGCCTGACCCTCACTGTGCCCTCCTAACAGGGGCAGGGGTTCTCTGTGACATGCAGACATTTTTGTGAAATTTTCTCACTGTTGCAAGTATTAATTACTGTGGCTCCCAGCATGTTTCCAACCCCTGGTTTTAAATATATGACATCAAACATTGCAGCCCAGTAGTTCCAAATTCTTTAACTGATGGACCACTGTCAACCCTCTGTGCTTCTCCTGGACCATCATATATACTTACAATCAAATTTTCATTTGAACCAAGGGGACTCAGTGTGATCCAGAGATCAGCTGTAAACTACTGGCCAGGGCCTTCCAGATAATCAATAAACAGCAAAACACCATGTAAGAACCACTGTTGCAGTCTTTGCTGTGACCAAACTGTCACTGACTCCAGCTGGCCCCCGTGGGCATTTCTTTATGGACAGGAATGAATAAGGGTGGAAGTTTTAGGCTGTTATTCAGTGAGGTAGTTGAAGGTTGTGGTTTTCAGTGGAACTGGTCATGTGCAAGAGATGAAACAATTGCAAAATGTTAGTTGTGTAACTTCATGCATCACTGAGAGCAGTTTTGATATCATGGTGTTAAGCGGACTAGAACATACAAGTACCTTGCAAATGCATTATCATTTTCTGTGCAAAAGGGAGAATTCTTGGCAACAGCAGAGGTCTTAAACAAGAAAAAATCATTTCAAGAACATTTAAAAGATTAAAATCTGGGGATCTCTGTCCTAAACCTGGGCCCTAGCTGCTGTGATGCTCTTATTCAGCACTGGCTAATAATGGTGCATTTGCCCAGGGAGAAAACTTGAGGACAGAAGGAAAGAGAGGGAGAGCTAAGGTATAAATTCCTGCAGTTTGTAGAGAGGGGTATTTAATTTTTTAGCAAGCAACTTTAGAAGTTCCAATAAGAAGCTGAAGTGTATCTTCTTATAGGGAAAATGGACTGATTATGTCTGTTCCAAATTTGGAGTCAGATTGACCCGGACAATGCAGCACTTTCGTGCTGTTCTTGTGGGGCGTAGTAGTCCTCTGGCCAGTTAGAATAGTAAAAAGCAATTTGAGTTTCCCAGTTAATCTAGCCTGCAATTGTCCTAACTCTGAACAAAGGTTTGTTATTAGTTCCTACACAGTTATTCTATGTTATCAGTGTGACTTCCTGATTCTCTAGGTTTCTCCATTTTTATTGCCTCTTGACTGATCTGCAGATTAAACTGTCCTCAATGCACAGGATGTAATTCAGCTGCATGATCAACTGTTCTGGTTTAATGGAAAATCACATAATATTTGGTACTTTTCTGAAAGCTTAGGTTCCAGAAGAGAGGTGATTATTTGTGAATTCTGGGTTTTGGCCTGTTTGACATCCCATGAAAGAAGCTGGAAGATGTGAATTCTAAAGCTTCAAGCACCAGAAAGGAAATATTCAGATGCCAAAGTTCATTATAAAAATACCATGATTTTAAAGCCAAACATTTTGAACAAATGGGAGCAACAACACTGTGATTGCTTTGTATAAAGGGAAACTGAGATCTGCAAGAATACAGACCTGCCCCTTAAGAGTCTCCATACACAGAAGGAACAAGGGAGAACTCAGATATATGACCAGGGAGGAAAAAAAGAAGACAGAGGAACAGACAGATCAAGAATAAATTGGTATATGGATAGGGGATGCACTTCCCCAAGGCACAGAATACCAGGACAAGGCTGATGCACCATTTAAGTCCCAGTGAATCCTGGGACATCACTTACCATCATAGTGCCTCAGTTTCCCTTTTATAAGATGTGGATAATGATTCTGCCCTCTCACTTTAAAGTACTCTGGGTAAAAAGCACTATCTCAGATCTAGGAACTAATGAATGGTGCATGATAGGCCTGTGCAAGTAGGCAGCTGTTCAATCCAGCTTTGGATCTGGCTGCTTCAGATGCCAGGGATCTGATCCGGAGCTTCAGACCGGACTCTGGGTTCTTGCTTCGATCTCGTCAAAGTGGCTCTGAAACTTCAGAGCCAACTTAGAGATCTGGCCATAGGGTATAATGGGGAATCAATCAAATATCCATAACTTTGTTGTTTCTTGTCTTATTTGGATGAAACCTTCAGGAGTGGTAGCCTCTGCTAAGGGCATGAAGCCTGCTGAGGTTCAAGGAGATAGGTGCAGGGGTTTGGGGGAAACTGCACCCCAAATTCTTGACAGCAAAACTCATGTCACATGTATGGGTTATGTCATAGTGGGGAGAAAACTGCAGGGGTGGTGACCCCTGCTGAGGTCACAAAGCTTGCTAAGTTTCAAGAAGATCAGTGCAGGGGTTTGGGGGAAACTGCACCACAAATTCTTGAAAGCAAAACTCATGTCATGTCTATGTATTACACCACAGTGGGGTAAAACCTGCAGGGATGGTAGCGCCTCATGGGGCTACAAAGCTTGCCAAGTTTCAAGAAGATTGGTGCAGGGATTTGGGGGGAACTGCATCTCAAGCTGCTGACAGGCAAAACTTGTGACATAGATGACCCCATATGTGTTAAGGCAGGTGCAGTGGGCTGAAAACTGCAGGGGTGGTGGCCCCTACTGAGGCCATGAAGCCTGCCAAGTTTCAAGGAGATAAGTGCAGGGGTTTGGGGGAACTCTACCTCAAGCTACGGACAAGCAAAACTCATGACATGGGTAACAGTGTGTGTGTTAAGGTGCAGCAAGGTGAAAGCTGCAGGGATGGTAGCCCCTGCTGAGGCCATGAAGCCTGCCAACTGTCAAGGAGATTGGTGCAGGGATTCTGGGGCCCTGCACCTCTAGCTGCTGACAGGGAAAACTGGTGACACTGGTACTTGTGCAATTGACTCTCTGTCCTGGGGTAGTTGATTGTCTGCATTGATTCTTTTCTCTCCTTAGTCTGTGGTTTTGTAGGTGTTAATTGTTGCTAACAAACCAGTTACATTAGCAACTGTGTATTGAGCTGGTCCCTGAGTGAATCATGATTGATTGGTAACTGGTAACACAGTAACTTAGCAGCCAGGCCTGCAGTAGTTCCCCTCCCCGCCGCCTTCCCCTACCTCTCCCCCTGCCATGTTGTAACACATAGATGTGGCATGAGTTTTACTTTCAAGAATTTGGGCTGCAGTTCCCCCCAAACTCCTGCACCTATCACCTTGAAACTTGTCAGGCTTTGTGGCCTTACCAGGGGCTCCCACTCCTGCAGTTTTCACCCCCTGTGGTGTAACACATAGATGTGACATGAGTTTTCTTTCAAGAATTTGGGGTGCAGTTTCTCTCAAACCACTGCATCAATATTCATGAAACTTGGCAGACTTCATGCACTCAGCAGAAGCTACCAACCCTGAAAGTTTCATCCAAATCAGACAAAAACCAACAAAGTTATAGATATTTCATTGATTCCCCATTATACCCTATGGCCGGATCTCCAAGACAGCTCTGAAGCTTTTCCAAAGTGCTTCAGAAGATCCAAACCACTTCAGAAAAGCTAACAAAGTCAGTGCTTTGATATGGACATGCTGCTTCAGATGCTAAAGCATCCAAAGCTTCTCTGGATCCGAAGCATGATCCGAAGCCTCACACAGCCCTAGTGCATTGCTGCTGGCTCTCAGCAGGGTTTAATGGACATAGGCCCTGTATTCTTCCTTTGCACAGTACCAAATATCTTCCAGAGTCACTACTGAAAGAGGCAGGAAGCAGGGATAAACTCAGGTAGAAGAGAATCATCTGATTTTGGCTCTCTCTTTAGTCAGGCTCCTTTCTGAACCTATAATGACGTGGCCACTTCCACATGAAAATCTCTAGAAACCTAGGTCTGTTCCCTGCTTAGTTTTCATCACAACTGTGAAGGAACATATTCTGAGGCCCAGACTTTCACAGACAGGTTCTCACAGCTGCCCAAGCCAAGGCCTCTCTGGACTTCCCATATCTCTTTTGACAGAAATAAACCACTTCTTATTTATTTTTCTGACGAATGTAAACATAAGACTTCTTGAAGGCTGGTTCCAGTGAAAAGGGATCTTTAGCTCACCCAAGGACTTTCCCACCCACCTAACTTCATGGCTGTAAACAAATGTTCACTTCTTCCCCTACAATGAGTTATCTGAGAAACACAAAACTAATTAGTAGTTGACATTTGTATGGGAATGCTACAGGTGTGGGGAAGAGTAAGTGAGGCAGGAGGGTGGGGCCTGTTTTTCAGAGCCCATGGGTCAATCCTCAGTTGGTGTAAAGTGGCATAGATCCATGAAAATTCATGGGATTATACAGCTTCATTACTGGCAAAGTCTGGCACGATCTGTTTTGATTATTTCCCTAAATCATCTCACATCTGCTGCCCTAAAATCAAACAAGCCCCCATGCTGGGCTGATTGACGGTCTCCTTGCTGGCACTCGGTGAGGGGCAGGTTTTAGCTCTCACTTTTGGACCTCTATATTGATTTGTTGTGTTATATCACAGGATGGCCTGATAGAGGGGAAGGGTCCAAGGAAGGGCTCTAACATGGTATATATCATTCCTTGAAGTCCTCACCCAGATGGTAGCGGGGAAAGTTGCACCTTGGCAACCAGGTCCATCAACTTGTGGAGTTCTGAAAAGCTGCTCCCACTCTGATCCTGCAGATTAGTCCTGCAGACCAGCAATGCTCAACCTATGGCCCGGTGATGCTCAACCTATGGTCTATGGCCTACTGGCCCACAGCACTCCCCATGGGTCAGCTGCCATGGCCTTATGCATCAGCTCACACTAGTGTTGGGGACCTAGGCCTGGTGTGCAGGACTGGGCCATGGACAGATCCAGCATGACTGGGCTGGCAAGTAGTGTTTTCTATGCATGGATCCACTGAGATGTTCCTGTGCTGGATCCAGCCCATAAACCAGCCCCATGCCATTTATCTCCAGTGGGCTAGAAAGGTTTATTACCACTGACCTAGACTCAACTAGACGTAGTTACTAACTGTGCAACTGACACACAGCTCTTCCTGTTCCTCACAACCTAACACCATGTCATCTAGTCACATAGCACCTATCCAGTAGCAGCACAAGGAAAAGGGAGAGCAGAGTAATGCCAAAGGGCGATTAGGCCTTAGGCAGGAAGAGGCATTCCAAAGAGATTGCAGGAATCAGTGCAGTCTCCACGTTCCAGCAGGTGTACCCATAAACCATTAAAACAGCTCATAGGGGGATTTCTGCTCTCCTTACAAAGGCTGACCTCTCACAGAACTAGACCCATGAACTGCAAGTTCTATAATCTCTGGGTTGGGTAAAACAAGTCTGGGGCAGTGGAATTTTTGAGACACTAGTGTAGCTAGCACCTGCCATATGGTTCACTGGGGCGCTACCCTCTGATACAAGGATCTGAGACTGAGCCTGTTGAGATCTTTCCTTTATTTTTGTGACAAGGATATTTTCACATAGTGGACTGTCAGCCTCAGGTTCAATCCCCAGATCTGGATAGGAGGGAGACTACTTCATGTATAGCTTCAGCTTTGTGATCTGTCCAGCATGGGTGTCTTTGCTAGAAGCAGAAGTCCAAGTGTGATAATTCATTGGCTATAGAAAAATCACACAAGAAAAACATTTAGGAACCTGATGGGGGATCATCTTGCTATCATTCCAAGGGAAGCATCACAAATAGATCTCATCTTTGTTTCCACTATAAATTTTAAGCATTTATGGTGTGATAAGGAGTATAGGCATCTACTTGCTTGGCCTTTGTGCCCCCAGAAATTTTTTTATGGAAGTACAAAGAAAACACCTGTTTTGACCCTTAGGGTTCCTTTAGAAGTGCCAGAACGCTGCCTTGATGCACTGTAATTACAGCCTGTCAGAGCAGACTTGATTCCAGTCTGCTGCAACATACTAATTAATGGGCTCCAGCCATCCTTTGGTCTGCCTTCCCACCAAGTGCCTTCCCCCCACCATTTTGAAGTGCAGTGAGGTTGATATGTAAGATGTGGTAGGCACTTTAATTAAGGTGGCTCTTGGAGTCCCCCCACATACCCCACTTTGAGCATCTGTAAAGTGCTCTTAGAGACCAATGGATTGAACAAAATTAAAGCAACTGGCCCAGGTTGAGGTTGGTTGGCAATCACTGACCTCTGCTTGTATGTTTTTTGGTAGGAAGAGGAGAAGAACACTGCCTCTGGTTGGCAGAGACCTGGCTTCTACCCCCACCATCTGCATCTCTGCACCAAGCTAGTTGAAGTGTTGACACATCTTTGTTGGTGTGACACACTGATTCTTCTGTGAATCTTGTTAACTGAGTGATTTTTATCCTATGGACATCACCAGTGCTCCAAGAAGCAATACGAAGTAGCCTCTCTGGTCAACACAATAGATAGTGTGGGGTGTGACAGCTGAAAAGTATGTCTGTGGGATAAAGGTGCTTGCTGAAGGCTCTATGAAGATTAGACCAAGTGTTTTCCTGTGTTTGTTTAGATATTAAGCTGTATGTTGTTGCTAAGAGCCTAATTAAAGCTTCTAAGCTTAAAGGTGCTAAGGCCTAATTTAAGATGTAGTAAGGCCTTGTATAGGCAAAGCCGTTTTGTACGGTGGAGAGGTATCCCATTTTATACTGTGCTGCCCCACTTCATTGAAACTCCTAGCCCTGAGAAGAGAAAATTTCAGTTCCTCTAATGAGCTCTTTGTAGCCCTCACTCACTGATGACCCCAGGATGTTTGTATAAAGTAAGGCCTAGTAAATTTAGTAAATTTAGCAAAGCCTTGATGTAGTAACATAGATGACATAGTTAAAATTACCTTATCAAAGGAATGCAAGACTTGTACTGCAATTGGTTAGTCTAAGGACAGTTGAAGTAAAAAGAATATGAGTGGCTGTATGTTATCAGTACCATTCAGAAACTATAAATTGGCTGGAATACCCAGAAATCATTCTGAAAGAAGATACCGCTCTGTGAAAAGGATTAGTTAGCTGTTGGCCTGGATCCGTGGGCCCGTAGACCTCAAGGAGCCCAAGGTTAAGTCAATAAACCTTTCTTACCTTTCTATCCCTGGCCATACTCTCAATCTCGGACCCTCCACAGGCAGCTGGGACAAGAGGGGTGGAGGGCAAAAAATATTGCTGCTGCTGGCAGTCATGTGATTACAATGGTGACAGTAGCATTGCTGCTGTCCTTGTGCTTTGGGAGAAGAGCCATGTCTCTTCGCTGCTGAAAACAGACAGAACACAGGTGAGGAGAAAGGAGGGATGTGCTCTCTGAGATTCTCTCTCTATAATGAAAAGATCCTTGCAATGTCTACAATCCTCATTGGGGCCTAGGGGATAGATACCTGAGGATCTAGCCTGGGTTTTACACTGAGCCCAGTGCCTGTTTAAACTGACCCCAGACAAGATATTAAGAGCTAGGCAGTGCCAGCTGGCTATCCAGGCAATGTTGACCAGTCCAATTGAGATGAGAAAGGGTCAAGCTAATTCTCAGAGTTTTTACATTAAAGAGCTCCTAGTCACCTGGTACGTGCAATAAAAAGCAGGCAAACCCTTGTGTTCAGATTGGTAGTAGATGACTATACTATTACATGTCCTGAAATAACAGTCACTGATGTACCTTAGTCCTTGCTCTCCCACTTTGATAATATTTTTTCCATTTTTAAGATCAAGCACTCTTTGGTCTAGTAAATATAGGCAGAAATTAGGAGCAAGTCCTGAATTAGGTCAGTAAATGGCGCACAAATGCCTTTCCTTCTGACTCAGAGCTGCAAGGGTTGAGTCTGAAGTTAGTATATGGATCTTTTCTTATTAAGATGACTTAGGAAGGGATCATTTAAGTTTTGATGGTAGTCTTCTTGGCTAATCATATCCAGATAAGGTTAATGTCATTGTTGGTTAGACTAGTGCATGAATTAAGGGAAGCTTCTGAGGTACTGTTGGCCACTGTTGTTCCCAGACATTTGCTTATGTGGGAGGATTTGATCCATGGGAAGTCTTGTCATCAAGTACAAAGTGAGTGCAAACACTTCCCCAAGCAAACAGATGGAAGATTTCTACAGCTCCTTTGCCCAGGTGCAGGTGAGCACACAAACTACATGGCAAAGCCATTTTGTACTGTGGAGAGCAAAGTCATCTTATACTGTGCAACCCTGTGTCATTGAAAATCCTAGCCCTGAGAAGAGAAAATTTCAGTTCCTCTAATGAGCTCTTTGCAACCCTCTCTCACTGATGACCCCAGGATGCTTCAGACTTTTCACTACTTACAAAGAATGAGGAAGTGTCAGTTCCTGCTGCCACGTGCTGCCCCTGAGCTTCACTTCCTTACCAGGTTAAACACCAATTTCATGGAAAGCTCCCCACACTTTCTGGGTAAGTTTTTCTCTCAAAGTTCTCAGAAAGGCAACTTGTGTGGGCAGCATGGACAGTATAAATATCAGAGCCTCACCTCCAACATATCACTTCGCAGCTCCCAGGAGAAGACAGGAACAACTCAACTCCAGAAGAAAACCCTCTTCAAAGTCACCATGAAGACAGCTCTCCTGGTCATCCTAGTCCTGGTGGTTTCCTGTCAGTATTGTAAAGGTAAGTGGAAACTTCGGTTCAGACATGAAGGTCAGCCGTACAAGAAGTGTAAACAGTTGTGGATCCTGGATCCATAAAAGTAAATAAGCCCCTCCTGTTTTATACCAGCGGAGGTTCTGGAACGAGCAGGTTGGTGGATTCCAGCAGCGGTATTTGGGATTGTTCTGGAAACCAAGCGACACATTTCTGAAAAAAATATACAATAGAGAAAAATAGTGTAGACATAATTCAGACCTGGATTAAAAAGGAACTGGGACCTGCAAACTGTCTGGCTGAGCTGAATATGGCTATGGGTCCTTTGTCTTTTATTAATGAGTTTTTGATGAAAAATGGATCCATGTAGCTTATAAGGTAGCAGGCTGGAGTTTTTGGGACATAAATAATTTAGCCAAAATTATTACAAGTCATGAGTGAATTTGGGCAACTCAAATTTTGGAGGGAAAGCAAGAGATACTTTAAAGGGACCTAATGTTCAGCAGAGGAATGATGATCACTGTCTTAAGATAAAACACTTAAAATCACTACTGACTTTTGAAACTTGTGGTCTCTGAGCTCTAACCCTGACATATCTGTGAAGATCTTTGTAGGCACAGTGCACCTCTCAGTGATAAAAAGGAAGGGCCAGGTGCTCACAGGTATACCCAACAGGGAGCTTTGGCCTCCAGTTTCAATTACTCATTTAGCATCCATCTTCTGTACATTAACAGGTACGTCAAATGCAAGGTACAGGAGAGGATTCTTTCACTCTCTTCAGCATTGGTGATACTTCTCCTTGGCTACAAGTCCTGTCACCTAATCAGAGAAGAAAACTATGCTGGTTTGGTATGGCTTCCTCTTAACTAAACCATGTTGGCTGGCCATGAACACCTTGTTATGCTGTAAGTGCTTGCAACTCACTTGTTTGAAGACATGGCTTGGTATTTTTTTCAGGTATTGCCATTAGACCCAGGTTCTGAAATTCTCTGGATACTTTCCTTCCTTTCTTTTTTGAAAGATGGGCATTCTGTTTGCCGCCTTCTGGGATCTGGCTTGACCTGATCTCCAAACACTCTCTCACTTATAACAGCCAATAGCTCTGCAAACACTTTAGCTGCTTCCTTGAATATTTTAGAATGTAGAGTATCAGGTCGTGCTCACTTAAACACATTTATCTTATCTAAATACCATCATCTCTTTGTTTATTCCCTTCTCTAGGCTGAGTATCCCTTGCATGTCCTTTATGCTAAATGTGCTTGCCATATGATATCTGTGAAGACTGAAGTAAAAAGAGACATTAAGCATTTCAGCCTTCTTTGCATCACCCATTTTTAGCTTCTCCTCTCCATTCAGTTTATGGGACCTACAATTGTTTTCGTCCTTCTTAATACACCTTGCTTCCCCATGGTATCTGTGTGTTAGCTTTAGAATTCCCATTCCTATGGCAGTTGAATGGCTGCTAGGCATTCAGATCTTTATGCTTTGTGAGATGAGTAAATGCTAGTGTCATTCAGAGATCCCAACATTGGCATAATATTGGAATTTACTAGTATTAACCCGTGCTTGCACTCTTCCCTTCTCTTTAACAGCTGCACCTACTTATATGCCTAAGGAATGTTGCTTTGAGCTTTTCACTGGAGTTATTCAACAATCCAAACTGGTCAATTTTTACAGAATATCTGAAGGCTGTCCTATACTGGCTGTTGTGTAAGTACAGACCACTCCCTCGATCACTGATCTCTGACCATCCTGTTAAGCATACCACAGAGGAAAGCCAGCACAGTTTCAGCCATCACATCTGTGACAAATACATCTGTCTAATGAAGCATAGGGTCATTATAAAATCACATACGTGGGAGGTTCTGTGTAAAGGGAATAGTTGTGTATAATTTCCTACACTATGAGGAAGTTGACTGCTAAGCCCCTTCGGCTGGACATTCCTGAAACAATGAGTCCAGCAAGAATCCATTAAGAAATGGATGCGCTGTCTACAGTAGACAGCAACGATTCTTAATTTGTAATAGAATTGTGCCTAGAGGCTGCAGTGTGCTAGGTGCTACACATGCATATGGGGTAGATTATGAGGTGTTTTAGACAGGGTATGTAAAGCAAGTCAGGAAAGGGTGGAGGAAGTGATGCAAGGAAAGGAACTACTGGGGCTAAAAGATAAAACCAGAATTGTCTTATTTCACTATGCTCTCTTGTTTTCCCCTTGGGCAGTTTTGAAACTGTTGCTGGCCGCAAGGTCTGTGCTGACCCTTCCAAGAACTGGGTGAAGAAAGCAGTGAAGAATTTGGAGAAAAGATCTCAGAAAATTCACCAGAAAGAACATGCATAAACCTCTCTACATTGCAACTATCCCAAATCTGTTTTTTTCCTGTTGATGGAAAATAGCTGTATAAACATTATTCTATGTTGGATATAATTTATTGGAATACTATAGTTTCAGACCCAATAGATGGCTCAGAAAGAGGCAGAGGGGGATACCTCTGTGCAAAATCAAAGATACACTGACATGTGGGTTTTCACAATGTAAATATCATTGCTAGAATGCACAAGCTATAACAGGAATGTTTATTAAAGCTTTATTTCTATACCACAAGTGTTATGAGTATTGATTAGCCTCCTCAGTTGGCATTAGCTGGCCCCAGGTCAGTGTCAGCAACTTGCCCAGACCCTGCTGCTGGTCCTTGGCACCATGTTGCCACATGGTTGCCTATCCCATTCCATTGTGTTGTGCTGGGTGCTGCAGCCCGCTGCCAGGCCCAGCAGCATCCTGTGCCACCTGCAGCACCCCACAGCACTGTACACCTGCCTGTTCTGCACCATGCCTCTGCTCCTGGTGCTGAAGGCACCTGCCCAGGCCTGCCAGCACATGCAGAAGCCCAGAGAGCCATCAGGGGAGCCATTATGGCACATGTTTTCTCTGGGGGCTGCAACTGGTCCCAGGAGGCGGCCAGGGACCTCAAGGCACTGTGGGCGAGGCTGAGGTCCTCAGCCACTTTACCTGGAGTGGGCGCTCCAATGCCCATGTGTATGAGGGCCTGCCAGACTTTATGTGGTAGCACAGGCACAACTGGTTGGCATACCAGTACCACACAAAGGTCAAGGCCTTGTGGGCACAGTGGGTCACTATCATGAACCACAACTGTCAGTCGGGGCGCCCCATAAGTTCATGTTGTTTATGTGGCAGCTGAATTACATCCCTGGGCATCAGGACCTTTGCTGAAGCCATGTTGTCTACTCCAGAATGGGCAGCCTGCCTGAACCTCTGCTGAAGCCTGGCACCTGTGAGGAGGCATCAGTGGGGGAGGGTCCCTCCAGATGCCAGGAGCCTGTCCTGCCATGCTTCCCACCCCAGCTTTATCCAGCAGCTCCAGGATCCCAGGCCAGCATCTGCCTCACCAGCTCTGGGTGCAGAGCCTTGCCCAGGAATCCAGGTTGGTCATGGCATTGTCAGCCCAGCAGCTTTAGCTTTTCCCTGGAGAAGGCTTCTACCCAGGCAGCTAGCTATCATACCCCTGTGCTTCAGGACACTGTTGGACACATCCTTGCTACCAGTGGGGATAGACTTGGGCCACAGGGCAAGCTTGCCACAACCACTCAGTAAGTCCCTGCCACTACCCTACCCCTGCCTCTGTCTCTGCTCCACACCCAACCAAGCCACACTGCCCCTGGCCCTGGGTTTCTCCCTGCCTCCCACAGCATGCAGGAAGACAGGAGACAGTGCAAAACTTTATTGATCAGCTTGTGCCCCCTCAGCTAGGCAGGCATGGGGGTCTCACATGTGGAGGAATGTGTTGGTGCCAGCAGCATCTGCTGCAAGGGGCAGAGACATGTAACGCAGCTACAGGTAGTCTCTAGGTGGAAGCACAGGTTGTGGGGCAGTATGGGCTTCCCCCCACACTGCTGAAGCTCAGGATCCCACATCAAGGTCTCAGGTGCACATGGGGCACCATCATGAGCAGCAGCAACAGGGCATAGTGGAATGGTCACCCCTCAGTCCATGCAAACAGCTCCTCACAGAGTGCCAAGGACTGTCTCAGCAGGGGCATGCTTGGGGTACAGGGCTGGCATGGGGAGGGGGGGTCCCTGGAGAGGCTCCCTGAGGACAGGCACCAACAGCTCTGTGTTCCAGTCTGGGGGGGAGCCCTGAGCCCAAGCACCATGGGCTTGGTGGCAGCACAGGAGATTGCTTGGACTGCAGAAGGAGAAGCCGGGAGAGTGGGTCTGGAGCTGTGGCAGCAGGTGCTGCCAAAAGCCAGGCCTGTTCCAGCTTGTGAAGGGGACAGGGAAGTCAGGCTGCTTGCAGCCAGTACCCAATAGCCCACCTGACCCTGTGGAATGAGTGGGGATGGGGGGCTTGGCTGGTAGCCACCTGTGCCAGGGTCTGTCAGGCAGTCCATGGGCACTTGTGCATATATGACCACCTGATATGAGGCCAGGTGGAGCAGAGCCCTTGGTAAAGAGTATGTCATCTCAGAAATATTGCAAAATATCACAAACAGCCTCTTTATAGGTCATGCAGATGCATATGGGGAAGAGGCACCAGTTGCCAGCCAGGATGTGCCTTTAGGGTCATCAGCAATAGAGGATCCAGGCCTGCTCCTGATTGCTGGGCCAGCAGGTCATGGTGACCAAAGAGTGGCCAGCAGACTCACAGACCTGGAGTGCAGAAAATGTCATGTGCAAGTGGGAGGGTCACATGTGAGGAGGAGAGGCTCATGTGCGAGAAGAGGGCCCAACAGAGGGACTGGGTAGATCAGGAGTTCTGGAACAGGCTCCTGGCCCTCAAGGAGAGGCACCTGGAAGCCCAGGAGCAGCAGGCTGCCATGGTGGCTAGGCCAGTGGAAGCCACAGATGAGGACTGCTGGATGCTGGGCACCATCCTGCCCCTGGTGGTCATTTTTGTGCCACTTGCTGTTCAGCCCCTGGCTGCAGCCCCACCTTCCCCTGGCAGCCACAAGCCTCTCATTGGGCCTGGGCTGAGGTACAATGGCATCTCCACATGCTAGGAACCCCTGCCCTGGCACCCACCCCTGGTCCCTCACCACCCAGCCTCCCTGCCTGAGTCCAGCCCTACCTCTTGCCCCAGCTCCATGTGGCCCCAGAGCAGGAGCTGTCTGCAGTAGGACTCACACCATGTGCAGGCCCTCTGGCTGTGGTAGGGGAGTTAGCTGTGCTGGCAGAGCAGTGGTTGCTGTTGCCTCTGGGTCAGCCCCTGCCAGCCTTGCTGTGGCATGTACATCCATGGGGGTGTGGACAGAAGCCAGGGTGCTGGGTGCCTGTCTCTGGGCTCCTTTGCTAGTCACCTCAACTCTACTGCCCTGCACCCCAGGAGGGCACACACAGCACTATACAAGGTCTGCATAGAAAAAAGGGTGCTTTATTGGTGGTAGGTTGGGTGGGTAGAGGAGAAGCTCTGTGGAGAGAGAGAAGAGGGACAGGGTCTATTGTTGGAAAGGGTGGAGTGTAGGGCTGTTAACAGGGAGGACCTCCCATCTCCTCCCTATTTTTGTGGAGGGGAATAAAGTGCTTTTCTGAACTTTCTGCAATGAGCATGGTGCTGAAGGTGGGGTGGATCTGGGGTCCAGAGCAGGCTGTCCAGGTGGCTTTCAGCATGGAGTACAGGAGGAGGTGGTTAGCTAATGCCTCTTGCACCTGATGCCTCGGCCCCCACTGACAGGTAAGCAGCTAGCCAGGGGTCTTGGTGATGGGGGCCATTGCTGTCACTGCCCTCTCAGTACCAGCCATCCTGTGCTTGCTGCACCTCCTTCACCCAAGCCTCATGAAAGACCTCCCTCTGGGTCTCACAGATATTGTGCAGCACATAGGCTGTGACGATGACTCGGGGGATGTTGGCTTTGGCAACCTTGAGGCAGATGGTGAAGGGATGCTGGCATTCCCTCAGGTGGCTGAAGGCACACTTCACTAGCTCATGCATCTGGCCCAGGCATCTGTTGAAGTGTGCCTGGTGGGGTCCACCTGGCTAGTGTAGGGCCACATGAGTCAGGGGAGGTGAGGCTCCAGATGGGAAAGGGCAGGACTGCTACTGTACCCAGCGGGAGGTCTGGCACTTATGGTGCAGAGTGCCTGATCCTCACCAGGGTTGGCAGGGTGGAGTTGCAAAGGATGTGGGCAACTGCACTCTGCCAAGTGTGCCCCAAGGTAGGCCCTGCACTCTCCCCAAGTGCCTCTCTGATCACCTTTCCCCTCCCCTACCTGCTGCTCTACTTTCTGTTCCCTCCCCAATCTCCTGCATGCCACACAAGCAGATTGCCTGCATCACCTGTGCCACATATCCTGTGGATTGGCCACCCCTGTTCTAGGAGGCTGGTATGTACCTGCTCTGGAGCACTTTACATTTCATGATGTCAAACTTCATTTGGTTCCAATCTGTCCAACTTGCTAGCTTGTCTAGGCCTGCCTGTACCAGTAGCCTATCTTCAAGCGGAACCACTCTTCCCCATAACTTGGTGTTGCCTGCAAACTTGGCCAGTTAGCTCTTCACCCCCACATTCAAGTCATTGATAAAGATGTTGAAAAGCACTGGACCAAGCACTGACCCCTGAGGGACACCACTGGCCACATCTTCCCAGGATGATGCACATCCATTCATTAGAACTCTGGGTCCTACCCCATAGCCAGGTTCTTACCCACCTAACTGTCTTCTAGTTATGCCCACAACCCTCCAATTTTCTTGCGAGAACATCGTGGGATACCAGATCAAAGGCTTTTTGGAAGTCAGGGTATACAATGTCAACTTCCTCCCCCTTATCCAGATTGCGAGTAACCCGACTGTAAAAGGAGATGAGGTTGGCAAGACAAGACCCGACTGTGATGAAGCCATACTGGCCATCATTCAGAATCCCATCTTCTGGAAGGCTATTGCACAGACTCCTCAATTAATTTTTCCAAGATAGACAACTTTGGCCCACTTCTAGTCCTCAGGGACCTCTCTGGAGTGCCATGAGTTTTGGTAGAGTTTTGCCAGGGGTTCCACAATGACTTTGGCCAGCTCCTTCAGCACTCTCAGATGAAGTTCATCTGGATCTACTGACTTACATACATTTCATCTTTTAAAATTGATCACACACACCAGTTCTACGGCAACAGTAAGAAGGTCATGTCTACACTGCTCATTCTGTACCCTATCTGGCATGATTTTCTCCTTGGCCTGGTGAAATACTGAAGCAAAGTATTGTAACCCAGGCAGTACTCCAAGAGGTACCCTTTCTCCAGCTGAAGGGATCAAAGCAGATGCACAAGTGCTGTGGGAGGTGTAGGGACTCTCCTCCCACTAGAGAGCAGAGCCCGATCACCAATGGGGACTTAACCATATACCTTTTAATGAGAGAACAGTACCAGGAAAAATAACCAGTGGACACTACAACACCCTGAGGGGGCAGGATTCAGCAAAAGTTAGACACTTACAATTACAGACACCCTGTCTCTTGTTAACTGGATGAATAACACAATATAAAAACAAACAGCAGAACAAACTATACTGGTTGGTGAAATATAAAGCGGCACAAAATACAAAATGTCAAATAACATGGGAAATAGGGCTTGGGTACCTGGAGGGGCAGAAAGCACAATGACCCCTTTCCACTGCAACAAGAATTTCTGCCTGTTCCTTCACTAAGCCTAAGGCACCCCGGGTGAGAAACTCAGACCTTCCCCATGGTAGGAAGAGACACTACCACAAAGCCACCAGTACTAGTACTATGCCAGGCCGCTAGGAGTCTTGACCCTCCTGGAGCCCTGGCCTCACGCCCAGCTGCCTGGCCTCTTATTGGAGGAGCTGGAAACATCTCAGGTCACTGCTCAGATCCTTGCTGGTGCTAGGGAACCTCTCCTGCTAGCCACAGCCTCTCACAGGAGGCTCCCCGCTGGGCTCCAGGACCCCTCCTGCTGGCCACATGCTGCACTGCTAAGGGTCCAGCTGCTGCCTGCAGGTCCTACTCCTTCAGGTGCAACTGCTCCTGCCCTGCTGGCCCAGCTCTTTGAAGCTCCTTCCTTGTAGTCTCTCCCAAGTCAGCCACACTTTTATTCCCCTCCAGGTGACTCAAGGGGCCAATCAGGGGACATGGAGGGCAGGTCTCTGGGGCCTAATTGGTGAGGAAAGGGAATCTCAAGTCCCCCAATCATCTTTTACCCTTTCAAAACCCCTTGCCCCACTGTGCCCATTCCTGGGCCCTTCTAATGCCCCTCTCTGGGCTTCTCACATGTTGCTGCCTTCTAGGGCTCACCACACCCACACTTGGGCTTCTCACAGTTACCCCCTTCCTGGGACCAGGGGTCTATACACCCCATGCTACTGCACCTTCTCTGGTGCTGAATCACACCCTCCTGGGTGCAAGAGCCCCACAGCCCTGTGGGCCCCATGAGGATACTGGGGCCCACTGCACCC